>VZTH01018692.1:174941-218856 GCA_013397815.1 Aleadryas rufinucha
AAAAAAAAAAAAAAAAGAGTGGTTACAACAAATACAAATGTTTGATTAAAAATTTTTGATATAGTAGAAAGGAGAAAAGATTGATTCCACATATCTAGGAAAAAAACTGCAAGACAACTGCTAGTTATTGGTTTTCATGATCAAATAAATAGTTCATTATTAATAGTTCCCTTAGATAGCTTATTTTATACAACATGTTACATTGGATTAAATTCCTTGTATTTAGTACATCACATGGTCATACCGATGAAAGTACAGCAAAAACTGTCAGTGAAGTCTCCATCCCTGGAGGCTGGGCAAAGACCTGAGCAACACACTCCAATCAACCCTACTGTGATCAGAGGTGTTGGACTAGAAGAACCTCAAAGAAACTTTCCAAAGCCAGCTATGATGTGATTTCATGAAATAACTTTTACAACTTTTGGTGTGTAAAAGAAATTATTCTAAAATGCGTAACATGCAAACGTACAATGTATTTTATCTGTCACATAAATAGCACATTTTAAACAGTCTTAACTTCATAACAGATATGAAGAACAGCTTACCCTCTCTCTGACAGCAGGAAGTAAACACAACTGCATCATGGAGGTTGGAGGTTAATATGTAATTCCACTATTCCAGCAGTCAGTGAAATTAGTAACTGTTCAAAAGAAAACAAGAAAGTCCCTTTAATTTCACATTCTGTAAGACCAACTTCCTTTTGATTTACTCTTTATCATAACAGTGAGAAAGAATCTAATGTTTTATTTTAAAATAGCTCATTTTCTACTTGCTATTTAGTTAATCATGGATTATCCAGAAAGATCAATCACTCAATCAGAATATTTTTAACTACCATCTTTCACTATATCTAGATTAGATACAATGTGATCTAGCAACCAAAGAATTAAATCAAAGAACATTTTAGGCTCTATATTGATTTAATGAGTAAATTTTACAAGTCAGTCTCACAAAGCCCCAGTTTCCCTTGTTAATATTTGCCAACTTCAAAATTATGTTTGAAGTTGATTCATTAATATTTACAGATACCATCAAATTTGCAGCTGAAAGATGTTACACATGTTGAATGCAAGACATAAATCTGCATAATCAATTAAAGCAGTTCAGCCATTTAGCAGTTTTGTCAAATAATTGTTTCCCCATCTCTAAGCATTAGTCCCTGTTCAAAATACCAGGCAAAACTTTGACATGGAAAAAAATCAGAAATAAAATCAAAGATAGAATATTTAACCTTAATAAAATTAATAGAAGAGTATTCATGTATATTCCTTCATATCTTTCATCATTTATATCTTTTTATCATTTATAAAAAATATGAATACGTTAAGGAAACCTTGGAAAGAATTTTCTTTCAATCAAAATATTAAAAGTCACTAGAATAATCACAAGAGAAATCACAAATCCAGAGATTTGGAGAAAACAAAATACACATAAGTTGAACAGCTCTTTAGAAGTATTCTGTAGCAGAAGAACACAACTTTCAAAATTTCAAGGGAATTCCTGCTATCTTCCAGAGAAGCATAAGCTCTCTTCATAACTTCTTAACCTAAAAACATAGTTTATCTCTCACAACAAAATTCATCAGATGCTAGTGACACCAGAACTGGAAGCAGCACTCCAGCTGGGATCTCACAGGAGCAGAGGGAGGGAATCACCTCCTTTGCCCCGCTGCTGTTGGTGCAGCCCAGGGCTGGGTTGGCTTTCTGGGCTGTGAGCACACACTGCTGGCTCATGGTGAGCTTCTCATCAAACGAGCCCTCCATTTCTTTGACAGACAGTATTAGGGGAGCAGAAGGCATTCTGCTTGCTTCTTCACTATCATTCTCATGCTTTTCTAAGATGATCAGGTCAGGTAGGGCCTTGCAGAGAAAGAGAGATGATTTGCACTCCTTGGAGATACCCTGACTACGCTCAGAACCAGGAGACTCAAGAAACTGTGCAGTACGACAGTCAAGAAATTCCATTACAGGAGCCTGCTACCCAGTAAAGAAATTGCAGCAGGGAGCAGATTGATCTTAGAAACAACAGGATAAACTTCCAGCAGATCAGAGGGCACTGTGCAGTTCAAGGCCTAAAGTCACTAAATTAACTGCAACCAAGTAGAAGCAACAGCACGCTCACAATGACAATGTGGGCAGAGAAAACCTTGTAAAAAGTTTTCCCTTTTTTCTTTCTTCCCTATTCACTGAGTTTGCAATACTTAAAGTGTTAATTATCTTAACTGTTATTCTAATAAAATTTGGCACTTCTTCAGTTAAAAAACATTTGGTTTCCTTTGAGGAGCTAATTACATGGAGAACGCCTAAGGTGAATGACATAAAAACTATGGCCAGCTCAGGGTCCTATGCCCCTGTAGTTACTAAATTTATTTCTACTGGGGAAAAAAAAAAACCCAAAACACACACTCAAAACAACAAAAACCACAATGAAGTTAAGTACTAGCACTAATCCTACTTCAACCACATAGCTTCTGGTCAGAGATAAAATACAAACAACCAAAACACCAATTTCGGTACTTTTAGTATCAGAGACCAAACATTCTCAAAATTATGCTATACGAACACCTCCAGGTTTAGTTATCACAACAGCAGTGGTTCAGAGAAGTCCATATCCACAGCACTTGGGGGCTTTTAAACTAAAGATACACATAGAACACTTGGAAGAGTTTAACAGGAGTTAGGAATCTAATCAGAAGTAATAACTATTCTAAACTATATAAAAGAATCAACAGTACATCAACAGTAACAAATACAGTTTGAAATAATAAGCACTCCTTCGTATTAGATACAGTAATAAATATAAGTGCCCATAATTCTTGTAACATATTACATTTGAAAGCTTAAAAAAAGATACAGTAATTTCTCTTTTTTTATTTACAATCGATGTAATTTTGAACAAAAGAGGGAATTATGCCTTGAAAGAAAAAGAGCAGCTTACTTGTCAAATATATACAAGATTCTCTGTCAAACAGACAAAAACTTATTGGTGATTCTTCTTTTAGAAAGATAAAAGAATTAATTGCAGAAACAATGCACTCCTCCAAGGAAATTATATATATGGACTCATTTTAACAAGCAATGGATAAAGCTGTCTTCACTTTTACAATCATTTTTAACTACTAAGATAATACATTAACCAGAAACACAGTGAAGTGAGACATCACCTTCATCTAATATGAACTAATGAAATGTCTTTGTAAGATAAAAATTACCTTAGAAAATGAACAGGATAATCACGTGATAGTAAAGGTTTATTTTTTCTTGTTTACTTACTGTATTGACTCCATACAACCCTATTCTAATATAACCCAAGTCAACAAAAAATAAAAATTCAAACCTCAACTCTAACATCAAGCATGATCTTCCTCCACAGCAGTAAGTTAATAATCTACTGATAGTCCTTGCAGAAACCTCATTCCAAAGAAAAAAAACAGGAACAGGAAGAATCTTTGGAAGCAACAAAGTAAAAGAACAGACTATGGAAGTTAGAAGGACATCATTTATGTCTTAAAAAAAAGAAAGAAGCTGTGACATTGAATTGTTTCTTACACTCGCAAATAAACACATAACAAAATCTGGGGATTACGAGTTCCACCTGGATAAATTTGGCTCACTAGGTAGGAGAAAGTAGTTCCTAATATAAGTGCAAAACAGATAAAGGAATCAGCCACTGAAACAGATGATTTCATTAAGTAACGGATTCTCAGTTGCTCATTCCCTCTTAATTGAAGCACCAAAAATGCTTTCAAAAATATCCAGTAGTTGAATCAAGAAGCTGAACAGAATTGGGCTTTTTGCCCTGCATGAGTCACGTGAGAGTTAACAAACAGAAATGGCGCATCCCTTTCTTAACAGAACTTAATATAATGTTTGCCTTCTGTTTCAGTGCTCATCTGGGACCAAAGTACAGCTGCCTCTTCCTGGGGAAAGTGCAGCTCCCTGTCGGTAGAATAATCTGGATACCTCGGGAAAGGAACAGAGAGGGAGAAAAAAAACCAATGGACAACCTTAAGGTAATATTTGACTTTTCCATTTTTGTTTCTGCTGAAGCACTCCACTAAATTTTCTTTTCTACTTGCTTCCCCATGTCATTCCTTAACGGCTGCAAACATCAGAAGCAAGATCAGAGGTAAGATCTTTCCTCTTTTGGCTGGCATCAAAGCAACATGCAAAAATCTAATAACCAGGAAACTCAACATCAGTCTGTTCACAACTCAGCTGGATGTTTATAAATCAAGATGAAAAACAGGCAGATGAGAGAGCTGCTGAGTTTGTAATAGTTATGCAAAAATGCATGACACTTGGCAGCCATAAGAAAACTGAAGTGATATTTGCAACCAGGAGGTTTTGCAAAATCAAAGTATAGTGAAGGCTATATGGTATTCATATGCTGGGGGAAAAAAAAAGAGTCACAGAACTGAGCTAAAGCCTTTCTTCTTACACATGGCAGGCTTGGAGACTGGGTGATTTGACAGAAATGCCAGAATACAGTTTTGAGTGGGCCACATCAGGGAAAGAATGTCAAATGGGATCATTATCTAAATAATCAGACTTACTTTGTATCACCATTTTCTAGTTTAAATTGAACCATGTTTTATGCAGTACTTTTATTAGAGCAAGACAAATTTTACTGGGGATTGCAAATAGTAATATTGCCATATGATAAAGAAGTATCTGCTTTAACTTTAATTCCACTGTGCCACAATATGCGGATCTTAGCCTGTAAAAATTTCCCTTGGCACTCCTCCAGTTTTCTTTTACTTGGGATACAGAACTTTACACACTAAAAAGCACCAAAAAAAGGCACCTAATGAGCTAATTCAAGTATGGGAAGCAATTTATTTACATTAGCATATAGGTACATGCTGTCTAATTTACACTGGTTTACGGTTTTTGTAGAGCTCCATGCCACCAAAAGTTGATTGCTTCCTGCATGTGATCTTCACCATCATCATGGCTCAAGTGTACCACTGATCTAAGATCTATCCATTTACTTAAAATTGAAGAAACTGAAAAACTCAAAGCACTTTGTACAATGGTAAGGCTATGAATAAAACAGAGCTGTGAAGTTGCAAGTCAAAACCTTACATAATGCTGCCAATGCCTTTTCCTCTCAAAACTGGTGTGACACATCATTAAGGAAAAATGACAGGTGAGTTTAAAACTTACTGAGTTTAAAACACCTTTGAAAGTATTAGCTTCCTGCTTAGCTCCTTTTATGTCAAGTATTAACTTTACACTGCTAATCAGAATTCCCATTTTTATTTATAACAACTATCACTAATACATAAATTTGCTGTCAAACCATGGAGAGTGTTAGAAACTATCAGCAGTACTATTTTCTTTTATATGTAAGACGGGATTTTTGTGTCTGTGTGCCCAGATATATATAACTTTTTCTATAGGAATTAAAGCAAGCTTGATAGTTTTTTACAAAATAATATTTTATTTTATAGGCTAAGCATTCTAAAAATAAAATTTTTAATTCATTTTCCATATAAAGTCTGTAGTTATTTAGGCAATATTAATACTGTACAGTAACAAAAGACTTAAAAGCTAAATTTGCATACATTCTCAAAGCTATCTCTAGTGAAATCCCATTCAAGTATTTCAGACTGATAATAAGTAAAAAAATTCAGGATTTGAACCATCTTTTGAATCAATTTGGAAGTCAAGCACTTGTAGGAAAAACCTGCAATCATGTGTTATTCTTACTGTTTCCTAGGCAAACCTACATAGCCACATAGCCATTTATTTCATAGAATAATTGTGTATAAATTCATTATTTGTGAGAAAAATAGTATTTTCCTGTGTGGTGAACACATTGTAATAAGGACGTGACTATCATGGCCAGCCGCTCCTATGTTTAGCTGCTCCCCAGTAGTATCTCACCTTAACTTGCAAGTTAGGCTTTTTCCACCTACTCTTTCATAACAGGTATTGCGTTCTTGTTCCTACTTTCAGTATAGGCTTTTTCTAGCCCTTCAAGTGCCTTTATTTCTGAATAGCTCAGGCTAATTTTAGCAACCACATAGAAAAAAAATCAAGGATGCCCATTATTCCCCATGCTGGAATTTAAAAGAGCTCTCCATGGTTCTGAGCTACCTCTTGCGAGAGTCACACACTCCACAAACTCTTGTTACTCAAGAGTCTGGCTAAGGCCCAAACACAGATAGTAACTTTTTGGTTTATAAATCTTTGTATTCTTTTTAAAGCAAGCAACCCTGCTTTAGCAAACTGAGTCTCAGGACAGAATATCCTAGTAACTTAAAGGAGAGTCTGGATGGCATTTAGAGTTCAGTTCCACAAGGAAGGGATCTACACTATCTAAAGGATCTACATCTCTAACCATTAAGTATTTCACAAAATCAAAAACCAGCAACGAAACAAGAAAATCAGTCTTCTACCCAACTTGAAAACTGCAAATTGTAACAAATGGCAGGGGAAGATTAGAGGGCAGGGCCTTCCCCATCATGCTGCATTACACACACAATTACCTACGCTGAGGTAGGTAAATGAGGAACTTAAGAAGTGAAACACTGGGTTTTGAAGTTGGTTTTGCTAAAATCAAAATATTCTAGAGAGACAAGTAGACTCATACAATCATAAAGGTTTTTAGGTTGGAAAGGACCTCTAAGATCATGTAGTTCAACCATTAAACCAGCACTGCCAAGTCCACCACCAAACCATGTCCCAAAGTACTGCATCTATACATAAGTACACCAAACAAATTTTTTAATACTTTGAGCACTCTGGGCTCCCAAATCAAGGGAGCCTCAAGAAAACTTTGAGAAAGAAATAGTTCCATAAGTAGATGATACCAACATCATTCTTATGTGGAGACTAACAGGGATTCTGAAGGAGAGGAGGCAGGTTATAACAGTAAGGTATTAAATATCACCCGTGTAAGATAAACTGTTTGATGCCCGTGAATGCTCTGCAGTGAAATGACTGCTGAGTATAAAGACAAAATTTTATAAGAAAACTAGATGGTCTTTTAGAAAATGCTGGGAAGGAGCTGGTGACTTCAAGTCCACAATTACTTTCAGTAACAACACCAGAAGTAGAAGAAAAGAAGTCTCTGGAGTACAATTTAAGCTGCTTTATAAAATATTAATGATCAAGTTTTTGCTCCCCATGACATACATAAACCAAGTAGAGAGGTGATGATGAAGCTTAATTGGAAGATACTAAATTGACAGCCTACAGAAGTTTTGAGAATCCAATTCTTACATTCAAACTATATCAAATATTTTTAAAAGCACAATGGAACTGAAAGACTTGACATAGATTCCACAATGGCAAATGATGCTTCAGTTGATTATTACAGCACATTAAATACAGGACCACAGCAGGAAAGTTAAATTAAATAAATGCATTAGCAATTACTTGAAGGAACTTAAATTGATCCCTACATTGAAATCTTTATTCACAAAGAAGACGACAGAAGAATTCTTGCAGCTAGGAAACTACAGTACACATCAGAAATAGTAGGCACATCAATTAATACCAGATACTGAGAAATAAAGAACATTGTTTTTGTGAAGGAAGTCATGCCTCAGAAGGTGACTAAGTTTTATAAACTAAATTAGCATGGAATTAGGGAGACCTGGTTGATGTAGAATATTACGATTTTCAGAAGGCGCTACTAGATTGTGAAATTCACTGTAATTAAAATGTTTGAGCTTAAAAAGTTTGGTATGTTCAAGAAAGCAGACTTAGATATTCTTTCTACAAAAATCCATCCATGGATACTATACTGCTTCTGTCTTAAAACAACCCATGTCCTGTAAGCTCAGAGAGTAAGCTAGAAGGGTCATGGCTGCTTGCTTCCACTTCTACAGATAACTGCTACTGACATTTGAGTAGGACAGGAAGCCTTTTCAGACAAAAGCTCAGATCACGTTAATTTTAAAACTGACTCTTTCTGACTGGATCTTATGTAGGCATGGTCATTGCTGAAAATCTATTCAGTAACTGAAGAAAAAAAGTGAATAAAATTGCAACAAAATACAGTAAATAAACACTGCCACAGAACTCAGCCCATTCTGCTAGAGCTTTGCTACAGTTCTCAAGAGTCTTCAAGACACCTAATATAATGAACTTGAACTTCTGAAGTACCAGAGTTAGGGAGAATATTTTTACTGCAAGAATTTCAAAAGCAATAATTTGGGAGTTGGCTGGAATCATATAGTGCATGTATATGCATTTGGAAGTAGGTATCAAGAGCTGAATTCTGCAGATGCACAACAAACCCATGCTGCTGGAGAATTTACAGACAACTTTTTCAAAACTAAGCTTCACCACGTCAGTGTTAATACAGATTAAATATATAACAGAGAAAATAAATTTTACTCTTAAGACTGCTTTCTCTTACACTCTTCTTTTTATGATAAGCAGCAGTAAACCATAGAAAGAAGTCACAGTGTGCGACCAGTCATGTGAAAACAGAGAAAGATGAGATACCACACAACACAAGCATTTCTACACAAGAAATATTATGAAAGATGTTTGGATGGTAAGCTAAAATATGAAACATAACTCTTACCTGTAGTTTACAAAACAATCAGTACTAGAGCTCAGAGGAAACAAACCTATTACATTCTGTCTGTAACTTTGTTCTAATCAGAGAGCTTTCCATCTGTCATAACAAATTGATAAAAAAATCCTAATAATGAGTTTTGTAAATGCAGTAATTACTATGTTGTTCTGTGAACTAACAGAGTGTTATCAGGACAAGCACAGTTAAAGGCTCCAAAAAGCAGTCTACTTGGAAAACAAGATCAAAGAAATTTTGTAATTGTATGTGATTTTTATATCCTAATGAAATCTGTGCATGTGAACACTTTGCATCCAGGTTTTAATTTAGGAATCACACCATTTCATCTGCATAGGTACTACTTAAAACACAGGCAGACTGCACTTTTCAAAACTCTGAAATAAATAAAAGTGCTCACAGGGTGTCACGTGCTGCTGCTGGTATAATTAAGTCCTTCTGTATTCAAAGGACTTACTGTTCTTGCTTTGCACCCCTAACTTAGATCCTGATCCTGCAACCCGCATTCACAGAAGCGTCCATACATATCCAAAGTGTCAGCTGCAATCAACACAGGAGAATTCTCAGAAACAAAACAGAACCCCATACTACACCTATGGGATCTCACACATTTTCATTGTCCAAAACTGATCGGAATTATTTCTAATCTTTTCAGAACAATATCCAATCATCCATTTGAAGAAAAACTATTTATTTTTCCTTGGTTTATTTACATGCATTTCTTTTAGGTGATGTCAAATAAATTAATTATTTACTCAATACACTTATTGGAGGGGAAAAAACCCACAGAACACCAACTCTGCATTCTCAGTGCAACAGTGCCTGACCTATTTTCTAATCACATTATATAGGGGAAAAGAATGAGATTACAAAAACATCAAAACTCAGAGGCTTCATTTAAAATATACGCAATCACAAAGCATTACATTTCAAGTCAGTCAGAGGGAAAAAAAAGTACATTTAGATAATACTAAAACTTGTCTTCAAAGTTCAGGGAACACCATATGTTTTAAATGCTAAAAATTCTTTATGTTTGCTATTCAGGTATCCCAGCTGTGTAGTATATAAAGAAACATGAACTGAAAATTGGACAAATAACACTGATAAAGTGGTAACTGATTTCCTCCCTGCACTTCATCCATCACTACACAATACTACCACTGTAACAAGCACTGGAATTCTTTCTTTAGAAAGGATTCCTTATGCTCGATTGAACTTTTCAGATATACCAGTTCTCCAGCAGCTTTTGCGTGCTGCATATACATATGCTTTCATAGAAACTGAATCAAACAGCCACCAAAATTCTGACGGCATTTTACAATCTGTAAAGAACTGTAAATTTTAAATCTGTAAAATACAATCTGTATTTTACAATCTTTTTCTCAACCTCTATAACTTGCAAACTTCAAGTTGTTTGCAAAGACATGAAAATCAAAATATCATGGCCATAGTCAGGTGCAATTCTAATTCTGCCTCCTCCGCTCACACTTAATTCAAATTTGATATAAACCTAAATCATCTTGGACCATATACATTTGCTGTTTTCAGATTTTTCATAAAGGCACCAACTTGAAATGTAACACTATTAAAAACACATTTGTAGACTGGATCCAGTTTTTGAGATGCTGAGCAATAACAGTATCACCTGAGGCTGAAAATGTTATGAAAACTGGTTCCTCTGAAAAACAGGTTTATGGTCTGTTCTGCCACCTTTTCAGGTGTTGATTAATTCCCCATAAACGACTTCAAGACTATTAGTAGCTGCCACTACATTTATTTGGAGCAAAATCTTAGGCTTTTCCTTTATGTAGTTGAACAGCTGGTAAGGCAGAAGGACCATTCACATTGAATTTCTTTCAAAAGATGTGCAAAACTTTAGCGATAACATTTCTCCTTTTCAGATTCAGAACAAAACAAAGTGATAAATTCCTTCATTAAACTATAACACCGATGTTAAACAAGAATACTGGGCTTTTTATTTTCACCTAGAGCAGCACCACTAATTACTTCTGTCATTGCTATCTTACCTGTCACTACCGAAGTGTTTGTTCAACGTAAGTGAAAGTTAAGTCTTTTGCTATGGTCAGTATAATTCTTTAGAAGTTTAAAATATTTACAGGTCTAGTGGCAAGATATTCTACTTCACCATATAATCATCACCTTTCCAAAGCATAGTGATGATGGACATCAGTTTCTTTATACCAGGAGGTCAAAACCTCCTGGGATGGAAGATGTAAGCTTTCTTAAATAAATGAAACTGAAAAAAAAAAAAAAAGCTACCTGAATATGACAGCGAGATGAGTTTTGATATCTACTTACTAAATACATTTCAAATGAATATTAAAGATAGCAATATTGAGGGAAAGACAGTAAAGAGTAACCAGATACTTATTAAAAAATTCATGCAATAACATGACATTGTACTAGCCCAGGATGTGTTTGCTAGCTAAATTAGCTAATTTTCAGAAACTTATTTTCAAATACTAGATATGTAGGAAAATAGTTTTGTTTTCCTTTGAAAAAAAATGGAGTGATGGGCATATAATTTGACTGTAAACATTTACTCATTATTTCACAGAAATATATATCATGACAAAAAGGTTCCCTAATGACATATAACAAGAACTTCCTACTTTTATACAGCATCACTTATAAATAATCTAAATATTTATTAATTGATTTCATAAGACTTCCCTAGGAAAAACTCTCTGTGCAGCAATTGATTGAAGAGAAATTTCATACAATGTGTTTATCTCACTGTGATTTACACAGCTTGTTCCAGAGACAAATAAAAAAATGTAGATCCAAAGTTGAGCTTAGAGATCTTTATTCATTTCAGTCATACACAAGAAGTCAAACTTCTTAAAAACACACATACAATGGAATATGTATTTTAAGTATACTAGTATACCTTGTTTTTACAGCAATGATGGTAGATGAAAGTCTAAGACAGCATTAGGTGATCAAAAATTCAACACCAGTATTTTTAACAAAACCACACTACCCTGATTTGCTTTAAATAGATCCATTACTACAATACTGTACTGAGTAACACATATCATACAGTCATATCTTCATAGAATGCTACATGCACAGGTTCATTTAGTACCATTCAGAATATTTTTATTCATTACCTGACCACACAAAGACCTCTTCCCAAATCTCAATATGTACTCACTTCTAACTTCCTTCCCTCCCTATCTATATTAGAGAAGCACACACAAAAAAAAAATTAAAATGAAAATATTATGCCGAGGTTATTTGGTTGTAGATATAATGCTGAAGTTTCCTATATAGGTTCTACCCAGAAAAGCTCAAGAGACTCTCTTTTGCAGATAATTTATTCTTATGATGAAGTACACATGACCCAGCACAGGCCATTGAGCAGGATAAGATGAAACCTTGCATTATACTGTTCCTATAATGAAAAATAACCATATATTCTGGGTTTTTTCTATTCCCTGATAGGTTACAAATTCACAAAAAAACTGTT
The DNA here is from genome assembly GCA_013397815.1 of Aleadryas rufinucha. Taxonomy (NCBI): domain Eukaryota; kingdom Metazoa; phylum Chordata; class Aves; order Passeriformes; genus Aleadryas; species Aleadryas rufinucha. Next base: position 186,991 of record VZTH01018692.1, read on the forward strand.
TCTTTCTCCCCAAAATTCCATTTTTCTAAAAGCAATTGTTGAAAAGCCTTGCCAAAACCAGGCAATTTAATGACAGTTTATTGATCAGGTCACCTCTGCATTGGCTCTTCTTCAGCATACCATCTTGAACACATATCAAATAACTCTTTTCATGGTTGTGTTTAACAGGAGTTAAACTTACAGATCTTTTACCTCAAAGAACATCTTTGGAATTCTTGTAAAATAAGGTTCTATTAAACACAGCACCTTCTAGTTTTCTGGTATCAAGACCAATATGTGCAACAATTACACGAGGAAGTCAGTTCTATATATACAATTAATAGAATCTCATCCTTGTACAGAAGTATAGTCAACTAAGATGAAGGTATAACCTGTGAAAGAGTCTCATTTACAGGGAGCAGTGTGGGCCGTCATTTCACAGTGCTGTTGAGAAAGGTTTCTCACATGCCATACAGACTTCTGGAACAGTTTGGCATAAGGTTTTTCTTTTTTTTTCTTATTTTCTTTTTTTTTCCTGTTAGTTTGATTGTTTGCTGGTTTGGGATATTTTAATGTTTTAAGTGTTGAGCTTATGCTTCTCTCCTGCCCCATCCTCTCATATTTTCTCTGCTTGACCCAAAAAATTATAGCTCAAACACACTGAATGGTAGGATATAAAGGCATGAAACTAGATATATCATTACAATCACACACCACCAAAACATTCTTTACGTATAGTTCTGATCTTTCTAGAAATGAGGATCATTATTTTAAAATGTTTGAGGAGACTTATCAACAAGAAAATGGGGGAATGGGAATCAATTCTGACAATAAATAAAGAAAAACATTAGGTTCCCACAAATACTTTTTAACAAGTTCATACAAATCTTCCCAAAATAATTCTCGCATTTAATATCAAAAAAAAAGCCACAAAATTTTATTAATTATCTGGTTGTTAGCTTGTTATAAAATAATTTGTCTTCCCTGTTTGCCTAGGAAAAATGAATTTTTGTATTTCATTCCTTAATCTTGTCTAATTAAATGACAGGTGGAGAAAGATAGAAACATGCTTACATGGCAAAAAAATCTAGAACCCTCTCCACAATTTGACTGCACGAACTGGCCAGCGGAACAGAGGGAAAAGAATGGTGAAAGTCTTCTTGCCTTGAAGAACAGTGAACACTCTGAGAAACAGAACTGAGAAATTTAGCAGCTGAAGAAAGATAATCAATTCATGAACACAACAATCTTACTAGATGAAAGAAACACTTGATTACTCATCATAACAGGCTAGGAATTAGACCAAAAAAAAACTTACATCCTTAAGCAGAGTACCAGAATAAATTACATTTCAGAAAAAGTACTGTAGGTGTGAACAAAACAGAAAACAGGAAAAAACGTTTCTTCATATTATGACTGCTAAAAAGAGCACAGATCAAAAATTTTAAAAAACAATTTTTTTCTGTGTGCATATGGATACATAACATGTTCCTAACATCTCTAAAGAAATGGCACCAATTAAAATGCTGTTGAAACACAAGATACCAACAGAAATAGTTGGCAACGACTTAGTGAGCAACTACACGGAAAGAGCACATACATGCATAGAAGTACTGAATTGCATCAAAGTTCTGATTATTTTCTGTATCAAGCTATCAATTGATTTTTCTGATTCTTCTTTACAGAAGAGATTTGAGTCTCACTGCACATAGAGCCAGAGAAAATCCACAGACTTTCGGGAGATCACACAAAACCTACTCATTATATTTGGCACGCACTTGGAAAAGATCCCATTCTCTCGGCCATCAACTCCATCTCACATGTTTACAACAGTTACAGTTACTAAATTATAAAAAAGTTGATGCAAAGGAATAAACGAAAAATAGGCAATAAGCAATCCTTTGATATAAGACAAATGGAAAAACTCTCAAGCTCAGCCAAATTTAAGGGATTTGCAGAGTTCAAGACTGAAAGATCAGTGCTCCAAACAGGCATGTGGAAGAAAAAAAAGCAGAATGAGAGGTGGAAAGCTTATGTTATTAAGCTACTCTCTGAAGCCTTTAGAATGCATGAACTACATTCCACTAATTTTCTGAACAGAGCTCAAGTTTTCCTTTTCCTTGACCTTGCTTCAAGCTATGCTCCCTGCTCTAGTGAGGCATCAAAACATTAACCCACTCTAATATATGTTGCTGTAAAATTCTCCCCAGCTCAGAGATTGTTTTTCACTGGTCACATCCTAACAACACTCTCTGGAATACTGCTCTTGGACTAAAGAGCCAAAACTAAATATAAGCTGCTAGCTGAAAAATCTAGGGATAGGTGGAATACTTCTGATTTCGTGACTTCTGACTTCAAGTGTATGCTTCAGAACAGTAATAGTTTAAGAAATATACAATTTCAAATATACTATGAAGCACTGATATAAAATGAATGTCCAATTTCCAGTTTTTTGCAAAATAACTTCCAAAAATATCCACATTAATTTTTCCCATCCAATGGAGCTTAGTAATTCATATTCATCATAGAGATCATTTTACATCAGAACACATTTTAAGAAATACATAGTGGTTAACAGCAACAATTTTTAATTGAAAAACAGAGATTCCAGGTATATGTAAATTAGTTTTCTGGAATATCTGGAGCACTAGGATACAGCATTGTAAAATAATAAGAAAACATGTAGATCAGCAAACTGAAAATAACTAGATGAATTGTTTGAATGGAACCAGTAGGACAAAATTAGTGCAAGTATTTTATGAATTATTAATATGAAATTTCATTTAAAATAGAAATGGTTTAGTAACAGAAAAATACAAAGATCATAAAATATTTTTAGCAAAATAACTTAAGAACCTATTTTAATAGTATTGCCAGACTAGAAAAAGTTTTATTCAATTTATTCTTTTTTCCAGAAAGCATTAGTTGTCATACTGCTGCTAACAGTGGCCCATCACAGGACACATATGCTCGTTTTTGTAAATATTCTGGCTCCTGTTCACAAGATATTGTAACCACAAAAAGGTGCACAATACAGCTGATATTCCAGAGCCTTCTTTATCACTGACTATGATTAATGAACTGTTTTACAATGCTCTGTGAGATGCCAATCACAGCATTCAGGAAATTATGAAGACTCAAGAGTCTGCTTCCCACAACTTCATTAGTGGCTTTCTAGTGTCCCCTTTATAAAATACATGTGGCTCATCACACCAGTTTTCACTCAGCCACTCTCCAGAAGATACATGCATTCTTCTCAGAGGAGTGTTAAGAACATGTAACAATAGTATACATAATTTTTCCATATTTGCTTGACTTCAGCAACAACCAAAACACATTGAAATGAAGACAAGATAATCAAGAAGAAAGGATGCATGACACAGATGGTGCCCAAAAACCAACAACTGCTGCAAGCATTCACTGACCACCTGCACGGTGCTGAGTGGTGCTTTCAGGTCTGTGAGAAGAGCACCCAGCTGTAAGTTCATTCACTCCTACAGTTACAGGACAATCAGCAACCTCCTTGCACCCTTCAGACCGTGTTCATGCCAAACACAACTGCAAACAATGCTGGCAACACAATCAAAGCCATTTGCCAATGGTGCAAAATGGAAAGATTGCCCTCCAGAAGTTTGCAATTCCAGACTACTATCTAGGGAAATAAAGTAAATAGCTATTATCACACATTAAGAGCCATTAAAAACATGACCTTTGCCCAGCACTGCAACTGTAACGTGCAGGAAAAAGAACATTTCAAGAAAATGGAATTTCTATGCTGTGATGAATCAAGAGAAGAGAGACATACAGTAGTTCAGCCTTCCTAAGCCAGCCTTAAGCATAGAGGCGAAAGGAGTATTTTTCTGTGGTTAAAAAAAACACAAACCAATACCATGGATATCAATATGTTCGGGAAGGAAGGTGCAAAATGCAGTCTTTTAAAAATAGAGCTTTGTGAAAACATTAGCATATTTCCTGGAATGGCACTTGTTCAGTGGTAGAATTGCAAAACCAACATTCATTCAGAAGGATTCTACCATTAGCTCGACAGGTGAAAAATCTATACACCATCTAAAAAGGAGAAAGGAATAATAAACTACTGCATAAGAAGATGCAACACGATGCCTGAATATGCATTCAGCTGGCAGAAAAGGAGCTAGTAATGCCTTGAGACAAGGATGGATTTCACAGATTTATATTCCTGTTACTGTTACACATTGTGTTTTACATAGTATTTGTGACAAATATGTTACCAGTAATATGCTGACTTGGATAAGGGCACATTAATACCCTGCCAGCAGAGGAGAATATGGCACCAGGAACTGGACTGGGATTCCTCCACAGTAGTCTGTAATACATTTGTTTCCTGAGCCATAACATGAGATCTCAGTTCCATCTGCAAGGCCAATGGCAATCTTTCCTTTCTTTCCATCTAATGTGAGTATTCTACTATATCATCTTGTTGCACTCTAATACATCATGACTACCATCTTTGCTTTGTGATCCAATGATCACAAATTTTCTCCTATTTCTTGCATCAGAACCACATGTTCTCCAAGACAATGAACATCTTTTACTAAAATCATCCATGAGATTCAAACGCATTAAATGAGAGAATGAGAGAGAACAAATGATTCCCACATAAATTGCTCAACTACTTAGTTACCAAATATGTTTGTTTGTTTTCAGCTCTCACCAATGTCTTTTCATATAGGATTAAAGTACAAATCTTCAAAACTTTTCAAGTAACACTTCAACAGAACAAGCTTCTTAAATCTCTAAAATGAGATACAGTTTCACAGAACCTGAATTTTTACAGCTCTCTTCTAAATCTCTTAAGACTATTTCTGACTAGTCTTAGGAATCCCAAACTAGCCATAACATCCTCACCACAGTCCATTAATGTTGTATACAGCAGTTAGTATCACCTCCCCTACATCCCTTCTACTTGTTGTGTTATTCAAAACCTTTGTCTCTAACCCGTGAGTGCAAGCTACAATATTGGTCTCAAGACCTGGCATCACACATTTGGCTCTATCCAAATACTTTCAAGTTCAACTTGCCAAGCAATTTAACAGTTAGTGATCTCTTTCTATCAAATTTAGACATTTATTAGGAGCAATGTATTCTTCCCAAGAGCTAAAGCCAATGACCAAGAACCTCCTGCCATGTAGCAATGAGGGAACCTTCCTTAGGGTTTGAAAGTTCCCTCCTTACTGACAGGTTTTTGGATTCATTAGCCAATTTTAATACAATTAACATGAGTTACGACAAATATGCTTAGGCAAAATCAATCTGATTAAAAGACAGTATCATTAGGATCAGTTTCAAGTGAATCACCCTATAATTAACCTCTCTCTTGATTAGGTTTTTTTCCACATACTGGCAAGCATCTAATTTTTCTCATTCCCTTTAGACATGGCTTATTTCAACATTTATTTAAGAACAAAAGAAGTAACAAAAAAGCCCCACCAAGACTGAAGTGTAAAAACAATTAAATAAAGATTTTCCTGTGCTAACAGGATCTGCCAATTTCAGAAGTGTTTATTAGCCACTATTTAACATAATCCAAACAATAAAGAAGTACTGAATTATCAGTGTAGTATAATTACATCATTTAAAAAAGAGCAAAGCCAAAACAACTGCAGAATATTTCTATATTGTAGATGTCGCCTCGACATTTATCCACATTTTGTTCTTCTCTCCATGACAACTACAATTTCTTTCAATTAACAGCAAAAAGCGTGCAAGACTATCACCCCCCATCTACCATTTCATCTAAAAATGATAATATTAAATTAAAATTCATAATTCACAGGTACATTTATCATGCCTATACTCTCTCTCTGTATTTCATACTAAAAACAAAATGAAAAAAACCCCATGATGTACATCTTCACCTATTTACCTGAAGGAACTTGTGAAGCAGGAAACTTCTTGCCTGGCTATTTCCTCTGATCTTGTCCCCTTAAACAATTTGTCAGTGCAAAAGTTTAGTTTAGTGTAACAGTCTAATCCTAGACATTTTAAAAGGTATAGACCACCAGGGGTATTTGAAATTTGACTTTTCAGGCACTGTAAAAATAATACTAATTTAGAGCCAAATAATATCCAACAGGTTATCACGTCTAGTTTTTTTCAAATTTTCAGTCAATGTTTTAGATTTGGACTATTTAAGTTTAAACTTCGATGCATTCAAGATAAAAAGTTATTTGGTCCATTGGAAGAAGTATTTAAGCTAAAAAAAATTTGAAATAAAAAACACTGCTATATGCAAAAAGAGATCCTATGCTGCTTCTCAGCATATTTTGCAAAAAGCTGCTTACCCTGTGCTTCATTCACAAGAAAGATAGATAATTAAGGGGGAAAAAACCAAAACAAAAAAAACACAAAACAAACCACCAACCAAACCAAGCCCCCAAACATCTAGAAACTAGCCATTAAATCATAAAATGTAATAAGGTTATCAGAAGGTTATTAAATCACTCCTCTCATCTAAGAGGAGATCACACATGCTCATATGTGTCTGACTACATTTTATGAACTTCCAAGGAGAAACATATGCTCTTCCCAGTTTGCTGCAGTGCTTCACAAGCCTCAATGCATTAATCTCTGCTATTAAAAATGTAAGCCCCCTAATCAGACTCCTATTATTTCAATCTCTTCTTGCAGGTCTTGGATTGAGCATTGTATTTTCAATACTATTTTCTTCTGGACTCTCCAATTTGGCAAGATAATTTCAATTTGTTTGTATGTATTAAGTGCATGGTTCCAAACTGGACACAATGACCTAGTTGACTCCATTTCTAGGTTGTGCAGAGAGATTTACATCAGTTTTACAGTGTTGAATGACAGCGCTTTCATTTACTCATCCTGGTGTGATATTACATTTTCAGAACTACTTTTTGTGCATGATATTCTTGATTTAAGGTCAGCTCTCAACCTCAATCTCTTTCTTCAGAACTCTCAGCCATTCCTTATCCTGTACTTGCCTGTTTTCTTTTCCTTTAATTTAAAAGCAGTATTTTAAGTTTGCCCTTAATGGCTTTAATCCCATTTTTCCCCGATCATTCTAATTTCTTACTTCATGTTAAATTCTCCTCCAATCTTCCAACCTCTTTGCAGTGTCTCAGCCTGGTATCATTTCTCACTGCAGTAAACATGTGTCAATGGATCCATTAGCATTGTCTTTTCTTGAAAAGAAAAACATAAAAGACTGTTGCTTGTGCTGCTGCATCAGAACTGACTTATCTAGAACACATTTTTAATAAAGAATATAGCCCAGAGACAGAAGAGCAAGAAGCAATCTTTCAAAGAAGAATCCAAGCTAAATGCCTGCCAGGATAGAAGAGCAGACTGAAGCTGAATGTTAGAACAAGAAACAGACTTTGCTGATCCTCAGGCAAGAGGGAAAGCAGCAAGTAAGATCATAGATACTCCAGAACCACAAAGGGACAGTCCTGATAAAATGGTGGGGCTAAATGAGCAACATATCCTTCTGAAAAGGTATTTTCCATCAGGATTCATACGCTGATCTATTTAGATATGTAGAAACAGAGAATATCTATCAGAGATTTTAGGTGCCCTTACAGTAAAATAAAACTCAAGATATACAGGCCTTTTCCAGAGATTAGTTTATCTTGAAAAGCCTATCACAGATTAATCTAACTTACAGAATATCCAAGAAAGGATAAGAAAGTGGTTTAGAATGCAATAAAAAAATGTTGATTTGATCTTTCTTAACAAACTACAGAACAGCAGTTCATAGATGGAATGGATTAGACTAAGTGTGAAATATGATTTGGGAAAAAAAAGGGAAAGACTACCATGGAAATGTTTTTATATGTGAAAAGAGTCACGAAAAAATATTAAATAAGTATATGGATGAAATACAGTTTTCCCAAGCCAGAGTACGATAGCAGAAAATAATTCCAAATGCAGCTTGTTACAAAATCTGACTGGAAGCAGGAATCCAACACAATCCATGGATTGCATAATCAAGTAATATAGGAAAGACATCACCTTCACTCTAGTGCTCAGTCACTTGTCTCAACCCACGAGCACCACCTAGATCTTACCTAGACCCTAAGGTAAAATCAGCTTGCCTCCACTGCTCAATCTCCTTCAGTAGTTGAGCAAGGCATATACCAAACCACTGGCTTAACTATAGCTCCAGGCACTGCAGTTTATAGACCTGCACAAATCCTTTTAATTACCCTCCCACACAAACCAAACAGAAAAGGCAAGAAAAGGTTTCATGCAGTTCTCAACCACTGTGCCTCGTTCTTGCTAAAGGAAGGAACGCAACTCTGCTAAAGACAGTCAAACCATCACCACAGCTTCCGGACAAATCAAGTTAGTGTTAACACAGAACAACGGAAGTATAAAAGTAAGTAATTACACATGCATGCCTGCAAGCAGGCTCTCACAAAGAAACAAATTTTAATTTACAAAACTGCAAATCAAGATACAAATTGCTGTATTACATAATATAGGACCAGCCAAGGGACCAGCCAATTCTGACTAGAAGTGAGGTTTTGAGAAGTCATGAAAGTTCTTCTACTTTTCAGTCATTTTAAGAACCTGGAGCACACAGATACTACACATGGGACTGGAGAGCTGGAGGGTGGGGTATGGGGAAGACTATCACAGATTTCATAGTTACCAGCTAAGATTTTTTCCCTCTGAATCACTGTTTCTATTCCATACCAATAAACTGTTCCTACCATCTGCAATGACTGGGAGGGATCTGGCAATATAAGCCAATTCTAGTCTAAAGCTTCCACAGAAGCCAGCTCTTCTCCAAAGTCAAATCATGTATTCCCAGCCTAACAAGTTCAAGAGAGCGTTACTGCAAACTGCTGGGCAAATCCACCGACGGGCAGCTGCCTAAAGGCACGGGTTACGCTCCCACACTATTTGCTCCTGCCTGCAGAGTCTCTCTGCTTCTTCTGTACCACCTGGACACTTCTTTGAACAGTTGTCTGAGCTGATCCAACCAAAAGCCAAGAAAAAAAAACTAGCCACCTTTTCTCTGGATTTGTGAGATAAATCAGGTAACTTGTTTCAGTAGGAGTGAGGCTGAGAAGAAAGCTGGGCTCAGAAATGGAAACAAGTCCTCTCACCAACAGGAAGCAGTTACGACAGCTAACCCACTTTCAAGACACCTACCTGGACACTGGACGCTCGGAGAGCTATCACCATATTCTTTGTTCTGTCCTGGCCAGAAGGTCTCCAGAACATTATTTGAAATCCCACTTTTTTTTTTTTTTAAATTTACCATTCATTAAACTCTTACAATAACAGTACTTCTAGAGTTGTAAGTGCACAAATAAATCAAAATAATTGAGAGCACTTTAGATGTCACCAGCTTGACAACCAGTAGTGAAGTTGGGTGAACTGTAAAAGAGTCTAATCTGCAACAAATTTGCTTGAACTCTTAGTCTAATTTGTTCAATTGTGAAAGTTTAAGAAATTTTCACAACTTTCTTATCATAATTAAGAATACTGATCATAACAGTCTTTTCTACAGCTGCATCAAAAAAAAAGAATAATGTCATAATATGCTTGGTTTCCAAGTTCACACCCGAATTCATGTTTCAGTGAAGTTCACTTCATTCTTTAAGCAACTTCTCAAAATGAAGAGTCACCTTTCTGCTAAGTTTTATTTAAATAAAAAAAATGTGTCCTCAAACATGACTATTATGGTACTTTCCCAGACCTTCAAAACCGTAAGAATATAAAGCATTAACTAGCACTGGATCTGGGATATCCCAGAGCACACAATACTTTCCACCCACAACAGCTTATTTGCTTATAACTCTTGAAAAACTTCATGGAGTAGGGCCTGTGGCCAGCCTCTGCAGAAGTACAGCTGATCTCTGAGAAATACATGTAATATCTGCAGATGAAAAGGGCCCAGAAATACTGCCAAAGAAATACAGGATTTTGTATGTAAGACACAGGACACATAATGAACCTACCAAAGAATTTTTCTTTTTAGAGATGAGAGGTGAAGAGGAGGCAGGAGAGAAATAGGTGTAAGAAGAAACAAAAGGTGAAATGGGTGTCTGATTGACCCAATTTTGTCAGTGGGCTGACACAAAAGTGAGGCACTTGACCTCTCTTTTGCAAGGTTTCCTTTTTTCAGCTGACAAAGACTTATCAACAGAAGTGCAGTTTTCAGTCGTGAAGGCAACATCGCAAAGAACAAGAAGTACTTACTTACAAGCAATAATTATTGTTCAAATTAATACTTTTGGGGATTCTTCTTCCTCACTTTCATTTTGAAGCATAGGTAATTCTCTGAAAGTAGAAGAGGAAAAGATCATCAGTTTTTATCACAGAATCATTTAGATTAGAAAACACCTTTAAGATTATCAAGTCCAGCTGTAAACCTACCACTGCCAAGCCCACCACTAAACCATGTCCTTAAGAACCACATCTACATAACTTTTAAATTCACCTGGGGATGGAGGCTCAACAACTTCCCTGGGCAGCCTGTTCAAGAGTGCTTGACAACTCTTTCCGTGAAGAAACAACCGTTTTAAACAAAATCTTACTTCGGGGTTATCAAGGCATGGAGTTACTACATCATCTCCTAACAGCTGTCTCACTGATTCAGAATGGCAGCACACTACTGAACTGAACGTCGATTCCTGGCCATTTAACAGAAAAGCAATCAAATCAGCACTATCAGACTCTGAAACAGCAATAAATTGGTTGTTGAAAAAGCTTATTTGTGAACCTCACTTCAAGGAAAGGAATGAAAGCAAGAAAAAAAAAAATAAACAGGAAACCAATTAAAGCAACAATAGTACCAGGAATAGGAACGAAGGAAATAAAATGATAAATGCTTCAGATAACTTGACTCTCACTGCAATGAGAATTCTGCCAAATTAGTCTTATTTTTGAATGAAAACTAAGTGATTTTCTATTTCAAAGAAAAGCTTCAGCAGCTGTACTGTTAAATGAACACGGTGAACTGGCAACTCTAAACCTCTCAAAAGCAGCAAGTGATAAAAATCTTTGTTTTCCTATTCATGTAATAAATTATTAAAAGTAATCAGCACCTACAAAGTCAGAGCCCATGAACTCCCAAAAATGGAATGCCTGAGGGAAACAGGGAGATAGCCTATTTTCACTTCTATTCGAGACTGATAGTTTACGTATACTTTGGCTAAGGCGGCACTCAATGAAAAGGTTATAGCTTTTGCTGTGATAAAGTATCTCAGAAATTTAAACCAAAAACTACAACACGGTTATTCTGTATAAAAAGTAAAAGCAGAAAAAATAAACTCGTTCTTTTATTGTAGCTCTCATCAAATCAGTTACACTGCCTGCCTCACAAAAATGGAGAAGAAGTGAAACCTTCAGCTGAAGGCGACTTAAGAAGCCCAGCAGAACAAAATGCAGAGCCCACATGCTCCAAGAGGCAGCCCTACATGGAACCCATTAGAGCATGGTCTAGAATGATGGTAACTCTTAATTTTGTATGAAGCATTATGATGTATCTTCTCACAAGTTCATATTCCCAACCTCATTAACAAGTGGAAGGTAGCACATTAGGTGAGCCATACGTATGGAAAAAAAAATTCAGACAGACTGGCTCATGGTAAACATGAAGTGGAAATATTTACATTTCATATAATGAAAAGAACTATTAGCAAATTTACAAGTTGATTTATTTGTAAGCAATAGAATTGCAAGCAGTACCAAAAAGTCTTCCGGCCCTACCCAGCTGGGCAAATCACCATGCCCTAGAGAAAGCTATTACTAAGAGGACAGAAATAAAGCTCTTTGGGTTTTTTCCCACAGTTCCATAAAAAGAATACAATCATATTACATAAATTGTGACTATCTTAAAACAGTCAGCCTACTCTGAAACATTCAAAACTACCAAAAAGTTTCAATTTTACAGCCTAGTACTGCTAATAAATCCCTGAAATTTGAATTCTATTTATAATGTGAAAACTGAAACTATTTAACAAAATCTTTGCATTTGTGTTTTCGATCACCTCAAGACTATTCACAAATATCACTAATTAGACAGTGGTTCCTTCCAGATAAATTTGTCCTCTTGAAGAGAACTTTTTGGAAATACAGGTCATGAAGTGACCTTACGGATAGGAAATTTTAGTTATATGTTTAATTCTGACTTTTAATTGCTGGGTGTACGTAGAGTAGTCACTACCTTTTTTCTTTTTTTTTTAAATCTATTTATAAAAAATATATATTCTTATGAAGGAGTCAATAACATCTGCAGGGTTCAATCCAGTCTCCTGCATTACATGACCCCAACCAAAACTGAGTCCAAAACATTTCATCACTATTTTTCATGTAATTTAAGTTGAATTCTAAAAAGATACGAAATTTGAAAGCACAAGAGCAAGACAACAGAATTCAAGGATGCCACGCTTTAAGTGCCTGCAACTACAGAAGAGTTAGATGAAAATACCTACATCACCTTAGGAATACAGAGGATTGCAGCAGGGAGGAAGAAAAAATGGAAGCACTTCTCCCATCCCTTCTCCATTTGACTACGGCAAACTGATTTAACTTTGAACACAGGCACGAGACCCATATACCAGGACTACCTTCCCAATACTACAGGATGAATCAGACACATCACTCGAAAATTCCACCTTTAGAGAATGGCAAATTGTCTCTGCTTCAGAAGATGATAAACTATGCACCAAGAAGACAAAAAATAAAAACAATAAATATTCTCTTTGGATATGTTCAGGATACCAGTGGTAGTTCCGAGGAACAGAATCTGTAAAACTGAAAACTTTATGTCAAATAACAATCAAATATTTTCTTGTCTGCTATACCCTTTTTCTCAGAGATTTCTGCTATTCTAATACCAAGAAATCCCAAATGTTCATTTTTAATTTCTGAGTCCAGGATCAACCTTATCGTCTTAAACAGCATTCTTACATAAATATATCTTGAACCATTGAGTTTCTTTCTTCCCATTACTGAGAGTAGACCTCATCCTCTGATTTTCAAATAAGATTTGTTCTTAAATTTATGCCTCAGATTTATTTATTTTCAGATGTTTCTCTCCCATATATGCCCTCACACCCAATAAAGACTATTCTTATTTCTTCCTAGGTCTTACTCACCAAATTCTTCCTTTCTCCTTTACGAAGGCAAGTTCAGCTTAATCACACTAACGGTTCTTTCTTATCCAAATGACTTGCTCTTTTCTGAGTGTGACTGTGATCAGAGCTAATGCAAACCTAGATGTAAATCAATGAATGCTTTATTGGCTGGTCCTAACAACCTGTTTTTAAAAGCTAGAAACCAGCTGGTGTGGTTTTGAATCATGTTACTCTTGCGAAGTCACATCATCTGAGAAGGAAGCAGATCAGGAGTTGGGTTGTACAACAGCAACCTACCTCTGATCACCAGTCTGGTACATCAGGAGTTCTCATCAGCGCTTAGGTATTTGAATTTGCAATCTTTTTTTTTTATTAAACATCTTCTATTACTCCAAAGACATAAATCTGCTACTAAGTGTGATAATCCTACCTTCTCTAGTACAAGCAATTTCTGAAGCACACAGACCAGCTTTTTAGTAAAGTCACCTGCATATTCCACTGCTGGCTCTACAGTTTCAAGCAGCTGGCAGAGAAGTGACTGAACCTGTGTCAGGGAGAACACTGCATGAAAAGAATCCATTTTAAACAACAAAACCACTTAAAACAAACAAACAACAAAATCAGTAAACTGGTAAAGAAAAAAATGAAAAATTATTCCTTCTGTAAGCCCAAGTGAGGCTCAGAATATGATTTTTCCAGTTTTAAGAGATAATGTATGTTTCTGATAGGGAAGTAGGTATATAACTGAAAAACTGAACCTCATTTCTCTTATACCCATCAATCCATCTGTCTGGTAGCACTGTTAGTTGCTGGTACTAAACAAATTTCCTTAAACAAATATGGAAAGAAAAAACATCCCATGGAGACAGAAGGAAAGCTATCTTTTTACTGTATATATTTTTAAAAAATCATATAAGGTTTTCTATACACATTATATAATGGTTTGGGGTTCCGTTTTGTTGCATTTTTTTCTTCAGATTCCTTACTGCTGAGAGCTAAAAAAGCTGGCATATGCAAGGTACAAAGTCAAATCATCAAACTTCTACTGCATAGAGAAGAAGCTCCCAGGAATTATCCGTTTTGCAGAGAAGTGCATAGGATCCTTTCTGCAGTTCAGTTTTGTAGAGGAGGTTCCCCTTCAAACAAGCTTTGATTATCACTGGTTTGAGGAGGACATACAGTTGGTCAATGAAATTCCACTGTCAGTCAAGCCAGATCTGGGAGCATTATTCCTCAATATTCATCAAAATAAGCATAAAAGACAAAGATCTCCCCACACTTGTTTTTCTTTGTCACACACAGTACTTTGCCACTTTGACCTTGTTCTAAGAGTACACCACTTTTTAACAGCACAAATAACAATCAGGAACAAAATTCAGTATCATTAACTACTTATCCTTTACAGAAGAAAATATAAAATAGTTGCTTCAAGGTACAAAGTCCCTTCACGATATTGAAATTTTCACACATAATGGTTTCTCAAGGCACAAACTTAGAGCACTCTACAAAACTGATGCAGTACACAGAAAAGTACACAATCTGCTGACTTCTTTCATGGATATATTAAAGGGCCAAATGAAGAAGTTAAGTTATAAAATAACATCCCAAATATAAACACATTTTTAACCTAGCCACTTGCCAGGAGGTAGGTGACTCAGAAGGTAATAAACCTATGTGACACTGCACCGTTCTCAAGTTCTTTCCTGCTCCTCTCCTTCAACACACTGGCCCAACCACTTGACTCATTTTTCTCTTTTATTTACATGGCCCTAGCTGACACACCCCATTATTCCTGGAAAACACATGACTGCTGTTCAGCATCTGCAGCTCTACATTTTTCACTTTACAAAGTCTCATGTATGCTAGAGTGACATTGCTAATACATTGCACTACTGCATGTGTAGTGCAAATTCGGGGAAAATTTGGAAAAACACTTCAAGCACTGGACCACTTTTAGTTCTCTCAAATCCAGGAAAACATATGCTTCTTTTCCCCAGAGTTCCACTTTTTCTCAGCCATGTGAAGTGCCATCTGTGCTTCCAAGCCTGGCAGGCTAAAACTCTGCTGTCATTCAAATCACCAGTGAGCAAATTAAAGGCAAAGACTGTCCTCTTTAATAAAATAACAAGACCTACAAATGGCAACCTAGATCACAGCTCCAAAGGAATGAGTGGCAAGCGTGGGTAGCTAAAGGGTCACAGGGAGGGGAAGGTGGCAAACAGTAGAATATCTTCAGAGCTTCTTTGTAAACACCTGCTTCTCAATAAACTAGCACAAGAACTATGAGAATAAAAACAAGGGTAGCTGAGAATCTCAGAAAGTAAACAAAAATATAACTCAACTGACACAACACATTTAGTGGGATACTCCATCCTGTTAGAAGGCACACTTGGCCCAGGGAGGACAGATATGTAGGGTGGAGCAGGAAATCTTGTCTTGAATATCTTAAGATTAGTATATCTGTTCTGAAATACAGAATGAAACAGAAGCCAAACGTTCCACATAACGTTAAAATTGGGAAGTTACAGTGAGCAGGAAAATGTAGACCTCCTAAAAATTACCAAACCAGAAAATTTAAGTGCATGAGGGAGCTGGAGGGACTGTTGAGATTGTTTATTTCTTTTTTTTGGTTGTTGGGTATGGTTTGGGGTTTTTTTTCTAGATAGCTAGCAGAATCATTCAAAGCATAAGATTTAGTACTAATGAGTCACAGTGTAGGCCTTTTAGGAAGCAGATCACAAATAAAACTGAGTTAACCTCCAGCTGGTAACTGGCTTGACTATTGCCTTTACAAAAGCTAACCTTAAAGGTTACACCAATATATTAATGTTTAAAACTTTCCCAGACACTGAAATGCAAACCATCATGTCAGAACAAGTCCTGAAATACTTTTGATAAAGACCAACTGCACTCTCCCAGCCTCTGGGAACAATCTGAGGGCTATCACATGGCTGGGAAAACTTCCAACAGTACTGCGCACACAGCTACCTGTTTTAAGGCTGGAAGATTAACAGAAAGGACAAATCTCAATCTGTGCCAGCTGTTCTCAGTAACAGACAATGGTCCACTTTATTAGTGATGATGCAGTCAAAAGGGATTTGAAATCAAACCATCTTAAGGAAACTAAAATTAAGTGCAGATTAAGTCTGGAAAAGTACATTTTGAAAAAAAAAAAAGAGGAGAAAGTATTAACCATCTTTAGAAATTTAGCCAAAAGAATGAGAAAATTCAAAGGAAAGAAAATCATACAGAAAGAACACTCTCTGTAGTCACAGGCAAATGAATGAAAAGATTGGAAAAAAAGCTGTCAGGAAAGCCCAATTAAGAATGTTGTTAAGTGAGAATACAGTCAATATACAGAAGAAATTACAATCTACAAGTTGAAATGCTGGCAAAACCCATTCATTTAAAATCAGGCCAAAAAACAAAATAAAAAACCCCCCAAACCTGGGTTTGAATTTGAGGAAGGAAATTGTTTGTGCAGTACAGCCTCACGATTATTTGTTACCAGTTGCAGTAATTAGTTCAAAAGAGAAAGTCTATCCTACCAAAAGACAAGACTATGAACAATGTTTGACAGTCACAGAAAAAAAAAAAAACAGCAAGCTTCATAGAAGAAGAAAGACAGTACCATACATGTCACTGAAAAACTGTGACAACTGTGATGTTGAAAACACAACACAAAGTAACACAGCTATAAGCCAATTAAAAAAAATATTACTTGTTTCTATTTCGCGTTTATATAAAATAGCTAGAGAGCCTTGCTATTAATTTTGCAGACAGATTAATTTAAACTGTGGTATTTAATTCATCCTATCAAAGTTCTGACATAAAGCAGGTAAAGTTTTTTAAAAATTAAGAAATATACACCTTACTATCCACTGCGAATACCAGCTAACCCTACAAATACCATTACTCAAGTCATTTACAGACACAGAAATTTATATTGAAAGAGATGTGAACACATACAGGAAATACCAACACCAACAGAATTATTAAAAATCCTCTATGTACGAATTGAAACAAATCATTTAGTAAAAGAAAGAAACTGCATTTTCTATTGTGATGTCTCATCCTTTTCCTTCATTTTTTTCTTCCTTCTGAAAACGGTAAGTTCTTCAAACCCACCCACAGTGAGCACATGGCTTGATTTTGCTAGAGAAATTATACTAGGAATTCATACATAATTTCATCTTTCCTTTCAAGCTTTTCAAACAAGAACCAAATCAAAATCATAGCACTTTATTCCAAAGTCCATCATCGATCAGCTTGAGTGACTCTGCTTTTATTAACTGACTGGTCAAGTAGCAGTGCATTAACAAGATTGTGGTCAACCTCACTGCTGCAACACAGAACCATACCAGCAGCTGTGCAGATTTCAAAGATAGTATCAATTCTGTACTGCTGCCATTGCTCCTCTGTGGGAAGGCTAAGAACAGATGCAAGCAGCGTTCAGCAACCAGGAAGCTGAGAAAAAAAGGAACACATAACACTGCGTCCCTTGAGGAAACAGAGCAGTGCAGCTTCATGTTTATTAGACATGGTAAATGTTCGTGTTTATCAGACAGGTTAATCAAAGGTGGATCTTCAAACAAATCTTCAAACAAAGTCAAGAAAACTATCAAGTTTAAGATCCTGGCAATTAAAATCAAAGAAATGGTCAGAGATTTTCAATAACAAAAACACCTTCCTGCAATGTCTGATAGGTGCCTGATAACGAGGAAGCTGAAAATTTATATTAAATATAATTCCATCAGTATAAATATTATACAGAAAACCCATGCAATTTATTTCATTCAGTGCAACAGAAAATGCCTTTGAATACGTTCCTTGATACTACACACCAACTTTTATAGAGCCTAAATGTTACAGTAAAAAACATGTACTACTATTAGAGTACATTTCATTTCAGAGAGGTTTCAGGTCTTTTAAGTTGCCGGTATTTGAAAAATTTTTTACACCTTTCCCTTGAGCCGGCTTCACCACAAAACTACTAAAATAGCATGATATTAAGAGACTATTCCTTCAAATGTACAGTTCAATGTTCCTCCTGAAATGGTTGTTATTTCCTGTCTCCTACTTTCACTATCCATTAGCCAATCCTGTATTACCTTCTTACTCCTCTCATGCTTAATTTGTGAAGAAAGTTTATAGAAAGTTATACATATGTCCTTCCTACTTAGGGATAAAAAGAAAATATAATTTTAAAAGTTACATGTCGATTTTTAATCATGTTGAATTTCATCTTTTTCTCTCTTTCAGTTCATAATGTATGAAGGAAAGCAGACAGATGCCACAAGGAATTTACTATGGCTTAAAGGCTCCACAAAAATGTGCTTCACTCATTCCCAAAGCAAGTATATATTGGTAATAAGTCAGGTTTCCCTACACTACCCAGTGACTGTGGTACAATTTAGCCTACGTGACCAGTATAATCTAGTATAATTATATAGTTTTGCATATACATATGTCTACATGCAAATAATATGGATATGTTTAATCTACACTATACATACAACCCAGTTTTCAAACAGCAAAGAACTTTATAAATTGTACCAAGCATCACTTCTTTTAAGCAGCTTCATTTAATCATAGATCATCCTTTCCCATCAGTCAAGAGATGCTCACAGACACCGAGCAAAGAAAACAAGGCAGTACTCAAACATCAAGAGATAAAGAATCATGAAAAAGGGATTTCTGCTAAA
Source organism: Aleadryas rufinucha (assembly GCA_013397815.1). Taxonomy (NCBI): domain Eukaryota; kingdom Metazoa; phylum Chordata; class Aves; order Passeriformes; genus Aleadryas; species Aleadryas rufinucha. Next base: position 205,778 of record VZTH01018692.1, read on the forward strand.
TCCTGGTCCCAGTAAGAGGACAGTAGGAAAAGAAAAGCTAGTATATGGAAGAACTCTGGGAAGCATGAAAGAAAAGACACTGAGACAATGTTAAAAAAAAATTATACGTAATCTTAAGCCTGATATACAAGCAAAATTTGTAGCAGCTTTCACTCTACACTTAGTTTACAGAGATACAGTTTGACATCAGTGCTGTCCATCATTGAACTCATTAGACAACCTACTGGATAAAGAAGGACAAACTTGTCACTACACTTCATACATTTCCATCAGGAAATAGAAAGTCTAAAGCTAAAAAAGTGCAAGATAAAAGATGAGAGAGAAAATGTTTTGCTGAAGCTCAAAATACACCCTCAAGAACTAATGAGTCTGCCTTCCAAACATCTTTTCTCTACATACGATACATGTTGTCACCAATTACACATATGTAATTAGTGCAATGAAGGGAAGACAGACACCTGTAATAGTACAAGTGCCATTAGAAATCAGTTCAAATGACAATATTCCATTTTGGTTTACAACTGATTATTCTTAAATACTGTCACAATGTATTTTTTTATGTTAGCACATACTAACTGCACACCTGGGACTATCCACCTTCAAAATAACAGTAACTCTTCACACAGCATATCCAAACACAGCTGAAGAATTCTCAGATGGGAATCCACAGTTCACAGCACTTTTTTATCTACAATCACATTTGACCTAACGTAAGAATAAAAAAAAAAAAAGCCATAATCTAAGGGCCCTGAGCTCTAGGTACACTTCAACACCAGGTCATGACAGTTGATAAACACAATATTAATAAAATATTTTCAAGCAACAACCAAGAAAAGAACTTCCAAAGGAGCATTCCAAATGCTTCCATTTCACAGTACTAATGATTTCAAAAAGAACAGTTTTTCGATAAGACCTTTTTTGATTAAGACCTATGCTTAAACCTTTTGCCTTTTTCCTATGACCTTTTTCGATAAGATATGCTTAAACCAGATAAATAATCAATTTTATTGTGGTTGCTTCTGCCAGGGAAGGTAAGAAGTTAAATACTACACAACTGTAGAAGACTTCAAGAAAAAAGCCACTAACAAAAGGTTATCAATTTGAAGATTCCCTGTTTGCTTATGACTTCAAGGAGCTCTTGAGTAACAGAACAGCAACAGAAAACATGAAGTACACCAGCAGTTCTTTACTGTCCTACAAGTCAGATCACAGGAAATCCCTTTAAGAAACAAAAAACTGGCTAAATAAGTTTGTCTTGCAGTTGTCAGTGAGTTTTACCCACTATTTACAAACTTCTCAGCACAAAACAATTTTCATGAACACGCAGGATGCACCTTTGCTGTCTAACACAGTATGACCACATTGCAGCATTTCACATCAATGTCATGAGGAAATATATTTAAATGAAAATTTAAGGACTGTGAAAAAGTCTTTCTGTATGTATATTAGCTATATAAACATGAAGAAAGTCAAAAGGCCTGACTCAGAGTGAAAGCTGTTCAGAATCTGCGTGCACCTTCAAGATAGCACTCTGAACTAAACAAGATACAATTATGCTTACTATTTTTCCCACTTATTTTCAAATATAACCATGTAATTGATACCCTGGTTAACATTTCTGATGAGACACTAAAGTATTACCTCCATTTACTAGCTCAGATTTTTGAAAACATAAAAACTAAGTCATATAAATCCATAAACTCAAAAGGCCAAGATTAATCATTTAATTTTTCAAACAATCTATAGCAAAACACCTCTCCTATGAGGAAAGGCTGACAGAATTGGGTTTGTTCAGGCTGAAAAAGAGAAGGCTTCAGGGTAACCTAATTGCTGCCTTCCAGTACCTGAAGAGAGCCTGCTACTAAGATGGAGAGGGACTCTTGACAAGAATGTGTACTGGCAGGACAACAGGGGATGGCTTCAAACTGAGACTAGATCTAGATCAAGAATAGGAGAAAATTATTTCCTGTGAGGGTGGTGAGGCATTGAAACAGGTGGCCTGGAGAAGTTGTGGATGCCCCATCCCTGGAAGTGTTCAAGGCCAGGCTGGAGGGAGCTCTGAGAAACCTGGTCTAGTGAAAAGTGTCCCTGCCCATGGGAGGGGGGTTGGAACTGAATGATCTCTAAGGTCTCTTCCTACACAAACCATTCTATGACTCCATGACATTCAGGGTATCCTACCAATGCCTTAATTAGCATGATTTGAAAATACCTGAAAATCTGTACTGTATTGTACCACAGTCAATCTTATGCTCATCTTCCAAATCACTCCTCTAAGAAAAGGGCTCTCCACTGGAGAAAGTGGGATGTTATGTAAGCAAGAGTAAACCTGGAATCAGACAGGCCAAAGTACTACAAAAGGGATCCCCAAAGTTAACAAATATAAAAAGACTAATCAAAGATCAGATGGGGTGGGGGGAATACACGTCACGTCAACAAAAAACTGCAGATAAAAAGGACTTGGATTTCATCTTTCCCTAAAGACAACTGATATCCACTTGACATAAAAAGTTGAATAAAAGGATATTTTAACCACAAGTGAAACCTGTTAACTGTGAACAAACAAACACTGAGGACATGCATGCAGTTAACCAATCCACTTAGCAGGCATACAAATGTGACAGTTCCCCTTCTATTCTTGTGAAGAATGAGAAAGCCCACCCCAAAGAGCCACAGCACTCAAATAGCAAACCTGAGACTGATACAGTTGCACTAGTAAAGGTACTCTCTACATCACTCTAATCTACATAAGAACATGTGCCATGAAAGGCACAGTCATGGGAGCCTAAACTGAAAATACATTTAGTCACAAAGTTGTGACTGTCTCTGCAAAGCAGGGACAGCAGGATCTTATCCACTGCAGGACTTCAGGAAACAGTGGATTTCGAAGTAAGTGAAAATCAATGCTCTGTAAAACAGTATTTCAAATTAATTCCTTGGAAAGTCCAGCATCAAAACATCTCTGGTGAAGAGATACCAGTATATCCTGTTACATCTCAACACATGGTTTTATGACCCTATGTCATATTTCAGTACTTGGGATGTTTCCTATTCTTGTCCCAATAGCTTGAAGCAACTAGACATGTTCAGTGTGCCCAAGGATAAACTGTGAGTGATTTTGTGCACACATACAGAACGGTCTTAAGAGCAAGCAACTGAATACAGACCATGTTCTCTCAGCTTTTCTGTAGACACAGAATCTGCAGAATTATTAACATTACCTATGCATGACGCTGCAGTATGTTGTACAGGAAAATCAAACAAGCATTTTAAATTATGCTGATCTCTTCTCTATCTCGTATGTATGCCTGGCTCCTTGAGAGACCAACATTTCTTTGCTCTACTTATACTGAATCCCTCATCTGTAAGAGCACTATCTGTTGTAATTAAGTGAAGAAGGATAAAAGGGCTTTCTCACACGCATTACAAGGATCCTGCTGCCTCTGAAAAAAAAATTACATCAGAAAAAAACATCAACAACCTGCTAGGGAACATCCCCTGTTCCCTAGGAAGTACACAAAGCATATATCTGCAGAATTTGATAATATTGTCATAGGGTATAACGTAAGCTGCCATATGACCAAAATTGCCATCCACCTTCACAGCCTGGCAGAGCAAACTTCAGAGTATTGATACCTAGTCCAGCACCACCTCACTGAAGTTAAAAGACAAAAAACACTGCAAAGAGAATGTCTAGCAGTTCAATCCAAAATCCAGACTGCTGAGCAGGCATCTGCAACAAAGAATAACTCAGGGAGAACATCCTTCAATGCCACTGAATGCCTCCAGTGGACCACATGAGGAAAAAGGTGTAATTCATGCTGTCCTAGCTGCTATAACTTAAAAACACCCCAAGCAATAGACAGATCAAAAAGTCGGATGCTGTAGTGTTAAAAAACAAATCCCAAGATAACTGTGAAACAGATTTAGTTATTGAACAGCAATGTGAAGACATGCATCAAGAAGATTGTAAACTGTGAACAAGTCATTGCAAACCCCAGACTACAGAAAAAGGAAGGGCAGAGACTATCTAAGCATACTAAGACATGGCACAATACCACAAAGGTGTCTCAGTGAAACCCTCAAAAGTAAGGAGAACAATTATGTTTGAAGTTTTTCTCGTGTATATTCAAATCGTGCCCTAAATAAGAAATAAATGCTTGCCTAGGCAGCTGAGAGAAACTAAAGACATAAGGTGTGCTGCCATGAATGGTGCTATACAACTTGGGGTGGGAAAAAACAAAAGGGGGGTGGGGAGAGAGAGTATCCATCAACACATGACATCCACATCAGATGACTGTATCCTTGAGAGGGAATAATTTTTGCTGTTGCAGTGTAAGCGCTGATTGTCAAGCAAAGGAAGTTGTTTAGCAAACACCCTAAAAGGGACAAGACGTCAGCAAAGTACAGCATGTCAGAAACCTGTATACATATTTCAGGTATACTACATACTTTATCATCATAAACACAGGCACAGAGATAAAGACAAAAGTTCCAGGCAATCTGAAGGCTCACATTCTGACACTTGGTCAACAGAAATTTCCTTAGAGGCAAAGCATTTAAAGAAGAAATTTTTGTAATTGTAATAATTTAAACAAATATTTTTACAAATATGTTTTATGAACTCTTCAATAAACAGCATATTGGATAAATACTTTCATATTTATTACATACATGCACAAAAACACCTTCAAAAAAATAAACTCCAAAAAGCTTAACAAACGTATTGCTACCCATACAAATCAGACTTACCTTGAAAAGTTACTGTGTCACTGTGCAAACAAATTATGGTGAAGTACAATATAAGTAATATAATAAACTAAAGATGAACATTGGGAGGTTATTGGAAGAGAATTCCTACTGCTCTTTTATAAAACCTTCCGTAAGAGCAATGCTTTGAGGAAAGAGTTTAACTCACAGCAAGTCAGAATTGATGTCCATAAGATATTCACAGCAATGTTCCACAAGCTTCTAAAGAGTCTGTAGCATGCAGAATTAATAATGTCATGGTGATATTTATTGTTATTAACTGTCTCACAAAAGAAATTTCCTAACATTACAGAAAATTATTCATCTTGCTACTATAAGATTATGAAGCAAACATATAATGAAAGCACACTCCTTAAAAGCATTTACTTTCAGAATATTGCTACCATACCACAAAGCAATTGTAGCAGCACAAACTTCATCAAGTTCTAGAATGGCCAACAGCTGAAGTATTTATTTTTACTGTGTTACATATACTGAGAAGAAATTATGTGCATTATGCTTTATTAATATCTAATACTTGAAGGAACTAAATACAGTGGTTGATTCATTGGAAACTATACTTTGCTCCAGAAATCATTTTTTTTAGGGAGGATACCTAAAGGGTACAGGTTAGCAAATACAAATGAAGAGGCAAAAACCTCAGAAAAAAATCATTCCTCATGTAACAGCTCACACTTAAATAACAAAAATGAAAAATAAATTTTAAATATACATATACACCCAGCCTGTTATTTCACAGTACTTCTCTGCTACAGGCAACTCTTCTGATTTGAAGACTTTTAGCCAAAAGCCTTCCAAAACAGTTCCTGAGCTCCTCGCATCTTAGGACTACTTCTCTTCCTTTATTTATTCCCTACCCTGAAAATGTGGCAAGGGAAGGAGAAAAGAGCAGGAAGAAACAATAATCACGTGAGGGAAGTAGTATATAATATTTGGGGGGGGTGGGGGGGAGGAATGAGAATTGATTGCAACTGATTTAACAGATTGTCAGAAAATCACCACCTTGAAATGATGCATTATGAGCTACATAATACAAATTTACATACTTATCATGACAAATGACCAAGAGAGATCACCAATTTTTAAGGCTGACACATACTTTCTTGTAAAAGAATCATTTTTCAGTTTAAGTTGCCAAAAGCTTTTCAAGATGGCATTCAAGACGGCATTCTGTGCCAGGTGCCCATGTCAAAGTTACTTCAATATTTATATGGTATGCAAAACATACTTCTCCTCTTTCCAAGGAAAGCCACATAAAAATACACTTTCACCTCATTACAAAAAGTTATTTTTCTTCAAGGAGTTTAATCACTTGTATGTTTTAAGCTCCACACGCATCTTTCTAAGAGACAGCAAAATGCTTACCCTGACATACAAATGATGCTTTTGTCAAGCTCACTGTAATGCTACTGTTACTGATTTTGTTTTGATATGTTGCAGCTGAGCCACCTACATATTCTGCCTGTACTTATTCCATTCCTGCGTAAGGCTGCTGGGAACTAAATATCCACAGTTGTACACTCACAGGATAAGAGAGCTTGAAAGGGACTTCCACATGTCCCTCAGTCCAATCTCCTGCTCAAAGCCAGATGTGAGATAAGAATGGGTTTCTCAGCTTCATCTATTTGTGTCCTGGAAACCTCTAAGACAAAAGCTACACAGCTTCTCAGGGAAACCTCTTACACAGCTTGACTACCCCCATGGAGAGAGTTTTTCCTTTTATCCAGTATCAACCTTCTTCGTTTCAATTTATGAACACTGCCTCATGTCTTCTCCCCACGCATCTCAGGACAGAGCCTGACTCCACCTTCTCAGTGATGTCCTCAAAAAAACCCAGTACGTTGTTGTTTGATCCCACTGAAATCACCTGTTTCTCAGGCTAAACAAACCTATCTGTCTCAGCCTCTCCTCACAGGACAAGTGTTCCAGCTCCCTGATCACCTGGGTAGTCCTCTACCAACCTCACTTCTATTTATCCATGTCTTTCCTGTATTGAGAGTCCCAAAACTGGGCACAGAATCCTAGAGGTGGTCTAATGAGCAGCAAGTAGAGAGGAGCAACCACTTCCCTCTATCTGTTGGCTACATTCCTTCTCACAGAGTTCAGGATGTTCTTGCCTTTCTTTTCTTTAGGCTGAGAGAGTTGGGGTTGTGGAGAGCGAGAGGGAAAGGGAGAGAAAAAGGAGAGAAGGATCCTGTGAAACCTTAGAGCACCTCCCAGTACCTAAAGGGGGTCGACATGACAGCTGGAGAGGGACTTCTGAGAAGGGCATGTAAGTGATAGGGCAAGGGAGAATGGCCTTCAGCTGAAAGAGGGAAGGTTTAGATAAGATATCAGGAAGATATTTTTACTGCAAGAGTGGTGGAACTCTGGAGCAGATTGCCCAGCAAGGTTGTGGATGTCCCATCCCTGGAAGTGTTCAAGGCCAGGCTGAATGGGGCTTTGAGCAACCGGGTGTAGTGGAAGGTGTCCCTGCCCATGGCAGGGGGGTTGGACCTGGACAATCTTTTATGTGCCTTTGTGTAGGCTCTGAGATAATGCTTTTTTCTTTTCCTTAGCAGCCCTCAGTGCTGTTCTTTACACTGGTACCTGGAAACCATTCTGTGATTCTGCAGGGGCATGCTGCTGCTGATCCATGGTCAGAGTGCTGCCTACCAGGACCCCAGGTTTCTCCAGCTGCTTTCCAGCCTGTCAGTCCCCAGCCTGTATCACTGCAAGGTGCTCCTCCTTCACAGGTGTAGGACTTTGCAGTTGTTCTTGGATAAAGCTCCGGATGGGCCTTGTGTTCACAGTGACAAAGTCCCTCTGAATGGCAGCTCCATCATCAAGCACAGCAACTATTCCCCCCAATTTGGGGTCATCTGCAAGCACAACAGCACACTTTATCACCTACTCGGGACAAATCCCTGCAGTACCCCTCTTGTTTACCAACCTCTCTGTATGACACATTAAGCACTTCTTTCTGAGTCCATCCATCCAATCAGTCTTTTTTGTATCATCTAGTTCTCCAGCAATCTGTAATGTCTAAATCTGGATATGAGAATATTGTTGGAGACAGAGCTGAAAATCTTACTAAAGTCCAGGAAAATTAAATCCACTGCTCTTCCCTCATCCAAACATTCAGTCATTTTACCATAGAAGGCAATCTGCCTCATCATGCATTATTTACCTTTGATAAATCTATGCTGATTGCTCCCACTCACTCCCTTCTTGTTGTGACCAGAAATGTGCTCCAAGAACACCCATGCCCTTATTTTCCCAGGGACAAAAAGGAAGCTACCCAGCTTGTAGCTCTTTGGGCTGTATTTTGGCCTTTTCTGGAGGGTGCAACATATGCATTTGTTCAGCCATTGGGAGGGTCTTCTGGTATCCAAGATGTTTCAAAGATGATGGGGAAGGACCTCACTGTGACTCTGGCCAGCTCTATCAGCATTCACAGGCTCAGTGCATTTGGCCACATACACTGGTAGGATTTGAGTTCTCTCAATAATCCTCAACTGAATCCTCAGCCACTGCTGGTAGTTGCTCTCCTCAAACCCTTGTTACTTAGCACAGAGGCCTGGGAAACCTTGCTGGCGATGACTCACCACAGAATAGAGGGATCAGGGTACCCCAGCCTCATCTGTATCCACTGTCTCTATGCCATATCACTTTCCAAAAGAAGCTCGTATTTCACTCGTTCTGCTTTTCACTACTCAAGTACTAGAAGAAACTCTTCTTGCTGCTCTTGATTTCCCTAATCTTGATCAATCTCCCTTGATCTCCATGTCATCTCCAGGTGAGCACTGACTCTCTTGATGTCATCCTTACATACCAGAACAATTTTTCTGAATTTCTCCTTTGTAGCCTGTCCCAGCTGCCCCTGCTTGCATATCCCATTTTTGCACTGCAGCTCAGACATGACGTCCCCATAAAGTCAAGCTCATCTCTTGACAGGCCTGCTTGTTTTCCTGATTATCAGGATGGACCACTGGAATCTACATTTATTCACAGTGATATCACTGCTGGATCCAGCAAGTATGAAAACATAAGCTATCCATGTAAACAAAAGGGTGGAAAAGAGAGGAACCAATAAAATATGACTAAAGAAAGAACTGCAATGTAGGAAAAAACTGATACAGTTGACACAGTGAACACAATCTTGAGTTTGGGATAGAGACCAAGTCTGAGACAGGTAGGAAGATAGGCAGGAAAGGAAAAAACAAATTCAGATGAGGGAAGCCAGGAAGAATGAAACACAAAACTGAAGGTGGAAAACTACAGAAGACAGAACAGGAGCCAGTGGAAATGCACAACACCGAGAGGACAGACCCTTTTTATGACAGAGAACTGGATGTGAAACCGAGGATAGTGGACAGAAACCTGAGACCAGCAGAGAGGACTGTGAAAAGCTAGAAAGGACTCAGTGAAAGAAACTGGGATAAACAATTTATTAGTTAGAACCTCTATGCACAGCAGTTCTGGATGTCAGATAAGAAGCCCTTTAGTGAGAAACAAACTGTTTATTTGGGGAAAATAGGATTGTGATAAAAATTTCAGAATAGGACAAAAAAGATTGGGACAGGGAGATATCACACAAGGAATCAGCAGAAAAATCAGCATCCAACAGAACATGCTCACTCCCAGAGCCTGGAATAGAACCCAAGACTTCAGAGTTTCACCTCTACTTTCAAACACTTAAAATCTCAGAAAACCATACACAGACATCATTTGGACCACAGCTGAATTACAAATTACTAGTATCACACTGCCAGCTAGCTCAAGTGGCACAAGTCTCATGGCAAAACAGACAAATTTCAGCATTTTTAAAGACTTATATGCAATATGCAAATTAGTCATATATGCAATCCCACAGGACAGAGTGCTTCCTCCTGTCCATCAGGCTGCTGACTTTTTTTAAATCTAGAATGTTGAACATTTTGGTTATGCACAAAGAATTTCGTGGAGTTTTAAACAGTTGACTATCAAAAACCTAACCATTAGTTCAAAAAAATATACAATCACATGACAAAAATTAAAGGTTATTTGATCTTGTTCTCTGTGCCCTTGTGCCCAAGGTACTCTTGCTGTGTTACTGAACAAAATGTTAGAAAAAAAATTAAATAACAACATTATATAATATAAGGACCTTGCCATATGCACTGCAAATGTTGGCAAGTGTGCTGTTGATGAGACAAGTATTACAGGAAAAGAGAGGGAATTAACACTGTCCTGGAAAATTTTATTTTCTTCTTCTTTCTTGCACACAAATAATTTTTAAAAGAAAAAAATATATATAAAAAACTCCCACAAACTTTTAATGAGAAATCCAATCTTCATCAAAATTACGGACTTAGTACCTTGGGGTTAACACTGCAACAGATCTAAGTATTTATACTTGCAGTCTAAATCAACACACACTATACTACAAATCAAGCAGTGAGGTCTTTTCTAGATATGCATTCATGGATCCCTGTTGAGGGGTTTATTAAAAACAAGAAAGAAAAGCCAGATTATTGTTAGTAAATTAGAACTTTATGGGAAAACATCTTAGAACACATAAATCATTAAAACACTGACAGATTATTTTGAAAAATCATATCATAAAGGTCCTAAATTGGATATTCAACACAAAAGATACATAATATATCTCAGGAGACTTATGTGAAAATATTACTAGTGAAACATGCAGGCACTAGAGACTGAAGGTAATGAAACAGCAAAAGAGGAAATTAAGAAGGTACAATATGAACAGCACATAAACAAATAGTAAGGCCACACATTATTTGATACCAAGAAAAAGGATTCAATATCACACACTGAACACCATCTATGCTATTCTATGCTATACACTGAAAGCAACATTGTAGGGAAAAAATGTAACATTTAGCCCTACATTTACAGGCCACATTACAGTTCTTACAATAATCTTTAATTCTGGCATTTCATGATTTATAAGAGCTTGACCTTGTAACTTCAAAGTTCTTTGGATACAGTTTTTGTTGCACAATAGCAAAACACATAATCTATTTCCCTAAAAAACTCACACATCACTTCACCTGCAGATTATTTTCCTCATACAAGAAATGCATATTAATGCAATCATACATACCATGCATCATCTACAATTGTTTTCCTTATCGTATTAGAAGCATATTCTATGACCAAACAACAAGCTTTTGAACGAGTCCAGAAAACTAAGTCACTTTTGCTTTGACACTAGCTCCCCCTCCAGACCAGCCTAAGATTATAGTAATGACTTTTTACTTTAATTCTGACTCTGCAACAAGACATAAATACTCAAGTCCAAACCTTCTTCATCTTTATCCACTTAAATGTCAATGAACAGACTGATCTGATAAACTATAAATAAAATTATCATTTATTATTTTTAACTGCATACATTCCAAGCCTGGGAAAATAATTTGGTTTAGAAAAGATCTGACAGATAAAGCACCTATTCCATACAGCCACACAAAGACAGAAATGGACCAAAAAAAAAAATTTACACTATCAATGGTGTGCAATATTTGTAATACATAAGCATTCAATTATACAATCAAGTCTCTATTTGCAGTCTCAATAAATTGATCATAAACCACAGATGTCAAACCAAAGGGAAGCCCCTGTGTGGTTTAGTACAACCTTTACTGATTCACTTAAGGTGAAGTAGCTCCATTTCCACTCCAGCAAGTATAGCTCACTTTTTTTTCCGTATTAGCTAGAACTACTATCTTTTCAGTTGTTCAGCTCATGAAACTGCCAAAATTTTAAAGAGATGAAGGCAAAGGACTAAAAGAGAAAGGAAGCTACAACTTCCAACTGACTTTCTGTATTTCCCAGCTGTCAAATGTCCTGGCAGCTACATCACTAAAAGAGTGAATTTGCCTGATTCAACACTCCAAGTTGATTCCTGCCTTTCCCTCATTGTTGAACTTCTCACGCAGAAAATATGAGTAATTAATTATATTTCCAACTTTGAAAAAGGCTGTCTTATTACATGTAGTTGGGAAAATATGCAAACTTTGCAATATGCTAGTGTGCCTGCTTAAGGTACATATAAGTATGAAACCCTAACAAGCATCAATAAAAATTTGGCAGTAAGCATACCTGCAATCACCAGAGAAACAGACGCTACTGGAAATACATCAAAGCAGAGTCACCAACTCCTCATAACTAATTTTCTTTAATAACGAAAGGAATTGTAACAGAGTCATCTGTAAAAGCACCCCAAGCACCAGCAGCACAAGCAACGTTGGCCACTTATTTGCTTCTGCAGTTCAGACTTTTCTGAAGTTTCTGACGACTTGTAGCGGAAAATTACTTGGAAAAATAAATAAGATTAATACTACAAAATCAAGAAACCTTTTCATACTCACTCTTTCTGAAGTATTTACTCCATTAGCTTTCAGGCCTAGACATTAAGATGCTGTATTTTGGGACAGAAAGACTATGTGTGTATATATGGACATGTGTATACTGAAACATACAATTTTCAGCTGATGTGTATGTTTCAGTATACAAACACACACACACAGAGAACAAGAGGTGCCAAGTGTTAATACAAGATCGCAGACAAAGTAACAGAACGTTCTGAACACAGGGTTGTTTCCCACATCCATGTACACACAGCATGTGCATCACAGAGTACCATGTGTGCGTTGAGGGCGCAAGGACAGCAGGTACTGCCCCGAGGAAGTGACAGTCTTTCAACAAGCAATTTTACAGCTGATGTCTTTGCCCATAGGCTTCTTGGTACAACCTGCACCACGGCACTATAGTTCCTGCCTCTTGTACGCTCAACCAAGAGCTTCTGAAAGCAGAGGATCACAGCCTGGTCTTTGCAGCGCATCAAGAACACCGTGAGCGCACTATCTGCACACACGTGTGAAAGACCTGAGCATACCTCAAGCACTAACTCGCCTAGGGGTAAATCGCCAGAGCCTTACCAGTAACAGGATCCAGGACCAAAGCTGTTAATTGCGCCGAAATACGGGAAAGGTCGCCGTGGGAAAAGCCCCAGGCAACAACCGATGGCTCTGTACCCGTGTCAGACAAGCACTTCCTCGAGCTACCAGGCGGCCCTAGAGCGTGAGGTCCGTCCTCAAAGCCCACGTTTCCCGTATATTTCTCCCTGCCAAAACCAGGCGTCCCCTCGGGCGTCCGCAGTTCCCGGGACAAGGAAAGTTGGAGGCCGCTCCCTGCGCCCTGCGGCCGTGGCGCACGGGACGGTGGCAGCCGCGCTCCGCGCTGCGGGAACCCCGCTGCCCGCGCCGCGCACGGGGCAACGCTGCCGCCCGGGGCTCGCACGCATCTCCCTCCCGGGCCCG
>VZTH01018693.1:336-28490 GCA_013397815.1 Aleadryas rufinucha
AAGGTCCTCCCAACCCAAACCATTCCATGATTCCATGATTCCATGACTGCAGCACTGCCCACATTCACAGCTGCAAGAGAGTCCCATGGCAGGATTTGTTCCCTGAGCAGGAATCCCCTGCTCCCCTCGTCACCTGTCCCATGGGATGCTGAGGGTGACACAGAGCGGGGCCTGGTGAAACAAATCTGGTTTTAAACGAAATGCAAAGGGCTGCAGGAGGCTGTGAGGGTCCTGGCCAGCTGATGGTCACTGAGGACGAGTAAATCAGACAGAAAAATCAGCATCTTCATGCAGGGTGGGCTGGAGCCAGGAGTTTCTCGTGGAAGCAGTTGGATTTCTCACCAGAGGTGTGTCCAAGAGTGACATTTAGGGTGGAAGAAGCCCATCAGTGAAACCCCTAGCACAGAAATTGTTATGCATCACAGGAGGACGATGAGGAAAGGACACAAAGGACAACTGAAAAAGGAGAAGATAGTTCAGTGACTTCATATAAGTATTCCACGGGTGATGCAAGGAACGTATTAATGTCATCAAAATATTGACACTGGGTTGAAAATCTAAAAACCAACGTTAAGATGTTTCATGGTCTGTTAAATCACATGATGAAAGGCATTCTGAACAACAACAACAACAAAGATTTTATGTGAATGAGCATTGTTCCCCAAGAAAACAGGCCAATACTACATGGAATTAGTACAACAGAGTGGAAAGTAGCTAATAATAATAAAAATAATAAATCCTGCCATTAGATTTTCACAGCCTAATTATTCAGAGGGTTAGTCACTAATGGCCTGAGACATCCCCATCACAGGGAACACAAGTAGTCAGGAGAAGTGTGATTGCAGATAAGTGGCCTGAATTACGAATGATGATAAATAAGAAATAAATTTTACAGTTCTTTCACACCCCCAATCTGTGGCTCTCAGAGAACTTAATGAATCCATGTGACCCTTTCGGTAGCAGAAGATTTTGGTCACCTTAATATGCTGCATTTGTGAATTAATTAGGCAAAATATCCAATGATCCCTCAATTTCTGGCTATTAAGCACTTTGCCCTCCATAATCTTCACTCCACTGTTCTCTGACCTTGGACTTGAAACTTCTGGAAGGACCTGACAAAACTTCAGGTTCTGAAAGGTTTTCAGAGCAATGGCTGAAACATTTCCATGGTGCTTATGAGAGTCTGGGAGGTTGTTTAGGATTTTCTGCTTTACTCACAGGAGAAGAGAATGGGAAATTTGTCACCATCCTGGAGGGTCCAGGGTCAGATCCCTGCACCTGGCTCAGGCCTAGAAAATTATTCTATATTTTCCTTTTTGGAAGCTGGACAGCTACAGCCTTTACTGCTTCACATTTTGCAGATGTACTCTTTGCTTGTTGTTGGGAGCCTCGGAAACAGCTGACACCAGATATCACAATGTTGATTGATTTGATACATTCATTTTCTTGATAACCCAGGTGTTTTCCTTGGAAAGGTAAAAAAAGATCTCTGACCTAAAGTAATAAGCTAATAGAGTTCGTGTTCTGACTTTAGAGGAAGGGGGAAAAGAGACGAGGAATTCATAAATATATTTATGCTTTCAATCCACTCCAAATGATTAAACTCCCCCAGGTTTGTTAAAAAAAAAAAAAGGAAAAGACAGTGCAAAGGAATTCTTGGATTTCCTGGTAAGCAAATCATTCATTAATAAAGAACACTTCATTGTGGATAGAAACACCTTCTGTTTGATTCTTTACAACACAGAAGCATCATCAACTGCCTGGCATGGAACTTTGGAAAGGTCAAGATTAGCATTAATCATATTTTGGAATGCTGATAAAGGGTGTTTTAGCTGCTAGCCAAAAAAAAAAAAAAAAATAAAAAAAAAAAAAAAGAAACAAGACTTCTTCTTACATATTCCCATCACATTATTCAAAGCAAGAGAAAAACAATTTCCAACTGATTTGGAAACAGCAAACCTGATCCTGTGCTGATTGGCAACCAGTTATTATTGCTCTTCATTATTTGTACGCCGGTAGCCTGAGGATGCGCCGACGTGATAAACACTGGGTGCACACTCTGGAATGGAAAGTTCCTTCCCTAACTAATCAGAGCAAAGCTGGGAGGAGAGGGAAGGAGTGGAGGGCTGCAGTGACCTGCTCAAGGTTACCCCACAGGCCAGCACCAGGTGTGGCACCACCGTCCCAGCCTGTACCAAACACATCCAAACAGGCACGGCCTTGGATTTCAGGTGGAGGAGCTGAGCTCTCCTCTGGACACACCCCCTCACCTGACATCACATCCTTGTGTTATTTGTAAATTCACATCTCTGCTGTGCCATCCTGCTCTGTCCCTCACAAAGCCACCACGCAGTGCCAGAAGAAGGAGCTGCTGGAGCTTTGTCACAACTGTCCACACTCAAGATGTTTTTGAAGGCAGCACCGTTTCAAGACTTAAAATACTTCACCTTCTATACAGCGCTCAAATTCCAGCAATTCTCTGTCATTTATCAGAAAACTTGTCTTGCTCAGGGTAGATTCCTGGTCCAGACTGGCTCCCAGTGCTCTGCAGTGCTGGAACCTCATTCACAGGGTGAACACAGGTTTTGGGGTCAGAGCAATGCTTCCTGTGATGTTAGGAAAAGCATGAGAGCTCTCAAAGGAGGGAAACAGGGAGCAGAGCACCAGGAAAACCAGATGGAGCAGAGGGCAAGCTCAGGACTTGGCTGGTGGTGGTCCCAGGAGATTCACTGTCCACACAGCCATTGCCAGCACAGCAGCTCCCAAAACCAGGGGTATCATCACCTGTGCATGTCACCACTGGATCTCTGCCTTTCCTCATGGCTGCCTTTTGGGGTGGCCATTGTATCCATAATAAAAGGCATTCCTGGGTGATCCATAACAAAAGCCATTCCTGGGTGACCCAAGCATCCTGCACCACTCACAACAGTGATAGTTTAGAAGGTTTGCATTAACAATTAATGGAAAGTCAGACATTCACCAGAGCTGCCCTAACTCCTCTGTCCAGGCTCCCAAGTCATGGCTCTTCCTCTTAATCCTCCTGGGATTGCCATTCTGTCAATATTTGTGCAAAGGCAAGGAGAGAATTGTTCATCACCTGTAAAGGACGATTGGTGCAAAAGGAACTGTTTGCACTGGGCAGTGGTGATTCTTTCTGCCCCACCTGACTGAAGCTGGGAAATCCTCAGGAAGGGAGAATGAGGCGATGCTGGCTTCTCCCATGTCTGGGTTCCTGAGCAAATGGGGGAAACAGAATCTGGGGAGATTTGGAAAAGTGATTTCACTGTAAAGTCCATCCCCCATCAGCATCTTGGCTCTTTCTCCAGGTACTCTGTCCATGCAGCTGAATTACAGAATTGGGCTGAGAGAATTGGGATTGTTCAGCCTGGAGAAGAGAAACGAGTTGACAAGAAAGATGGAGAGAGACTATTTACAAGAGCCTGGAGTGACAGAACAAGGGGGGAAAGCTTCAAACTGAATGAGAGTAGATTTAGATTGGATATTAGGAAAAAAAGTCTTTACTGTGAGGGTGGTGAAGCCCTGGCACAGGTTGACCAGAGAAGCTGTGAATTCCTCATCCCTGGAAGTGTCCAAGGCCAGGTTGGATGGGATTTAGAGCAACCTGGGATAGTGGAAGGTGTCCCTGCCTATGGCAGGGGGTGGAACTGGATGATCTTTGGGAAATGCAAGGTTCAAAACAAAATTATCACTTTCCCCTCCTACTTTTAGCCCCAGCAAGCTGTGTCTGTCTGCTGCCTCTGCTCCCAAAACCTGGCCACTCCACAGAGCCCCACAGTCAGCTGTCACCTTGTGACTCTGTGGAGACATGGCTCATTTTCCTCCTCTCCCATGATGGAGACAGCCAGGCACTTTGTTTCCCTCTTATTTCAACACTGATTTACCCGGGGAGCACAATAACCAGATGTTTTAATTCTGGATAAATTACTCCTTCCTCCAAGAACTGCTAAAAAAAAAAAAGAAAAAAAGAAGAAAAAAAGCCTGGAGGTGGGGGGAAACACAGCACAGCTTGTTCGGTGCTGCTCCAAGGAAAGCCGGAATTCTGGGTAATGGTTTTCAGGGAAGGAGTGCAGGCATGAGGAGGCTGGGGGGGACCCTAAACAACCTCTCTGCTCTGCCGAACAGAAGGAGAATAGGAGAGAGCAGCAACCAAGATGCCAAAGTGACGATAATGTATACGGCTGCTCGGCAAGAGGCGAGCGCTGTGACTCATGTAGTGTCAAGGTAAATACAGAAGTTGCTCTGTGTGTGCGTTTGTTGCCTGTGGGGCTCTTTTACAAAGGAAATTAGACAGCTCTGTGGCCGGGATGGCGGCGGGGGGGTGTCCAGCGCTGATGTATTGACAGGCCGTTCGGGAGGACGCAGAGGTTGCGCAATTTTTGCTGCCAATTTCCATTTTTCAGCTCGGGGGGTGTTACCTGGGCTATCATAGCCGGGTCGGGCCAGGCAGTGAGACCATCCCTGCTCCCGAAAGGGGCTCCGAGTGTCTCTGGCCGCTGCTCCAGGGATGTGTAAATCGCTCCCCGCCGAGCCTGACCTGTGCAGGATGCAGGATGCGCTCCCGCTCTCGGGGAGGTCACCGAGCCGCTCGGCTGGGAACCGCAGGAGATGATGCTCTTGCTCCTGAAAGTTTGGGGTTCGCTTCCCAGCAAATGGAGAGACGGCGATGCTTGAAAAAATGAAAAATATTCCTCTTACTCAACACTGTGGGAGGCATCAGCCCCGGGGCAAAGCCTTGCCTTTGGAACGTGACCGGAGTGCCGGAATTAGGAGCGCTGGTGTCCTGTTACTCTCAATGCTCAGTAAAGGCAGGGAGCTCTTCCAGAGGTGGTTGAGGCACCCTCTCAGAGCGTTTTGCTCTCTCCAGCGTCGCCGGAGCATCTCAGGGCAGGGTTCCTGCTCGTGCCAGGCTGACAAACTGGTTGTTAGAGCAGCACTGAGTGTGTTTCATGACCTCCATCCCGGATCCCCGGGAAAGGAGGCTGTGAGGCTGTCCATGCCGGCATCGCTCTTTGGAAAGAATGTAATTTGCTGCAGAGCAGTAATGGGAAACAGATGAGCTATATAACCCAGTAGGCCATTTATGCTTCATTTCTGCAAATGCAGGCTGGAACATACGGTTGTATTTATGTTTTGGGTGTGCAGAAAGGGGAAAAAAAAACCCTAAAACCTAAACCCCTGTTCTTTATCACTTGATTGGCCTGGACACTCTGAGTATAAACATTACACCGTGGAGACAAGAGGGCAAAATTTCTTAATGTCCTGTAGTGTCTAGACCAAAAGCAATAAAGGCTCATGCTGTCCTGTGCACCTCATTGTAATGACATTATTCGGGGGAGAACCTGTCAGATGGGCTGAAAAATGGAAGTTTCACCTTTTTAAAACTGATTTGATAACTTCATTACCCCATGAGACAGGGAAGTGATTGGAGCCAAGGCATACACTAATGTCTTGTTGAATGCTCTTTGATTTTATTTTTTTTTACAGCCACTGGAATCAGTCAGGAGCTCTGCATTATCTCATTATAATTGTCCCGGGAGAGGTACTTCGATAATTTTTATTACCAATGGGAATGAAAATGTATGTTTTATTTGGTAATTTCATAATAATGGCTCCAACTCTGTAACAAACTCTCAATGAGCTGAACCCTGGTCCATCATTATGCACTCGCTCTGAAAACACAATGCAGGAATAAGACAGCGAGTGCACTCACACAGGGAACAGGAGCTGGCAAGTCCCTTTCCATGCATTTTAAACAGCAGCAGGGGCAAAGAAACTATTGAGAGGAATAACCACAACAGTGGCAGTGGCCTATTCACTGCAGTGAAGTCAGGTCCAGCTTCCAAGACCTCCTTCAGCCTGGCCTTCCCCATTTTCCTCTCCCTGGGGGATGGTATCTTAGCTCTGGAAGTGCTGATGCCAGCCCAAATTTTAGCAGCTCTTGACTGTTCTCTTTCACTTGTTCCCTCTGTGATTTACAATTTTTCTCAGCCCCCAGACTGTGCCATAGCTTGAAATGGGATTGAGGGGACCTTCCAGCCTCCTGGCTGAGCTCAGGAGCAACCTCCGGTGGACCTTCATGAACCATGGAACCTTCATGAGCCCTCATGAACATTCATGCTCCATCCCTGGAAATGTCCAAGGCCAGGCTGGACAAGGCTTGGAGCAACCTGGGATGGTGGAAAGTGTCCCTTGGAATTGGAATTCGAATTGGAATTGGAATGAGATGATTTCTAAGGTCCCTCCCAACCCAAACCATTCCATGATTCCATGATCTCCAGTTTGGTGCTCGGATCAAACTCCAGTCAATACAATCTCCTGAGTACTGCTGGAGCAATACTCAGCATGAAGAAGATGAAGAGAAGGTAAAGATTCATGAACTCCTAATACCAAACCCAGGGTTTGTCCTGGGACTTTTTGGAGCTGACCAGAAGCAAAGGACATCCACATGGCCTGTAGCAAAGCCCAGGTACTCCCAGGAGCTGCAAAAAACAACTCACAGAGGAGAAGTCAAAGCAAGGGCTTCTAAAGACAAAGATAACAGCAATTCTCAACCCCCTTACCCACCTGCTGGAGACAGGCAGAACATATTGGAGAGGCATCACTCTGTGCTGCCACGTGCTTGCACTGCTCCCCAGGCATCTGCTGTTAGCCATTTCTGGAGGCAGAAAGCTTTGCCTGACCCTCTACAGCCCATCTTATGCTCGTATCACTCATGGAACAGCACAGTTTTCAATCTGATAGCTGGGTGTCTGTCTGCTCCTTCTGCAGTGCCAGGCTGCTGCAAGCTCGGAGACCCCGCTCGGAGCCTGGGAGCCGCGGACTCAAACTCTCCCTGCCTCCAGTCAGTGCCTTTATTATCATTCCGTGTGTTTCCCATGGCAGAAATTCCATGGTATGGTTGCCCCCAAAGCAATTTGTATGCTACGACTCAAAAAGAGCCCCAGGCAAGAGCTGGCCTGATTTAAGAGAGTGAGAAAAAATTAAATATCCGAGTCTGTCGAGAGCAGTCGTCTTCTAGATCCAGAGATCGCTTCCCCCAGATTTTCTTTATTCACACTCTGCTGAAGGTTACAACCTC
The DNA here is from genome assembly GCA_013397815.1 of Aleadryas rufinucha. NCBI lineage: Eukaryota > Metazoa > Chordata > Aves > Passeriformes > Aleadryas > Aleadryas rufinucha. The sequence goes on from VZTH01018693.1 coordinate 7,436, forward strand.
TCCAGGAAGAATCAATTCTCTCATTTCTTGGCTTGTTGCAGACAAAAATACATTTTTTAGTAAAGATATACTGATTAGGTCCATTCAATTTCACTGATGCAGGTTAGGATAACCTCACCGGAGAGCTCTGTCAGCTGATAAAAGGAGAAATCTGTTACATGAGACAGCAGTCGATTTTAGAGAATAATATAATATAATATAATATAATATAATATAATATAATATAATATAATATAAATAGGCTGGAAAAGAGCCCATGCTCAAGCAGGGCCAAATAGATCAGATTGCTCAGAGCTTGTCCACCCGAGTTTTGAATGTCTCCAAGGATGGAGAGCCAACAACCTTTCTGGAAAGCCCATTCCAGTGTTTCAGCAGCCACAGGGTGAATTTGTTTTGCCATTACATCCAATAAGAATTTCCCATGTGCATCGCCTCTGGTTCTTCCAGGGCCACACTGGGTGTTGCAGATGGCAACAAGACGTCACCAAGCCTTCCCTTGTGCGTGCTGAGCACACCCAGCTCTCAGCTGTTCCCACACCACGTGCTCCAGGATCCTGAACCTCCTGGTGACACATTGCAGGGCTCACTCCTGAATGCTCCAGGCTTTGGGAAGTGCAGAACAGGGCACGGCGTTCCAGAAGTGGTGCCATGACTACTTCTCAGAGTCCCTTTGCTGGACCTGCTGGTGAGCACTTCCCTGAGCACAGCTTGCCACGAGGAAGCACCGCTGACTCGTGTGCTGCCAAAAACCCCCAGCTCCTCCTCCACAAAGCTGCTTCCCAGCCAGCTGGCACCAACCCACCTCACTGCACAGGGTTATCGAGAGCTAGATGCAGCATTTTAATCATGGCTTGAGTGGCAAGAGCAGCTAAGAGCTCTTACATTCCTTTAAGTTCTCTTAATTAAGGGCTAATTTAGCTTCCAAAGCTTTGCGTCATCTCTTGAGATTACCTAATGAGCAGCGTGGCTTGAAGCACAGTGGTGCCACCAGGCCCCACTTCAGACCCACAGAGCTCACATTAAGTGTTGAGGGAACTGCTAATGCACTTCAGGGGAGGTTTTCCCACCCAGCTTCCAGGGGGATGGCTCAGGGAATGACATCCCTGAGACAGGACACGATTTTCGTTCATTCCAAGCCATGAAGAGGCGCCGATGTTCTCCCAAATTATCTTCCAAAAAGCAGCAATTTTTCACGTGGTTGCTGTCCAGCAGACGGGGTTCCAGCACACAGATTTATTACTGGCTCAAACAAACAGAAATGTCAGGGCTGGAGTTAATTGCAAATTGACTGAATGGAGGGTACATTAAAAAAAAAATTATTCCAGAAGTTACAAATTCATTAGCTGGGTCGAGAAAAAGCTTTGTGCTTATTCAGCCTCTGCCATCCAAGCTCTCTGTAAATGTTTATGAACCAACAGCGGATGCTGTCCATGTTTTGAGGCGTTCCACATTCCCACTTTTTACCAAGGGGAAAAAATCTAAGCCACAGGAAAACATAAAAGCATAATATATCCCCAAAATTGTTAACATGTGGTACCTTGTTTGATCTTGAGCACCAAGCACTCACCTACCTGCAGAAAGGTTCTCTGGCATAATTACAGAGCTACCTTTCTTCAACAATTTATTAATGCAGATATGAGAAGATTCAAGGTCAGTGTTTGTGGATTTTTCCTGGATATCAAACAAACCTGAGAATCCAGAGGACTGTTAACCCAAGTGTGGAGGAGGTTTTGAGTTATTAGAAACTCACTGCTTATATCTCCTTCCCTTTGCCTGACGTGGCACATCTCCCAAATAATCTCAGCTTTAAATTATATCCTGAGTTTATTAACCATGACATCAGAGAGAAAACTACCAACTATCATCTTTTTCCTTCCTAAGGCTGAAGATTTCTGCCAAGTCATCTCAAAGTCTCTTCTTCTCTATTAAAAATAAACTCCACTGCATTAACTCTACTCCATTAACCTTTCCTCTTGGTTAAAGGTTTCTAAACCACTCCAGGGGCTGCTGCTTCCTCTGGTTTCACTCTGCATTTATTGTGCAGTGAGAATCAGAGACAAGAGGACAGGACAGGGATTGGCAGGCTTTACAAAATTCATCAGGAAATGCAAAATTTTACAACCACTGGGGCAAGTTCTCAGAGCTAGGCCAGGATTCTTCCTCATCAGGAAAAGGAGTCAAAGCTGTGCTAGAAGAACACAATAAATGGAAATAAAGACAGGCAGCCATCTGCCAGACCATCACAGCCCTGCAAATCAACAAGGGTCAACCCCAAATACCCACCACGGGCTGAGGTTCAGCTCCATCAGGTGATGTTTGTGCCAGCCTCATACAATTCCATTCTTCCAAGTCTTCTCTCAGTTTAAAGGGAAAATCTGGTCATTGCTCCTTGTGAGCAAAGGAACTTCAATGCCATGTCTGTCTTTAGGGTTGGGATTAGTGCATGGTGTAGAAAGAGCAGTTGGTTGTCTCTGGCTGGGTTCAGTCCCTTAATGAGCTGTTAATTACAGAACATGACATTTCCAGCCCAGATCTGGCCTGACCAGTGCATCTGGAGAACAACCAGATTCTAAGGGAGACTTGTAATTTATAGGTTTGCAATAAACTGGTGGATTTAACGATGGCAAATTAGCAATCCCAGTACCTGTGTGCAGTTCTGACACCACCTGATGATGATAATGGGAAATCTTGTGGAATCCTCCTTCAGTTATGGACAGAACTAAGGATTAGGACTCACTTCACTTGTGAATCCTTTCTCCCCAGTAAGGAAGAATTCACAAGGTCTGATGCTGCACAAATATCACTGTCCCTGAACAAATCACCTGAGGGAAAACTTTTCAAATTATTCCATATTTATGAATGGGAAGGTTTGTTGCACAGATGGTGTGCATTGAACTGCTTTGAGAATCCAATTTCAGGTTTCTCTAAGGGCTTAGAAAGCTGGACCTCAGCTCTCCATCAACACAAAAAAAGCAAAGTGATGTTCCTTTCCTCTTCATCCATAAACCTTTTTTCCCTGACTGAGTTAAGTGTTCAGTCTTAGGGGTGTACTCCTCTTTTGCTTTGTGTGTGAAGAGCAGCTCCCACAGTCTCAACCAGGACTTTTCTCCACATTTAGTCCAGTGGGTTCAAACACACTTGAACTTGCCAGAACCTCTCACACATGCAACATCTGAGATATGATTGCGCATCAGGACAGCCACTTCTCAGTTTTGACCACTGAACAGAAGCTCATTTCACCTCTCTTTGCAGACAGCAGAAAGAAAAACCCTTAATTTCTCCTCTGAGGTGCAAGATTTCTGCCACACATGAACGCTTACCAGTGCTTTACAGCTTTGCAGCAGGGCTCAGAGTCATTACCATGCAATGCCTTGCTGCATCACTAATGGGCCCTCGCTGTGAGACCGCCTGTGCCGGCCCAGGGGACAAAAATCCCTGCTCCTGGTGGCTCTTTGAATCCCTTCTTGGTGATTAACTCAGCCCCCAGCTCTCCGCAGCCGCAGCCCTGCCGACAGAGCCCTGCCGTGGAAGCTCATTTTGGAAACATTATTGAGGTTTAAGATCAAGCCCCAGCAGTTTGCTGTCCAAAGCCATTGAGAGACTTCATTTGATTTAATGGTAATTTGTTATATTCATTTCAGCAGCACGGGCTCCCTAAAGGGATGATCTCTGTTTTGCCAACAAAGAGGAAGACGTCAATAGACATTTGGGTCAGGAGCTCTCCTTTGACACAAAGAAAGTTCTACTGGAAAGTTAATCTTTTTCTCAGTTCTTTGGAAAACGAAAGTAACGTGTTTTGACTTGCATTGTGATTGATATTTTTTTCCTCATTAGTTCCTAATCTCTTTGTTAAGTGCTAGGATTCTTCTGTGATAACTCTTGCAGAAATCAATGGCTTGTGGTTTGGGTTATGGAGTGGTTCTCTCTTGCTTTTAAGTTCGTGGCTTAAGAGCATCTCCCCCTGGTAATGACTGGAAGATAACTTTAGTTTTAGAGGTCCTCTAGAAATGAAACAGCAACTGGAATGGTTGGGAATTTGCAGAAATAAAAGGCATCAGCAGAGCAGAGGCAGCTCTTTGACTGGCACAGCAGGGAAGGCTCACAGCCCGTAGCCCACAGTGGTTAAAATTTCTTCTCTCCATTCTGAATCAGGGGTCATGTCTGAAAAAAGAATGCAGTGACTGGGAATCTTCTTCTATTCCCTTAAGTTCTTGTGTGAAATATTTTACCCCCATCAAATCCAGTGACCAAATCCCTCCCGAGTAGCCTGAAGGAATATATTTCACCTCTTTATTCAGTGCTCTTTGCTGGTGTTACCTTTTAAATTAACAGCTGGGAAACAAAAAAGTCTTTCTGGTTTTATTAGCAGAAGCCTGACCTAAATATTCATTTGAGCACAGAGCAATGAATCCTCATGTAAAGAACCCCTCAGAAAGCAGCCCCTGTGAGACGTGGCTGGGACAGAGGCAGCCAGAGAGAACAGGCAGCATCCTCATTTCCCTGGGAAAAGTGCCACCTACAGATACTTCTGTCATCACTGCTGAAAACCAGGCCATGGCATTTATGCTGTTGCAGTGATTAATAAAGTTGCAAACTCCCCAGCAAGGCTCCCACTTTTTAAGGTCAGTTGCTGTGAAGATGGCTCTGCCTCCAGAAGAAGAGTTAAGGAGAGTGTTCCCAGACAAGGCCTGCAAAGCTCATCTGCCCATGTTTGGTTTCCAGCCCATCCCTCACCAGAATGGCACCTCTCAGCTCAGTGTGAAAAAGTCAACCATCCCACAAATTTAGGTGGCTAAATGTTGTGCAATTGCCCAGGTAGCATTAAAGTGACTCAGTGACCTGGGAATGGGAGTGATGGTTGTGCCCTGGGCACAAGCCTGTACCTGCTTCCCACACTCTGGGAGCCTGAAGTTAATGGCACTGAGCTGCTCCTCAATCCAAAAAACAGGAATTGAAAAGGTTGAAAGTTTCATCCTGGGCTTTCCATGCAGCCTTGCAGTCCAAGCCCACTTCTCTACCTTCCCTACCTCTGATCCTGACTGAGAACCATGGAATTACTGAATATTTTAGGTTGAAAGGGACCTCAGAGCTCATCCAGTCCCATCCCCTGCCATGAGCAGGGACATCCCCCACTATCCACTAAGCCCTGTCCAGCCTGGCCTTGGACACTTCCAGGGATGGACCATCCACAACCTCTCTGGGAAACAACTTCCTCAGGCAAAGGTTTGCACCTTGAGATTGGACGTGCCAGTAAAGGGTTTGAAGCTGCTGTTGCCTCTTGGAAAGAAAAGATTTCAAGGATATTCTGCAGCAGCCTGACAGAACACTGCAGGGACAACTCGCTCACAGCTACAGAGCCTCGGTGATCTATATTTCATGCTTCTGATACTCTCTTCAAACAACTGACACGCTCATTTTCTGACTCCCACAAATAATTATTTCAGTTTGGATTCAGCCATTTTCTCCCCCTCTAGCTTACAACAACAGTTCTAGGATCGTGTCAAATTCACAGAAACCTGTAAATTATAAATTACAGGGGGGTAACAGCGCTCATGTCCATCAATGCCAGTGGGCTCCTTCTTTAGTTTTACTTTGTTTCCTTGACTTTTCTAAGAGATTCTTTGCCACCTTCGCAGACACATTCACCGGAGTTTGGGAAATACAAGGATGAAGGTCTTACCCAGGGGAAAGCTGGTCCCTCCAGATTATATTGAGAAGGTTTTGGTGAATTCAGACAACTTGCTGGAGTTTATGCTGAGTTAGTTTCCCATTTTAAACCAGGAAGGAGGTGCCAGAATATCTATCCGTGCCCCACATTGATGATAAGAATGTAATTACCAGAAGAAAAGTTCAGATGTCTTTCCATTGTTTTCAGTGTTGATAGTGGGAAACATTTGATCTTAAAAAACACTTCAAACAATTTAAGCATTTTGTTTGTTTGCTTTAGCTTTTCTTCATGTTCTTTCTCCCATTTTGTATTTTGCAACACTTAAAGTTTTTAAACATCTCCATTTTTGCAGAAGTTCTCAATCAGCAAACTTCAATTTCACTTTCTTGTTTGGTTGGTTCCTGTTTTTTTATTTAACTGTTTCCAATACCAGAAACAGTTTGAGGGAAGACTTGGAAAGGAAAAACCTAATACAATAAAATTTTTTAAGAGGGTGTGGAAAGTTGAGACAACATTACTCCTTGTGCTGAGCAGGAAGCAGAAGATTGAGGAAGGAAAAAACAGTCCTTATTATGAAGCTGAAATAATTTTGAAATGTGAAAGCTTTCTGTAATAAGCTTCAGAAGTCTTTGATTTGAAAGGTCATTTTTGTTTCACCAAAAACAGTAGAAAAGAAAGGTGTTAATGGGATAGACAGAGCTGATTTGGACTTTATACATACAGTGTCACACAGATTTTGCTGAAGCAAATAAGTCTCTGCCCTTGGGAAAACCAGGCTTTCCAATATGAGACAGGAAAAAAAACATGGAATCACAATGAGCCAAACTCTCTTGTTGGGTTTCCTTACTGATTTATTTTGCAATGAGCTGACTTCTGACTCCAGTATTTTATTAGGCAAAACAATAGGGTGGCACCACTTTTCCTGTGCCTGAAATCCCAGATTATAGCAGAGAAGTATGATGGGATCTCACTTTAGTCAGTGCTGTGTGATCCCCGAGGAAACTCAGCATTTCTCCCTAAAGAGCGGCTTCACAAAGCCAAGGAAGATAGAGCCAAGAGACCAATCTACTGCTGTAAAATCTCTTTTTCTGGGTCTGAGAGCTCCAGAAGGCAAAATAAAGAAGGTGTTCTTGTTCTCCATCTCTGAAGATCAGACCCCGTGGGCAGCACACACTCCTCCAGGCCTGGTCCTCATTTCCCACACAGGGCGATGCTGGAGCTTCAGAGGGACCAAGGAAATGCCCAGTGCCTTGATGTGAGATACCTGGGTTTGAGGATGTTGCCTGTTTTTATCCCTCCTGGAAGACAACCAGAGTTCCTAAACTCCCTTAAACCCGTGTTTCCAAACTCCCTTAAAGGGAGGGGGTGAAAAAGAGGCAGGGCAGCCTTAAATCTCTGATTTTTTAAGGGATAATTTCTCAGTTGTCTCTGCATCTTCCTTTCAAAGAGCTGTGAAACACCCTGGCTGAATTCATCCAAATATCACGAAGCATCTTACAGGGTTTAAGGAGAAGGAGCAATCGGGGAGAGGAGAGACTGATAAAGAAGTGTTTGGTTCACCCCAAATGAAGTCACGCGGTTCTTCTGGAAACCAAACTCCCTTCTGGTGTCATGGGACTGCTTGTTTTTGATGAGAAAAATGTGATTCATCCACAGGGTACTGCTCACACTTTTGTGTTGGGCCGAATGCCCACCCCTCCTCCCACCTCACTTTTATTTTGCAAGCTCTTCCCTTCACTCTAAGTACCCTGGTAGATTTATGGATGAATATTATTGCAATACACTGCTGCTTCTTATCTATTCATCATCCCTTTTCTGAGACTTATCTGGGGATTTAAAGTCTCCTTGATTGTAATGATCTTCAGGAATTAAGGGTATAAAGGAGATCCTAAAGTCCCGTATGCCTTCTAGGCATTTTTGTACCTCAAACTGAAAAAAGGAGTAAACATCAATTATGCCAAAGAAAAATGTATCATTAACTCTTCAAATGTCCACCCGGGCTTTGTTCATGTGGAGTAGAAATGTATAATAATAATTTATATCATTTATAATACTGGGAGCTTGCAGGAAGTTTTGGTGATGTGTTACTCGGACAATGAAGGATTAAAAGGGGAAAGTTGGAACCTTTGTGGAAGTGACAAGAAGGAGTTTGGCCACACATCCCTCAAGTTCCCACACATCTGTGGGAGGCAGAAATGCACAGCCACGAATTCTGGTTGACCCCTCGTGTGCCAACTTTCATGATTGCAGCTCTGCACGTCCCCCTGAGAGCTGCCACAGCCCCGATTTCTGGATTTCACACCACCACTTTCACCATCATCATCATCATCCAAGCGCTGGCATGGGACAAGAAGAGCATCATGCCCTGTGCTCGCTGTCCTGACAAAAAGGAAAAGGATCTGCTTGGTCAGGTTTGAGAACTGTGAGTGATTCCTGCCCTTCCAAGTCCTGCAGCCCCTAATTTAGACCCACAGAGGTTCCCCTTGCCCCATGCATTTGACAGGATCTCAGCATCCAAGACAACCAAACAACTTCATCATCTTTCCTTCCTCATTCCGGCACAGATGTTCTGCCTCTGTGTGCAGAACAAGGGCACATCTGGGATGCACTTGTGGAAAGGGAAACAAGCAGACCCACAACTGCTGGAGCTGGTTTTGGAGATGAGGGTGGAAGGGACTGTTTCCCTGATTAAATCAGTGGGGAAGCTCCATCTGAGCAAAGCCTGAGCTGGAATGGAAATACCAAACATCTGGTTATCGCTTCTTTTAGTTATAACCCTGCTCCTTTCTTCCCCCTAGGGAAAAACAAGTAATAACAGAACCAAAACAACCAATAACCTCGGGTTTAACACAAGGAGATAGAGAGTTCATCATTCCTGCCAGATGCCTCGGTGACAGGGTCAGAGAGGAGCAGACTCGCTCTCAGCCTAAGCAGAGAGGGAAGATTTGCTTTCTGAGCTGACAGGGCCTGGAATCCCATAAAAGACCATATGCTCGGGCAGCCACGGTGCAAGACACACGACTGTTGTTTGGGGGTGTCTCTAATTCCTCTCTCTCACTCTTTTTTTCCCCTCTCTTGCTTAATCCAGAGAAATAACATCACCAGAGTTCTTTTCCCTACGAGCAGACTGAGTCAGCCAGTTTGCATTAAGACAATAATTAGTAAACTCTGTACATTAGTGATGCATGTCTAGGTGTGCTAGGAGGGCTTTCCTCCATAAAACTCTCGAAAAATACTGGGAATACAAACACTTTAATACAAAGGAGAGGTCTTGTGACAGTCACATATGCAAAAGGAAAATTTTATTGGAAGAGGGGTTGATGGCCCTCCAAGGAGGGTTGGTTACAGGTGAGGACTCACAGGGGGGTTAATTTTTCTGCAGGTGCTGGGGCTGAGGGAGAACAATGGGTTTGGCACTCAAGGTGCCTGAGTTCTGTGGAGGAACACAGCTCCCAGTCCTGATTTCATGAAAGGTGCCGGTCTAGGAACAAAACATTTTGTAGAGTAAAAGTGGGTCCTCTCACGCTTTCCAATCCTTACAAAATCGCCCCTGGGAAGACACGAGGCAGAGTGCATCACTCCCATAAATAAACCCATCCCAATTTAAACAAGCTTTTTCACATGCCGCTCGCTCCATTCCCCCCAGAACTGTGAAGAAGCCAACACTTCCCTGAAATCCTGAAGGCACCATGAGTTTGAACCCTAGGTTATAAAAGACCAGGAAAACCTCTTGATCTCCTAATTCTGAACCATGCTAAGACACAACGACCAGCAATGGGTCAGAGTGTGAAGGTGCAGGAATCTGTGGTCACTTCCCCACACGGCTTCAGTTTCTCAGTGTAACCTTGAACAGGCTTGGAGAAAAAAGGGATAAAAGACCCCCTGCACCTGCTTTGTTTATTTAGGCAGTGGTCTCCAGCTGTCTCTTCCTAGAAGGACAAACACCTTTCACACCGTGCTCCCAGACCCAGCCAAGCCTCAGTCCACCACCAAAGCGTGAGGTAAACAGGAGGGAAAGATGAGGCTGCTGCCAGTGCGGACTATGATACTCCAGCTCATCACACCTAATCCTTAACACTCCTCACTAAAAGCTTCCAGGTTCCCCTTAGGGTGGATTTTTCTTTCTCCTCAGGGACACCTCATTACACTTCTTTTTTTTTTCCTCCCCACGCTGCTAAAGGTTTCTTTACAATAAGGTCAGGAAAGAAGAGGAATTTTAGCTATTGCTTACTTTACAGACCATTTCTCATCCTTCCTAGTGCTCCTGGTAATACTTACTGAGAGACAAAGCCATTCATCTTCACACATTCCCAGCCAAGTGTGGTTTGAAGCAGTTCACTTGCACTGTCAGAAGAGATATTACTCGCTATAAAAAGCTGCCTTATTCCCTCAAGTTGCCGTACTCAACGCGTGACCCTTTTTCGCTGAGAGATTGGCACGATGATTGCTTACTTCTAGTCACCTGGAACTCTTCTGTCTGCAAGACATTTTATTGAAAATCACATTGTACCAGTCAATCACCCTCCCACCACCATATGTTTCCGTAGCAGGAGGGAGCCCGGCGAGTCTGTTCGTAGTGCCTGTGAAACTGCAGCTTGGGTGACCTTACGAGAAACATCACCTGGCTCTGCAGAGGGGTGGTGGGAGCAGCTGGGACAACTTGTCCTGGATGCTTTTCCCTCTAAACTTCGCGCCTGTTCTTCTCCGTCCCGTCCCCAGGCAGATCCTTTCTGGCTCACGCTTGTTATCTGAAACAGGGAAAGTTTTTGTGTTCATTTCCACTTGGGAAATTAGGGAGGTGGTGGGACAGCAAACTGATTGGGTGTGTTGGTCCTGAAGCTGGGTGAGCACTCACACTGGACCCAGGAAGCAGAAATGGTGATGCCCAGTGAGCGCCTCAGGCCACTTTGGAGCAGCACAGAGAAAAGCGGGAGGTGGGATGTCCACAAGCTGCCCAAGGAACATCTCCCACCAGGCCAGGATGAGGTTGGAGCACTGGGAAGACCTGTGGCAGCCCTGAGGTCCTGGAAAGAAGAGCTGCCACACCAAGTTACGTGTGCCTGTTCTTCAGAGAGGAGAGGCACTCTCTGCAGTATTTCTGTCACATGGGAGGTTTATAATAAACCCACTCAGTTTATCTCCAAGACAGCTTGAACATGACAGCAATTCTCCCTGCCTTGACGCAGATTGCAAAGGTGTTGGTGGGGCCCTCCTGCTTCAGATATCAATCCCTGAAACCAGGACAGCTTCCCCATCACAGCCTGCAGGGATGGGGTCCTTCAGGGCTGGCTGTAGGGATGGCTTTTGGTTTGCTGTAGTCACTACAGAAGCAATTTGTGAGGAAGCCCATGATCTTTACAAGGCAAGTAGGAATCGTAATTTTTTCCACAGGGCAACATCTCAGCATGTAGTTTAGGTAAATCCACACACCTGTGTAGATCCTTACTTAGTTTAACTCAGGTTTAAGGAAGAAACTATAAATGTCCACTAACTGGGGTTCTAGATATGGCAATATGTGAGAATCCTGCCTGAATCCTGCCACAGCCTCAGCTGAATAAATCTTGTTGTTTTCCACACTTTTTTATCTGCTTTTTCCTCCCCTCTATCCTCTGAGATCCCAATTCCCATTTAAATTCCTGCAGATGCTTTTACCTCTTGGCTGGGGATCACCAGCTCAGTCCTACCCTCCTGCCTGCATCACTTCTTGCCCTGAGGCTGTTCCTGAGCCTTGACAGAGAGCAGCCACCTCTGGAGAAGCTGGAACCCAGCCTGGAGACAGCCACAGCCGGTGTTTCCCTGCTGGTTTTACCTGCACAGTCACAGGGAGGACTGACAACCTCGGCCACATGTAAATCACGACTGCACATGCATGTACAAGGAGCCTGAGCAGGCAAGCAATTACCCACAGGAGGGATCAGGGATTTATTTCTGTGCCCAGAGAAGATGGATCTGAGCACCCATGAGCTTTGGGAGGATGTAATAAGTCCTCCTTGCTCTAGGAATACACGCCCTGGCCAGCCAGCAGTCATTTGAGCTGAGCAGTCACACAGGCAGAGTGACCTGATTGCTGACTTGCCAGGGCTGGTGCACAGACATTGTCACACTGGGGCTGTGCTCCCAAATAAAACAGGCCAGGGATCATCTCCTGGGCCAGGGAGCACAGCTCTCATCCATGTAACTGAGCTGCTTTTCCCCACACCAGAATCAGGCAGCCTTGCCCATCCCAGCTGATGGGATGCCCTCAGCCTGTGTTATCCCTCAAGATAAGGAATGTGACAGTGCTCAGCAGATTTTGGTCAAAACCAGTGCTGTAAACAGAGCAGTGCTCTGGCCCTGTTTAGCTGGCTGCTTTAGGAACAGCTCCAGTGAACTCTGTCCTGTTCTCCTGCCCATCCCCATCTGGCTGCCCCAGCCCTGGGCTGTCCTTGGCTACAGAGCTCCAGCTGTGCCCCCAGATGTGCCTGGAGCTGCATCTCTCATTTCAGCACCACTGCCTTTGGGGGATTGAGCACACTTGGAGACAGCAGCCTCAGATCTGAGTGAAAACCTTATTTTTTACTGATCTCTAGGCAGGTCAGACATCTGAAAAGGTGTTCAGACATCAGAGAGCCAGCAGCCAAGTCCTGGTATGCTGCAGTCAAAAGTGTGACCCTTTCCTGGCCTTGTAAAAGCAGCAAGTTCCCCAAAAACCTTTTCCTGATCAATTTGGGGAACACAGCCTCTTTACCGTGTCCTTCCCTTTGAATTCCACCGAGCCCCTTACTTGGAATGTCTGGAGTTGGGTCACCTGCCACCACCCCCTCCTGCTCCCCAGGGAGGTGTGTCCAGTGTCCTGCTGCCAGCAGGAAGCACAGTTCACATCTCGGTTCTGCTATCGACTCTCTTGACAAAGCTTGGGAAAACAAATCCTTTCCTCCTGCTTTGCCTACCTTAATTCCTGAGCAAACCCTTTCTGTGAGGCACCCACAGCCTTTGGTTACTCTGCAAATAGCACCCAGCACCCAGTTTTGGTGCTTTCAGACTCCCCCACTGGATTTTGTGCCTAGGGGTCCTCTGTCACCTTTCTGTTATTAGCTTTTCTTGACTGACATTATTTGGGAGTTGGTTAATTTTGGGGAAGGTTTTGCTGGTTGTTCCCCATATATTTGCAGTGAATTTTATTTCCTGGTTCTGAAACCCACATAGCAATTAGAAATCCCAGCTCTTATTCTCCAACATCCTTCTCATTCCAGTTTTGTTCTCACTTCTAGGCTTTCCAAAGGGAAATAAGGAAAACATTTCCATGATACCAAAAGCAGCTGCATCATCCTCACTTTTGTTGGTAGGAAAGTGCAAACAAACCTGAGTGGCAATGCTTAGAGGCAGGTTGGGGTCTGAAGTCCCTCAAGGACAGGGGAAGCTGTCTCAGGTGTCTTCCCTCACATCTGCTACAGAAAAAATTGAGCCAAAGCTCAAAAATTGGCCACTACCTGCATTAACTGCTCAAATACTGCAGTGAAAATGCACAAATTGGTCCATCAGGTGGATTTAGTGCTTGCACCCTAAGAGTCTGTGCTATCTGTGAGTCTCTTTAAGTTACAGATCAGCTTTGGGGCTGGACATGGGAAGGTCCAGGGAAGGGAGAGAGCGGCATTACCTGAAGGTGGCAGCTCAAAGAGCCTCTGACCCAGCAGCCTGAATCCATCCCACCCTCTGACCTTCCTGCCCGGGAGACGCCAGAGCCTGGCCCCGAGCAGGGCAGGAACTGCAGAGGCACATTTATTATTTTATTGCTTTCCCAAGAAATGAAAATATTATTAATGAGTGTAATTTATAAGCAGGGGGAGCAGACAAAACCAGGCTTACAGCGAGCTGCTGTGCTCTGCCTGGGGAGGGCCAGGGAGGAAGCGATGGGTAGATACCGCCTATTGTGTCTGGCTTGCAAGGTTACTTGTTCTGATAGAGCTTCATTTCACATCTATCCTGGAAAACAAATTCCCTTTCAGGCCTCTTCATAATGAAGAATAAAGAGGCTATTGTTACAGAAAGTTAATTGTGCTTTTAAGCCATTTTCTGCAGCCTCTCCACGCCACTTTGGAGCAGACAGTGAGTTCAGGCTGCTGGAGAAGGGGTGGTGCCTCCTCCCCTGATCACCTGTGGCTACCAACAGACAGATTTGTTTGCCCAAGCCTGAAAAATCACCATCTGTGACTACTCTTAGTGTTGCTTCAGAAAGCTGCCTTGATTTTTTTTTCCCAGGATTAAAGGTGGGGTTTCTGTTATTGCCACAGCACAGGGGTTCACGCTCTCCATGGATCCATGGAGACACAGTCTGCAGGGAGCCTGTGCACTGCTGCAGGCAGGTGAACTTCCACTCCAGCTAACACAAAAAAAAAGGCTTTTTCTCCTTTATTTGACCAAATTCATGCACCATTTGGCCCACCCTCAAAGACATGTAATGGTTAAAAAAACTTACTATGCTTGATTTTCTTTCCTGAAATTCCATTATATTCTTTAGCATTAGTTGAGCTGAATTATATTTAGAAGTGTTTCAGCCACGTTAGAGTGGTTTTAAGACAATTTAGACTCAGGAAATGTTACCCAGAGGGAATACAGGAAGAGCAATCATTAAGGATGCTTGTCATTAGACTTTTAACCTTCGTGCTTTCCCTGTCTCTCCCTACCAGGCAGCTCCAGCAAGGATCATTCTTTCTACAGCTCGTTCATTTATCTCTATCTTTCTGCTCTCACTGAAGTCAAACATCAATTAATGCTATTAAAGCAGAGCTGCTATGTAGGTATCTTCAACAGAAGCATCTTCTCCCTGCTGTCTTTATCCCTTTTCTCTGTCTCTTAAAACCCCAGCAGTGTTCCCTGCTGAATTTTCCCAAACCACATCAGGCAGCCTGGGTGTGCTTTGCTCTCCCTGACCTGGTGTGACAGGTCAGTCTGCAGCCAGCAGAGCCAGCAGGACATCTGCCAGCTCCACCTCCAACAGCCTGGCCAGCATCCCAAACTAAGGGCCAGGTTCCTCAACATCAAAAGACTGGCTTAAAATCGACTAAATAAAGGTTCAACGTGATAACATGGGCTTCTTTTATTTGCATCCTGGATTTTCACCATTAGTCTACCGTAAGACAAATATTTTCTGGCTTCTAGAGACAGGGCAGGGCAGACCACGAATCATGGATAAAGCCTAAAAATCTCTGTCAATTTGAAAAAAAAATAGCAGGGTTTTTTTCTTCTAATGCAAGGATTATCCCTGAATCACAGGGAACTTCAGGACAAAAGAACAAGTCTTGAAATACTCACAAGAAAGCCAGTGATGACAGTAACAAGCATGGACTGATAGAGGGATGCATGTGCTTGATTTTTCTCCTTGCTTCACGTTCCTTTACTGCACCATTGCCATCAGCAAGTGGTTGGGGGATATGAGCACTCCCCACATCATCCCCTGGCAGCACAGAATCTTCTTCCCCATAATATGTGATCCAAAAAATGCTCTGGTTGCCAAGAAATGTATTTCAGGACTAGCTGGTCAGGTTGAGTGGGTGCCAATTCACCTGAGGTTCTCCATGAGTTTTGGAAAAGTCCATTTCTTGTGAGAGACTGAAATGGTTCATGGCTTAAACGTTGCTAAAATCATGGAAGGGCTTTTGCCCACTGTAGCAAACTTCAAAGAAGCAGCTGCTCATCTGCGACCACCGAAGCCACCCCTCCCCAAATACACCTACAAATGGAATTTGGAGTGTGGAGGGAACCTGGGATAAGATAAAGGAAGCGCTTTTGTCCAATTATCCCGGGTCTAGAGAGAAGGATGTATCCAGAAGAGAGGCTGGAAGAGACACTGGGATGCTGAAGGCTCAAACACTCAGGGGAAGCTGCCGAGGTGCAAAGTACCCACCCAGGTGCTGAGGGCAAGCACAGGCCAGCCCAGGCTGCAGCTGGTGTTGGACCAGATAAGGAAAGATGTCAACCCTGGGAGAATTTTGTCTCTTTGTCCTTATCAAGTGAACTGAGCTGTGATAACTCCCCTGCCCGGGCAGTGCCAGGATATCCACACGGAGCCTGAGGGTGCTCACGCTGCTGATGGGACACAATAGAGCCAACTGGGCTGATGCAAGAGGCAGCTGTGTCATCTTAGAAGGTGTCAAAGACTCATGATCCACAATATTCCGTCATCCAGGTGTCCCTGATCCACAAATTTCCACCATCCAGTGGGAAACTCCCCACCCCAGGGGAGGTAGCTGGGCGTTCCCACCCGAACCTGAGGGAGTATAAACCCAGCAGAGGTTGTGTTCTGGAGATTTCCATCAACACCTGGTTGATTCAGTCTGTAGTCACCACTTTGACCAACAGACACTGAAATTGCAACAACCGAGGCTCATTACAAAGTCCTCATGTGATGAGATCTTTCTACTCTCATCTTTTCATTCTCTTCCTTATGCATTTTTTTAAGTGATGATTTTAGGCTTTTATGTTTTCATATTGCTGTAGATAATAACAACCAAAACAGCCACACACTTGCTTTCCTCTGCAACCAAATTGTTCTAAAATAAAACCTGCATTTATATATTTACAAACACCAGTTATTCTGTGTTGTTTCACTCTAATCCACCCTGAGGGATCTATTAACAAGAAGCTGGGTTACCCTGAGCTTCTGTCAACTTCTCCAAGCATTTCTACCATGCTGTGGTTGTTATTCCTCTCCCTCTTCATGTGAGATCCAAAAAATGCTTTGGCTTCCAAGAAGTGTATTTTAGGTCTGACAGGTCAGGTTGAACATCAATTTGATATCTGGTGTCAAAGCAGAGGTTTTCCATGTGTTTTGGAAGAGTCTAACTGAGTCTTTCAGGCCTTTCCAATCACTTCTGGTCTCTGAGTGGTGGTCAAGCCCATAAACATGACACAGGTGGAGCTGTCACCTCAAAACTGGCATTCATTTAATGCTCAAATGTGGGTTTTTTCTGTGCTCTAGTTGCTCTGTCATGTCCAGAGAGTCTCAGGAGTTGTTCTGACACCTCTGCACTCTGTTGTTGTCTCACATCTGCTCCAGCCTGAAGCCAGTCCAGAGGGTGACAGGTGACTGAGGAACCTTCCTTGATCCAGGTACCACAGCCACTGAGCATCACCTTCCCAGGAAATCTTTGTGCCAGGCTCTCCATCCCAACAGATATTTATTCCTACCAAGCTCTTGCCCCAACAGCTTTCCATTCCTCTTCCCAAATCCCGTTTGTGGAGCAGTGAAGAGCAAGTCGAGCACGTGTCTTCAATATTTTTATTTGGGAGCTGCAGCAGGAAGAGAAACGGGAACTGGCCAAAATTTCCCTGCTGGGATGTAGTTCAAGTTTAACCAGCTCTGCCAGAGAAAGGTGTCCATTACAGGAGAGGATGGATTTGTATCAAGATGAGAGGAACTCGAGCTACAAATTACATTTATTCCCTGCCATTCTGCAGGTGGATGATTTTGGAGCTAGGGCGTGGGCCCTGTGCGATTCCCATCTCTTCTGTAAAAAATACAGAAAAATCCTTTATGGCTTTTCCAACACAGAGTTTTGGAGAGGGGGAGGTTAAAGGGTCATCAGAAACACTGCTGAACCTCCTTGGAACTTCATTTCTTCATCAATAACTTTCACTGAGGATCTTATTCCTTATTCCAGGCAAGCAATATTATATCATCGGAGAGATGGCACGAGCAAAGGCCAGAGTCATCATGCTCATAGAGGTGCCATTAACAAGCACAGACACAAAAATCAATGCACTGCACTTCATGCCTTTGACTCCAGATCCACAGTGACCCCGTTATCTGACTCGCCCTTTACAGCCCTCCCTGCCAGTGGAGACAGACACCTCCCAGCACAATGGATACCCCTTCCCACAGCCCCATTCCTGTAAAAAAAAATAAAAAGCTCAAAAAGAAAAGAAATCGAGTTTGTAAACAGCAATGTGTCTGTAAGGTGAGAGGCAAGGAGACAGAGGCTTATTTAAAATTAATGTCAGCCCCAAAGGAAGTTTCTCCTGTCTCTGTGGTCCAGGGTTATTGAGGCAATGCTGTGGTTCCTGCAGCCCTGTGGAGTCAAAGGGGACAGAACTTGTTCATCTTTAGAGCAAATCACCATCTTTTCCCCAGTTTACTGTTTTTCTTTTTCCTTTCTCGTTTCAGGAAAAAGAGGCAACACTTCATCTTTCCCTCCCAGGTTTCATTTTTGCACAAGAGTGAAGGGCTCTTCAGATTTCTCTCTCGATGTTTTGTAGTTGGCCTCTTCTGCCTGGGCTGACTGCAAACCATTAAAAATCTCAAGTAATTCACAACCAGCAATTGACAGAAATAGAGTCACCTGCTGCCTTCCATCTTCTGGTGGCATCCACAGTTTGCAAGGACAGGTAAAGTATTGCTTGATATGTCTGTCTCTCTCTTTCTCCTGCATTTTCCAAGAGTTTTGATTCCAGTGGATCTCTCAAATTTCCCACTCTTCACTCTGTTTATTTCTTTTGCTTTGCTCTAAGTATCATGAGCTGCTCAGAAAGCCAAATGGGAATAGCTTGGCACAGGTTAGACTTTTCCCTTGGTGTCCAAACTGTCAGTACTGCCAAGCAAAGGGATGATGTGGGTTAACAAAGCCATCCCAGGTCTGTGGTGGGGGTAGGGATGCCCACAGCTAATGAGGGAGCACAGGGAGAGCGAGGGGAGATGGGAAACGACTCATGAGTGATTGTTTTGGGAAGCTGAGTTGTGTTTCAGCAGAGATAGGAAAGCACATTAACTCACCTCCTTCATTAAAGGAGTACTTCTTAAAGGAGGAGTCCCAGCTCCTTTCCTGCTCCAGGACCAGCTTTGGCTGGCCAGTGCCTCCTCAGATATCCTGGCATGGAGGTCCTGGAGTGGGCAAGCTGCAGGTAAGGGCAACTTCCCTGGCCACAGGAACTTCAGAGACCCTCACTCACGGCAGGAAACGTGACAGATTCTGTCGATGTGGCATTTAGACTCTCTCTGGAGATGTTCCTCAGTCCTGGCCTAGGAGAAGAAATTTGGCTGCATTAGGGAAATAGGCAGGGAGAGGCTCTGGCTCATTTTAAACTCATGGTGAGGCAACAGCTCATCATCTCACCTCCACTGAACGAGCCACAGGGATCAGGATTACCGCTAAAGCCTTGGGAGGAAGAAAAAAGGATGCAGGCACAGAGTGGTCACTGCCCAGCCACAAAGACAAACATCCCCCAGTAATTCCCTCAGTTCAAAACCACGAGCCTCACACTGGGCACCCAGACCAGCTCCACACCCACACTCAGAAACTTCTTGGGGAAGCCAAGTCAAATCACAGCTCTACCTAAAAGAGATTAAGTAGAAATGTCACTGTCTCACCTCAATCTAAAGGTATATGATGGTCAGCAAGTCTAGAACGAGTCACCAGGACATCTGCTGCCATTCCCTCCATAAGGTCCCCAGCCCAGCCCTCATCCAGCTGCCTCCACGCCTCCCTGCTTCCCAAACCCATCTTTTGTAATGCAAAATAATAACGGGCCTTGTCCCCTGCCTTGCCTGCTTTTCATCTAAATTAAAACTCGGCTAATCTCATTAATGAGCTCACCCTGGTGCCACCGTGTTCTTTGGATGCCCCCTAACATCATTAGGGACTTATCCAGGGAAACAAAAGGGCGTTACTCCATGCAGGGAATGAAGAATTAGTGCAAGGGGTGCGGTGTGCTTTGCAATTGTCCCCCTAATCACTTGTTTGTGTGCAATTAGTGGCTGTAATCTCCATCCCGTTGCCACTGTAGCAGCTCACACGTGTGGGCAGGGGGGACGCAGGGATGGGCAGGGGACAGCAGCACACGGGGCAGAACGGCACCCAAAGAGGTGGAGCGTATCCAGGCGACAGCAAAGTGGAGTGGAGAGGTCTCAGAGTGGGCACAAACCAAGATATTCAGGCATTTCATCAGCTGGGGTGTCAACTGGTGGCAGGGCAAGGCTGAGAAGGAAGTTGGTGGGGTAGAAAGACACCTTGGAAGGGACAACAGAGCTTCAGACCATGGTCCCAAGGGACACACCTTGGAACAGGCATGCAGGGACACATGGCATCAAAAGAGAGGAGAAGATGAGATTTATTTATGTCCCTGTCCTCTTAAAAAAAAAAAATAATTGTGGATATCAAATACCAAGGAAAAGGAGGAAAAACAGTCAAAGGAGGAAAATACTTTCCCAGATTCATCTGGGTAAATCACTATCCTGATATGTCATTGAGCTTTTCCAACCTCAGTCCAGTTTGACAAACACTCCCATTCTCTTTCCGATAATTTGAGAAAGGAAGTTTCTTCATATCTCACCAGATTTGGAGCAATGCAGATGAAAATACTTTTCTCTTTCAGGGTCTCCTCCTGAGGGCCATTACAATTATTCACCTCCAAGCTCCTGGCTGTGTGTCCTTGGGGCACAGAAGAGGGATGAGGTCGTGGTTTCTGCTGTTGGGATCCAGCCTGCAGAAGTGAGGCATCCAAGCACTGATCCATTGCAAACCAACTCCTTGTTTCCAATCTGATCTTCCCAGCTTCCTGCAAATTGGATTTTTATTATTATTTTTAGGGCCCGTTCCCAGGACAGGAGCGTGTTTGTCGCTCAGTGGGGCTGCCACCATCAAACACTTCAGCATTAATGCTGCTTTGTCTCAGAAGTGCAGCTCTGCAGTGCTGGAGTGGGTTTCCTATTGAATTCCTGGGTTTGATCTGGCAGGGCTCTGTGATGAGGGGAGTGTGTGATGCTCTGCCTGAGATCAGAACCTCAGCAGCACTTTGTGTATTGATTAACAGAGAGAATTGCCCTGACTTGGCTTCACAGCCCATTGCAAGAGAGTTTTTACTCCACAGTCTCATGCAGGTTTGCAGTTTTGGGGTAGCAGTGATCAAAGTAAGATTGTTTTAGCTAGAATTTCGAATGGAAGATCCCCAACATCTCCTTCCTTAAAATAAAACATACTACTTTATCATTTTGGGATGTTTGAATCCCTGGGACTAATTTCTTTGGAGTTCTTGATGCCATAAGAAACCTTCAGAGGTTTTCAGTGTAGTTATTTATGTGGATACACCCAGCAATAATTTGATGGTCAATGCTCAGCTCTTCAGGTGATTTCCTTTATATTTTAAACCAATGTGAAGATGCAAACTTCTCATTTCTTCAGTGCAATGTTTGAGAGGTTTTTTTTCTGAGAGTTCACGCTGCCCTGTGAATCCAAATGAGAACAGATTTGAAAAAAATTTAATAAAACCCCTAAAATCACCACCTTCTTCCTCAGGTTTCTGCTCATGCAAGATTCACAAGCAACCAAACCAGAATCTGGCAAAAAAAAAAAAAAAAAAAAAAAAATTGGGGAGAGACTTTGGGGGGGAAAGCTAAGGGGGAGGGGAGAGGGGAGA
>VZTH01018693.1:28524-88152 GCA_013397815.1 Aleadryas rufinucha
TGGCAGAGATTTTGGAGGGGAAAGGCACGAGGGAAGAGAGAAGGGACAGGGAGAAAGATGGTTCTGTCTGCAGTGGGGTGGGATGGACACAGCAGCGTTTGAGTACGTGGTGAGTAGTCAATCCATCAGACAAGGCTGGAATTTGGTGGTAGGTCTGTTAATGTCAAACCTGCTCTGCATGGAGACCTGTGAGGGATTCCTGGGAGTTATGGAATGTGAGGGAGCACTTTAGGGTGTGTTTACAGGGGTGAGGATCAGTAGGGTGTGTGACACCCAGAGGTGAATGTGACTGTACAGAGCCCAGCCCAGACATTCTGTACACAGACAAGCTGGAGAATGGTTTGGGTTTTTTTTTTCCCAAGCTAAATGATGCTGTCTCTTCCCAGCTCCTCTCCAAGTGCCCCCTCCCTCCTGAGACAACGCATTAAAGCATGGGAAAAGTGATACTTAACATCGAAATTCATCATTAATTCCTCTGTCTTTTATTGTCGTAACATTAGCCATAATGAACTCCTCTTGCACTGGTGTCGATTTGGTGTGTCACTTTCCCTAGAAGTGCTTCATAACTTAGCATTAATTAATGGTGACTTCTTGCAAATTGTGTTAGAGAGCTGATAGCACTTCTGGGTAACTAAGTGTCACCAACTGCAGCCATCAAACTTGCTGTGGTAGCCAGGCATCAGGCAGGATTAATTGCTGTATCACACAAAGACATCACCTCTGGATCTTCCTGGGGAAGGAAGGAAAGTTCATGGCTTGGGAATTTAACTCGGTTCAGTTGTCAGCTTTGCCACTGACTTCCAGCACTGGGCAAATCAATGGAGATGTTTGCACCGTTCCGTGCTGTTTCAGCTGGGGCTGCGTGAGGGTGGGGCAGGTGGGAATCCCAGGGACTGGGTGATCACCTCATGGTGTCTGAAAAGCTCTCCCCAGCTGGAAAAAACAGACATCAAGGTGTCTCCACTTCATGGGGCTTTGACTTCCAAAGGATCTGCCCACCTTGGCTCATCCAGGCTTTGTTATGTCACTTCTTGCTCCCAGATCCAGCTGGGTGCAAGTCCTCCGCTGGCAGCTTGGTCAGGGGAGTTTGCCCTGGAATTACACAACAAAACCAGTAGGATTTTGCCCCAAAAGGCAGAAAGTCACGTTTGACTGGTTATTGAAGGAACCAGAAGGGAAAAGCTCATTTGTAAACACCTACAGTTTCGATGTCAAGGCTAAGGCTGGGGTCACAGATAGGGACACCCACATTTAGTGCCTCTCTGAAGTTGTCTCCATGTGAGCTCCCTGTTTGAGGTCTTGAGGTGGAGATTTGGTTGATGCAGTGTATAATCTGATTATACAATCACTTGCCTAAGACTAAAAGATAAAACGAGAGACCAACTTTCATCAGAAATAAGAAAGATACTGAGAGGGAAAAAAGTTTAGTTCATTATAAGTCACTGTTTATCAGATTGAGCTGTGCCTTTTGGCTCAACAGCTCGGGGCTCCAGTCCCAATTTTAGCACTGCTTTAAATATAATATAATACTAAACAGACTTGTTTTCCTTTGAGAAGAGACTCAACCACCTTCCTCACAGATATTAAAAATGCGGAGAGAGGCTGGTGTTTAATGAGTTCACTTGCAAGGTACTAAAGCCAGCTACCACCTGTCAGGATCTTCAGATGTGCTCCTAGGCCTTAATTAAGAGCTGTTCTTGGTTTAATTTCATTCCTTCTCTCCCCAGCCCCACCTACCTCCTTCCCCCCTTTTTGGTTCGCGTTGTTTCGGAAGACAGAAACCGGCCCCAGAGAGACGCCTTCCAAAGTCAATCAAAAATTAATTTCAGGTGGCAGCCGAGTCACAACTTCTCATTTATTCATCAAACTCCAGTGGCTTCCCAATCTCCTAATCACAGATTCATTGAATCATTCAGCTTGGAAAAGACCTCTAGGATCATCAAGTCCAACTATCATATTCCTGCTGAACGGTTCCAGCTCTTCCAGCTCCTCCCGTTCGTTGCCTAGTGGTGGGACAAAAGCAGCCAGCCAAGCATGCAAATCAGATTAACAATTTGCACCTTTGTGAAAGGGATTAGCTGCTCTGCCTGGTGTGGATGCTCTAAGAAATCAGTCTGCATCTGTCAAAATCTGTAACCTTACTTGTGTCCCTGATTCCATACTTGGGTTGGTTAAGATAATAATAATAATTAATTAACAGGCTGCTTTAGATTGCATCTTCTCCCGTATGGGATTAATCTTGTATTTCCTTAGGGAGCTGATTTTCCGGGCTGGCTGTGAATTTATTCTTTGCTGCTCTAATACATGATGGTGTTTGCATGCTTTCAGGGTCACAGCTACAGCAGGGAAAGCATCGGAGTTAAAGCAGTGGAGCCAGTTTAGGATTGTGTCCAAATCCCATAAATGCCACATGTGACTTCAGATAAGTCACTTAATCACCCTTTCTCACACCCTACATTTACCAGATCAGCCAAGGCAAGCGGATTTACAAGGATGATTCATCCCAAAAAGGGCCAAGGGACGTCGCTTCTATTCCTGACTCCGCTCTGAAACTTCAGTAAAGTCACTTTTCTCCCACCATCCCGACTTCCCAGCTGCAGAGGGAGGGCAACATCTTCTTGGCTCTGAAACCTGACTGACAGCCCTCAACCAAGACATTTACAGACATTCCCAGCCCTCAGCATCCTTTGGAGAGAAGGTCAGCTCTTGGATGGTGGCTCTTCAGTGGACACCATGATTTCAAATAGGGAGGTGTCACCTGAGGTAACGACTCTAAATTATCAGCTCCCCTGAGTAATGATTAGGTCTGAATTAAGTCTTTTCGACTAAAAGTAGTGATAAGCCTGAACTTCCCCTACAAATTGGAACAAATTCTTGTCTGAGAGACCGTCTGCTGCACATGGCGAGGAGGAAAGGATGAGAATAAAACTCACAGTAACACTTGCAATGAAGTCTGGGGATGCTGCAAAGCCCCCCAAGCCCCATTCCCAAACAAAACAATGACCTCATTAACTGAAGTATTAGGGCAAAACAACCAACCTTGCAGCACCGATGAGTTCTCCCAATTTTTGCTTCACCGTTGACCTTGGCAGACCAATCCCCCAGAAAGGGAAGAGAGCAGCCCTGCTTGGAAGGTGCAATCTCCTCTCTGTTGGTGTGACAGCCAGTTTAAGGGCAGCAAATGTCATCTTTCACACTACACCACCCCATACCTTGCAAAGCTTTCCCCCATGGACCTTCTGCATTTCCATTCCACCCAGAGCAGAGTGGGGTGGCAGAGAGATGCTGAGCAGCCTCTTTGGAGATACTCTGGGCGTAAGGATTGATCTTGATGGTGGGGTCTGGAGCCCATCACCATCAGATTTACCCCATGCCTGCTTTAGAGGCATTTCAGATAAGGGAACTCTGCATTGCATTGGATGGGCATGGCCTTGACCACACAGCAAGTTTTCCTTTCCGGTGTGTGCATAACACTTCTATTAAAAGTTAATTTTCTGTGTCTTTTAAGCTTTCAGTCTCTCCAGTCAAGGTCTGAGTTCCTAAAAATTACTTGAACACTCCCAAATCCTCAGTTTCTTCTTTTTCCATGACAGCCTCTCCCAGAGGAAGAGTTGTTCCCATCACCCCTCACACCAGGGACAGGGAAGTTCATCTCCATGATGCTGCTCTGCCGTGCAAACACCCACCACCTCCTGTCTCAGTCAGACTGCTGGTGACTTTATGTCCCCTATTTCCTCTCAGAAGGCTCCCTCACCACAATCCTGACTTGTCTGGCCTTGAACCTGTCTGCATGATGAGGACAAGAACATCTTCCTTGTACCACAGGCTGGTCATGTCAGCCTGGGACCAGCAGGAATCTGCTTCTTGGCACTCTCATGGAGCTCCTGAAATGCGTGCTCAACCTCACCTACAGATGTGGAGGGAACCTGTGAGGAGAAACTGCAAGGCAGGGTTGGGATGGGGTGGAAATGCTGCAGGAAAAGGAGCAGAGCAGGATTGATGATGAGCTTGTCAGGCAAAATTGTAGCTTGGATCAGGGAAGAGCAAAGGCCTGAGGGAAGTCCTGGGTATGCTCACACATCAGGACCAGCAGTCCCTGGAACTGTTTAGGTCTTGTCAAGTAAGGAATGACATCTCCCTTTGAGTAAATGTCCATCCCTGGAGCTCTGGTGACGGCCCATCCCTGTCCATCCATTAAGGGTTTTGTTTTTGTGACAGCTGACACGGTGATTGCTCGGTATGAATTGCAATTACAGCCCAAGCACAGTGAGTCTAAACTTATCAAACAGGAGTCTTTAACTAACCAGCAGTTCTGCTCAGAGGGATGGGCCTCCTCCTGGGAGAAAAAGGCTCCTGAGGAGATAAAAGCTCTCTTCCAAAAGGGATGTGTGCCCAGACAACAGCAGGGCTGGGCTTTGTAGGGCAGAGTGCTCAGGTGTTAGACAGAGAGAATATTTTTACTTGTTCCTTTGCCAATCACTGAGAGGAGCAGGAGGACCCCTGGGCTGGTGCCATCCCACTCAATAACCCTACACATAAACAGGGAAAGTCTCCCCCATACTGAGGGAACCAGATGCTAAAATCTAATGGGAGCTGGAAGAAATCTGGATTATTTTTTTTAAAAAATATTATATTATATATAATATATATATATTATAATATTTTTTAATTTTATGGGAGGGGTTTACGTGTGGGAAATCTCACACCTTTTAAGTGTGTGAATTTTGGACGTGCACCTTTTGGGTTCTAATCCTACAAGATCTCCAGTCTCAAACACATACAAGGGTCACCCTTCAGCCCCTTTCTGCCAGCTTTCACTGCAGGCCACAGGAGGGAGGGAACTGCAGTCCTGCAAAGCCAAGAGTCCAAGGATGTCCCACGGAGACACCCCAGAAGGTTCCCATATGGTCAGATAAGCTGCTGGAGCTGATTTCCTGGCAGCAGCCGCGGTGCACAGTTGGAACAAACCTGTCCCAAAACATCTCACCTCCCTCGTGCGTGCCAAGCACAGCTGAGCCACGGTGGATGCCAGAGCTGGAGCTCATCAGGAGACCTGGAGCTGAGCTATGACCTGGTCTGGCTGCACACAGGTCAATTCTCCAGCAGACAGGAAGGCTTCTTTTATGGACAAGACTTTCCAGGGCACAGCCAGAGTGCGGACATTGCAAGGTCGTTCCTTGAGCAAACCAGTGAAAGGGAGATGCATCCAAGCTGCCAAATGCACTTGCAGACACAAACTGTGCTTTTGGGCAGCACTTTCTGCTGTCCCAGACCTCAAGGCCTGAGTTTGCTTCCCGTGCAGGAGTGCTGAGCCTACTCACTGAACAGGACAAGAGTGGCAGGTCACCGTCCCTCCTCTCTCCCATCCTGGTGTAGCCCCATATCACACACAGGCTGGTGCTGAAGGGTGACAGAAGCACTGAACATGGAGAAAGAGGCTGGATTTGCAACCTCTGAGTAGTTTCATTCTGCTTACCCCTCACCTCACCTTGCCAGGCTATTGCCCTTTGTGTCTTCTCAAAGAGCCACCTGCAGTTCTGTCCCTGCCCTCGGATGCTGTTGATGGCCACGGTGGAGATGGGAAGTGCCCGACCTCTGTGGAGCCTCTGCACAGCCTCCAGCATTCCTGGCTCTGCTTCACCCTCTCCCTCAGCTTTCCTTCCATCTTTGCTGAAAATACAATTCCTGGGGCAATAATTGCCAGACAACAGGTATTCAAGAAGGTTTTGTTCTTCGGACACAGCTTTTTAAATTCACCTCCCTCAACACCTCTTTCCAGCGGCTCTAACTGGCCAGACAGACAATTTTAACCTCTTTCTTGCAGTGTGCAAAGTCCACTGCTTTGATTTGTCTCTCGGGGTGGGATTCATCTCACCTAATGTTCGATGCGCACCACGTTGATCGTCTGCAGCCACACTGGTCACCTTCAGACACCTTTAGAGTCTGCAGAGAGAAATAAGCCCTGCCAGGACATGAGTCATCTGACCTATTTGAGATGTCTGCTTTAGAATGAGATTAATCACGCCCTGGACGCACCTGTTTTGCTCCAGCTAAAGCAGGAGTCTAGACAACCAGCTCATGAATTCAACCTCGGTGTCTCTTTAGGTGCTCATCTCCCCAGGATCGTCGGCTCTAATGAACCCTCCAGCAATTTTGTCAGTCGTGCTTTAGCTGAGTTGTGCTTTGGCCCATGCTGTGTGATGACAGCTAATGATGAGCAGTGTGACCTAATGAAAGCAAGGGCTGCTGTTGTCCCCTGAAAAGAGAATTCTGCCCTTCAGAGAAGGTGGGAGAAGGTGTGTAAAGGTACCAGACTAGGCAGCCATGCTCGGGTTCTGGACGTGGGTGGATTTGGGGGTATTTTTATACTGCCCAGATGGTGAGGATCCTGCTCAAACAGTGCAGAAGAGATATCAGAGAGCATGAATAACTTAAGGATATGTTCAAACTGTGAAATGCTGAGCGTTCGGCTTGTGCTCTGTCTGCTTCTCCTCACAGTGCTGGCTCTCAGCCTTGCCAAAGTCTGGGCTCAGACTGGGAAAAAGGAGCAAATCCAGAGTCCCAGAGATGGGGAACATCTCCTTAGAGCACTCAGTGCCAGCTATGCAGCATCACAGGGCACAAATAGCTACACAGGAAACCTTTTGAAGGAGCTCCGGGTATGAAAGGGGCAGGTGAAGAACTGTAGCCAGCAGATGTGGCCATGAACTGGGCAGAGACCTGCCCACTGTGCCCACACCTAATAAATACACCCAGGGCTCAAAATGAAGGGCTTGGATCCACTCAAAATGAAGGCTTGAACCCACCCAAAAACTCGTGTGCACTCATTGCTTGCTGTGTTTCCAGAGCTCAGGCACCATTTGTGTCTAAGTGCATTTGAGTCCTTAACAGTGCTGATCCTGAGCTTGCAGAAGGGCTTTGACCTCGACTTAATTAATAGGGAAGACATAATCTTGATGTATGGCTTGCTGTTAGCATCCCTGGTTTGATACAAGTTAATTTAACTACAGCGGGATCTGTGCCCGAAGCAGGATCATGGGATTTGGCTCTGGGGGAACTTCCAGGTTTCATTATGCCACTGATTAATGACTATCACAGAATCATGGAATGGCTTGGATTTAAAGGGGCCTTAAAGATCATCCAGTTCCAACCCCCTGCCATGGGCAGGGACACCTCCCCCTATCCCAGGTTGCTCCAAAACCCATCCAACCTGGCCTTGGACACTTCCAGGGATGGGGCAGCCACAGCTTCTCTGGGCAACCTGTGCCAGGGCCTCCCCACCCTCGTAGTCAAAAAATTCTTCCCAATATCCCATCTAACTCTACCCTCTGGCAGTTGGAGTCATTTCCTCTTGTCCTGTCCCTCCATCCCTTGTCCCAAGTCCCTCTCCAGCTCCTCTGGAGCCCCTTTAGGCACTGGAAGGGGCTCTGAGGTCTCCCCAGACCCTTCTCTTCTCCAGGCTGAACCACCCCCATCTCAGCCTTGCCCAATTTCAAACCACAGGGAGAATCTGAGCCCAGCTGAGTCTTCACTTGGTGGGTTTGACAGTCAAAAACTTGCAGCCATTCCCATCTCTGTCACAAAGATGAGATCCTTATCCTGTCAGTGGAGCATGAGCTTGTAAAATACACACCTTTTATTGCTCTTGCAACCAGCCACAACCAAGACAGCGCAGGAAACACGCAGGGAGAGGTGAACTACCTCTCTCCTGGCACTCCAGGCTGTTGTTCCGTGGAGAGGAAAGGAATTTCCCTGAAGTGCCTCACAGAAGGTTTGTTCTCAGCTCGCAAAAGCAAAGCAGTGTTTAACGTCAGATGAAATCAGTGAGCAGGAGCACGGGAGTGGGGCCAAGGGTGAGATGATGTTTTGTGATACAGTTAAGGCTCGCAGCAATCTCGGTGTTTTGGGAACAGATAATACGAGGTAGGAAGTCTCCCATACATTTTTCTTCTCAAGCATTGCTGTTCTTAGAGGAGTCACTAATCCATTAAGGTAAAAAAAAAAATTATTTACACAGCAGGAGATGGAGAAGGGCTCGAGTCCCTCTGTCCCAGAACTTGGCTAAAGTTTCAATACAGCCCTCAATAAAAGCAAACCACTGCTGGGGACTGTCTGAATCTTTCTCAGGAGCAATAAAATCCAAGCTAAATCAGGCAACTCGCTGCTATGACAGTCCCCTGTTGTCTTTTGCATCTCTTTTTTCAGGCAGAAAGGGGGACACGAATGTGAAAGTGCAGGGAAAATATGGAAGAGAAGGAGGAAGAGGGTTCAGATTGGAAGAAAGCCAGTAAATGTTGTGGCCACAGGCAAGGTCTGAACCAGAATACTCTGTACCAAGCAGGAGGGACCACTCTGTCCATCCTAGGGCTGCAGTGATTTAATCCACTCCTCAGGAAGACACAGAAGAGAGGAAGGAAGGAAGGAAGGAAGGAAGGAAGGAAGGAAGGAAGGAAGGAAGGAAGGAAGGAAGGAAGGAAGGAAGGAAGGAAGGATATTTACTTTATCACAAGAACACAATCCAGGGCAGACCAACTAATTCTGAAAGACTTTTCTTCAGCCAAAAAAGCCCTCTAGTACATCTGCTCTCTGCTTTATTTTCCCCACACTTATCAGAGGACTCCAAGCAAGACACCCCAGGGACTGTGACAGAGCAAAGGTATGCAAAGGAGAAGGCATTTGAAGCTATTTTTCCACTGGGAATATCTTTTAAAGTTGAAAATCTGCACCGGCCACCATTCCATCCTCTCGAGACTCCTTCATCCACACCCACATTTTCACTTGAAGGTGCAGATTCCCTGTGTAGTGCTGACATGCAGGATGCTGTGTGACACCAGCCTCTGGAGGCAGTTCCCCTCAGAGCCCATTAAAGTGACTTGCCTGACCCCCAGAGAAATTGGGCAGTGAGTCATTTCACCCCTATCCTCTTTCTCCAATATCCAATATCACCCCTTGGATCGATCCCTATGTTTCTGTGCTTTTCCTGCCAGTGCTGAGGTGCTGCCCCTCCCTTGGGGATTTCTAGGATCAGAAAGCTCCCTCCAGATCAGGCTGCAGATGATGTTTACCAGCTCAGAGCCTCTGCAGAAGCTGTGAATCCATGGCTGTGCCCAGCAGCATCCAGGTACACAAAAATCTCCCTTCCAGCACCATCCTCCTCCTCTGCAGCCACCCTGGGCAGGAATTTTAACTGCATTAATTAATTAGTCACTGTTTGCACTCCCCAGGTCTCACGTTATCACTGGAATACTCATCTAAATCTGGTGGCCAAACAAATTAGAACTAATGAGGCCATCAGGGTCATATTAACATAGGAGGAAGGTGGGAGAGCTTCTGGAGGAGGTTTCATTGCCAGACCAGGGCACGTGCGGTGCCACGTGCTGCCGGCAGAGCCTGATTTCCAAACGGGCCTGGAGAGAGCAGGAGCAGATGAAGTGGATGCAGGGCTGATCCAACACCAAATCTGGGATGTGGTGGGATGTGGCAGCACTTCCTTGCTGCCTCCTGGGGAGTTTGATGATGGCAAACACGGTGGGAGCAGCAGGCTTGGATGAGGGATGAGAGACAGGGATTGAAGTGGACGGATAGAATTCGGCACATAAATCCAGGGATTCTTGTCTCAGCTCCCTGCACTTGGCCTCTGCTGGCAAACGAGCCTGGTGCTTCAAGAGAGACTTCAGAAAGGTCACCTGAGTAATTCCCATGCGGGTGGCTACCCAGCCATGAAGCCAAGGGAGCAGGGGGAATGGGATGTGAAGCCAGGTGCATCCGCTCTCTCCTGTGCCTTTGGCTACAGACAGGCTTCCACGGCAATTCTGCTGGCCCAGGAGCCCACCTGGGTGGAGGCTGCTGGAAGAGCCAAATTCAATGGGAAGATGAGCAGTTCTAGAAGAAATACAGCTGACACAAAAATGAGGATGGCTCCTCTAAGGGTGAGAAATTTCCATGCCATCCCTCTGAGACAAGAACCAGAGCATTCCCCCTCTGCCTTTGAAACAGAGACAATGGGTATCAGGAGGGCAGATGGTGCTTAAAGGGTCACCTTAAGGTTATTTGAGTAGAAGGGGCACCTCAGGACACACACAAGTGTCTCAGAGCCCTGATAAGACCCTCCAGCCACCTCCTCTCTAGGTATTCTGTCCTTCCTCAGGCACAAGAGAAGCAACTGCTTGGGAGAGGCAGGACAGAGTCTTTTGGGAGAAGTTGGAATCTTCAGCAAGGCTCAGAGAACAAGACAAATGTTCTGGTTAATACCTGTAAACTTGGCTGTTGTTTTCTGAGATTTATGTATTTTATTTTTTATTTTCCTATTAATTTCTTTCCTGCTGTAGAGGTGCCACTGAGAAGAGATTATTTGCCATTCAAGCTGGTGATATACCCAACACTACGGTGTCATTTCTGTTTTCTTGGATGGATGAGAGTCACTTCTAGGACCCCTTTTAGTAGGAATGAACACTTAAACGAGACGTTTTAAAATGTATTTCCCATAAGCATTTATGCTAATGAAGAGAGCATTTACAGAAATCTCCAAAAAGGAGCACTGAATCATCCCTGCTTGTCTTGTTTCCTGGAGTTCATCCAAGACTGAGATAATGCTCGTGTTCCTTTGCAGGGTTAGAAGGTCTTAGAAGCCTCTCCAGAGGTTCTTCTGTTTTCATAACAGCACTTGAAATCCATGTAAGAGCCGATAAATAGCACTGATGCCTTCTGATAATAAAATCACAGGTAACCGAGGTGTCTGGTGGTGCTACCTCAGTCACAAACTTCACCTTGTACTGCCAACCCAAACGTGGCCTCAGGTGACATCAAGAGAAAGCCATCATCATCTCCTGTTACAGGAGTGACATTTTATGGGACACTAACCAGCTCTCAGGGTTCTCAGTGAAGAAGTCAATGATGTAATTGACAATTAGGAGTGAAATATTTTCTCACTACCAGAGGTAGATAAATGAACACTGAGGCTTAAAGACGAGCTGATGCTGAGGGAAGAGTTCATGACGTTCTTTCCAGAGACACAGCAGGGAACACAGGACCCACAGACACAGAATCTGTGTCCTTCACAGAATCATGGAATGGTTTGGGTTGGAAGGGACCTTAAAGGTGACCCAGTTCCAGCCCCCTGCCATGGGCAGGGATGCCACCAAGGAGAGCAGCTCTTGAGAGGACCAAAGCCAGCTTCCCTCAACCATCACCAGGAATCACCTTTCCAGGGCTTTAATTGGTAAAAAAGCAGCACAGAGTTTAGAGAATCTGTGAGTGACACCAACCCCTCCATCAGCTCCTCCACCACACAGAACACCCTGCAGGTGCCCTCAGCCTGGTGCACGGCAGGGCTGTGGGGAGGGTTTCACACCTCCCTGATCACCCTGCCCCAGCTCCCTGGCCACTCTGAGATAAAAGGAGGAAGAGAAAAGAAAAGAAACTCTGTGATGGGAGAGAGAGTTAACTTTTAGGCTGCGCAAGGAATAAGGGAGCTGGATGTCATTGTGCTGCAGAAGTGACCTACTTTCGCTTTATCTGGCTTATCTCTGTTTGCATTGGTTTATTGATGGCAGGAGATACTGCTAAGTGAGTGGTGCCTCCAGAATACAAATGAAGGTCGAATGCAGCCCTTCTGCCTGGGGAAAACTCTGGCAGGGATCAGGAACAGCTCCTCCACCCAGCTCCTGGCAATTAGCAGGCAGAACTAATGCAAGGAGCTGATGGGCTCTGAGGCAGTGACCAGAGCAGTGATACTGCTGTGCCTTCTAATGAACAGGCAGAAATCAGGCAATGAGCCCTGCAGCGGACTGTGATGGAGGAAATGCTGGTTTAGTCCCACAGAAAGCCTGGTCCAGCTAGGGTAGACTTTTCCTTGGTCATTCCTTGAATTTCATCAGGCTGGGAGAGCGTGAGGAGGAAAGACAACTGCTGGGAAACAGCAGCTCCAAGTGAAATTCCCTCTCGGAGGGACAGCGAGCTGGAGAGCCCCTGCATGTCCCTGCGTGGCCACAGCTGCGTTAGCCCAGGGTTGCCACGGCTCTCCATGTGGGCAGGAGGCTGTGCTCCTGGTGTGCTCTTCATCCCTCTGCAACAGCACCCACCTCTGAGGCTGAGCCTGTGAAACCACATGGTGCAGGGCCAGGGGAACAGCTGCTGGCACAGCCCCTGGCACAGCCCTGGCCAGTGCCACCTGCACCCTGACAGCAGTGCCCTGGCAGGGCTGGGGAGATGGCAGGGACACCGCCTGAGCCCACCAGGCCACGTGGTGGGAGAGAGGAGAAGGAGATGTGTGGACATAAATAAGTGTACTACGTGCCCTCAGCCTCGGAGCACGTGCCCTGCTGTGTTTCATTGCACACATAGCTACGCCTATGAAAAGTTTCTTTAGCCACACAAAAGCTTTCTTTAGCCCACATGGAATGTGTATGGGCTGTAACACCCTTGGTGCCACAACTCTCAGCACCCTTTTGCCTTTCTACAGGGACTGAATCCCTTTTCCAAGCCAAATCAGCCTGGCTGGTGACCACTGAGACCAGGGCTCAGCCCCACTTTCCCTCCTCTCCACACCTTCCCTCATCTCTCTCAAGTCCCAACCTGGCTCCACAACTTGTATCCAGGATCCTGCTTCCCACCTGCACAGGGCTGGTGCCAGACTTGGAAAAACCTCCTCATCCTCTCCTCTCCTCCTCCCTTTTCCCTTGCCTGCCACACCTGTATTTGCTAATCAGCTCACAGCATGCTCAGTAATTGCCCACGAGAAAACACGGGTGCAGATGTGGTGGGGAGACAGGGGCACGCACAAAATGAGATTCTTGTTTTCCAAACAGACACCAAAATTTAATTACAGCCTCAATAAACGGTTATTAAAACCCTCTTCGCTTTGTTGTTGTTCTTCCTCCCATTGTCTCCTGGCTCTGCATTATTGAATCATCAGCTCCTGTTGTCTTGTTTGGATGCTTTGAGGAAAAGAGACAATGCAGGAAACTGCAAACACAGTTTGGACCCACACAGCATCTTCCCCTTCTCTCCTCCCTTTTCTTTTACCATAAATTTTCCCTCTCCTTCTGATAAAAAGATGTAGCAGAGAGTTGTCACCCATATCTTCTGTCTGTTTTCATTCCCCATCAGACAGGAATTCCCAATCCTTGGCACAGGGAACAGAGAGAAGGAAGGAAAAGGGGAATTTTCTGCTGTCTGTAGGGCTGTGTCCCAGTGAGGTGTGTTGGAGCCCAAAAAGGGGCACTGCCTGCTGCAGCTCTCCACGATGGGCTGACTCCTCATCCTCTGCCAAGACTGACATTCCCCAGGTGTCTTCATCCTAAGGGAATGTCTGTCGCTGTTGTAGCCAGGACAGAGAGAAAACCAACACAGATTTGGTCCAGGAAGAAAGGAGAAGTCTCTTTATTTAATTATATACAGCTTGTTTTATACCTTAGTATTCTTACATGGTGTAAGGTCATAGGAGCTCTGGTCATCCACCTCCAAGGGTGATTTGTCAATTCTCACAACACCCATTTCAAAATATTTCTCTAGTCAGAATCATAACAATCCTACAAACAATCTCACAGGTGCAAGATAGCTGTTAGTTTACAGAACCCATATCATTGTTTCTAGTAGTTTGCATGGGAAAGACAGAGCTCTCACGAAACGCTGCAGCCTCACAAAATGCTGCAGAAAGCTGGAAAGTTTCTCTGCTAAAGCTTTTTAGCATCCATAAATGTCTTCTTGCCTGAAGAAAAGGGAGCATCTTCCCACCTTGGGTTTGTGCAGTGTCTGGTCTCCTGTTGTCCTGTTCTCTGAGGTGACCACAATGACCTCCTCAACCGTGTCAGATATCCCATGGAAAGGCCTGGATGTCCCTTTTCCCACACCCCTACAATCCTGAGGTGGTTGTGCACTCCTGGCTGTTTGCAGGAGCCCCTCACAGCTTTCCCTAGGGATTTGTGCAGGTTTTACCCTCAGGGTATGAGTGAGGATTGCCATCCCCACTGCACTCCTTCAGGGAGAGAAGGACACAAAGCTTTTCCTGAAGCTGGAACCTGGTGCCTGCTATAGGTCCCTGGGAGGGTTCTTTGCTGACTCCACCATCCCAAGGACATGGAGAGGCTGTAGGCTGCATCTCCACAAGGTCCCTGTCAAAGGGTCCAAATCTGTACTTAAAAAGGTCGGAATTAAATCCTGTCCATGTCCAGCTTCCCTGTGAGGCTGTTCAGGGCAGAGGGCACTAAGAAAGCTTTGCTACTACACCAGGATTCATTAGCACACCATGTTAGCCCTGGGCACGCATCAGAAATGTTAATCAGACGTTTCCCCCCTTCCCTCCTCCCGGCTTTAATCCCTCTATCAGGATCCCTAAAGGTTTGACATATGCACCCCAAGCCTGCTCACGGAGCTTGGTGCTATCTCTGCCTCCATCAGGAGGAACCAGCCGGTGTCTAAGCTCCCCTGCTGTCTGCTGGGTTTTCATACTTGATTCCCTCTCCTTCCTGCATAATCCCTGCTTGTAATTACAAATATCAGGCGTGGGGGGCCAGGGGGGCCATCTGTGGAGATAACAACTGCCCTGTTTGCTGACCAGAGCAACCAGAGATGGCTCCAGCTATTTGCCAGCTCCGTTGCATAAATCCAAAGGGCCTAAAATTGTGTATTTACACGGCTCCTTAAATCCCTTCTTGTCAAGGGCAGCCTTCCCACCCCGGATGGAAATAAAAAGGTGTTTATTTGCACAAGCCCTGAAGCCTGGTTTGCCTGTCACATGGGTGGCAGATTTATCTACATCCTGTTCATCCCTT
The DNA here is from genome assembly GCA_013397815.1 of Aleadryas rufinucha. Taxonomy (NCBI): domain Eukaryota; kingdom Metazoa; phylum Chordata; class Aves; order Passeriformes; genus Aleadryas; species Aleadryas rufinucha. Next base: position 43,296 of record VZTH01018693.1, read on the forward strand.
AGAGCCAGACTAAAACACATGGAGATGAACCCTGAGGGTGGGCAAGGAGACCTGGATTCAGATACACCCTCCAGAGAGCAGTTTCCCACACAGAAATGCATGGGGCAGTGCTGGAGAAGATTTAATCTGGCTGAGAAAATCCTGGGTGAGGGGGAGGGAAAGGCTTTGGCACAGTAAGAGGATGGTCCCTGAATATGTGGATGTGAAGTGGGGCAGGACCAACACAATGAGATGCTCCAACTCCCCAAAGCCTGGATTCAAATTCACCTCCAGGAAGAGGTTCCTTCTCCTCTCAGTGGCCTTTTAAAACCACAGCAGATTTGGCCCCAGAGGTTCTCCCAGTCACAAACCCACCAGCCAGGACATTTCCCATCTCACTTACCCCCACAGACCATGACAGGCCCAGTTTTGTGCCAGTTTGCATGGAGATACACCAGAACCCATTCCCCCATCACACACCTCCCATACTCCCACCTTTTCCCAGTGCTCCCCACACCCTCACACTGAGCCCCCAGTTACATGCTGGCATCTTCTTTCCCCAACCCCAATATCAGACACCCTTTAAAGTGTTTCACTGATGGACCACAGCACCTTCCCAGCCCAGCTTCCCAGATGTGCTTCCACTTAGCTCTGGAAGTTCATGGAATTCATTCCACTCATGGAAAAGCTCTCCAAGATCATCAAGTCCGACCATTAACCCAGCACTGCCAAGGCCACCACTAAACCACGTCCCCAAGTGCCACATTTACATGTCTTTTAAATCCCTCTGGGGATGGGGACGCCCCCACTGCCCTGAGCAGCTGTGCCAGGGCTGGACAGCCCTGGTGGTGAAGATCATTTGACAGGAGAGGAAAGATCCACCTGAGTGCCTTCAGTGTGGCCAGCAGTGTTTGGGCAGTGGTTTCTCTGCCCTAGGATCCAAACTGGGTGTGGTGCCAAGCACCAGCCACACCATCCACTTTATTTTGTTGTTAAACATCCTGCCACAGGTGAAGGGACCTGCTGGAGCTCTCACAGACAGTGCCAAGTGTGAGTCAGATTGCTCTGTTTGCCCTCAAGGCTGAAGAGGGCAAAACCCTGGCCCATTTTATTTACCAGCACAAACAAAGCCTTTGATCCCTCAGAGTCCCTGGAGAAGTCTCCTGAGCAGAATTCACAGTGCAAGTCGTGCCATCCTAAAACAAACACACCCACTCCTGGCCCCGTGACTCACACTCCCAATCTGATGACAGTGTTAATTAGATCCCTCTACAGTGGGAACACAGCTCACAAGCCACCCACACTGGAGGCACTGCAAGAGGTGAATCCCACCTGAGCTCTCAGTCCAAAGAGGCTCAGATCTGCACCAGGTTTCAAGGAGACACACCAGAATCCATCCCTCCATCACCCATGTCCTGTTCTCAGCACAGCAAGTGGATGAGCTCGATGTGAAGGACAACAGTAGCAGCCTAATGGGAGGTTCCAATTCCCCAAACAGGCTCTTCTTAGCACATCACAGCTGGGCCCTGGCTCTTGCTCCTGAGGACAGAAGGGGACATGGATGGGTAAAAAAAAAACCCAGCCAGGCCCAAGTTGTCCCCTCCATCTGCCCTGGAAACAGCGAGTTCACAGCTCCTACTCACGGCTTTTGGACAGGACCCTACACCAGAGTTTCTTCTCTTTGCAAGGATCTTTGGTTCCTGACCTTCCCCACATCCTTCCCTCCCCTCTGCCCTCCCTGGCCTCTCAAATCTTTTCTCCTCTCTGTGCTGAAGGAAAATTCCACTTGGTTTTGTGAAGGGTCACTGTGTGAGCAGCAGAGAGATGACAGCAGCACTCTGAGCAGTCACCAGAGATGTTCCCCAAGCATTCCCATCCCCTTTCCCCCTCCCTTTCTCCAGAAGTTCCAGTCCTTTATCACACTCATTTCCGCCCAACTATTTATTGTGCAATAACTCATTACCATTCCTCCTAGGACACCTTTAATAAAAGCCTATGCTTGCATATTAAATATTAAATTTATAAGATGTATAATCCTTCTAATTAAGTTGAATTTAATCTAGAGCTCTAAATTAGAAGGAAAAGAGTGGGGAGAAAATAAGAAGGGGAAGGAAAAAAATCAGAAAAGCCGAGCATGGCACAGAATATCTGCGTGTGCCAACCAGCCTGTGGTGTCATTGTCTGAGAGCAAACACCGAGGGGCTGCCACCACTGAGATGAGAGAGGGCAGGGGATCCACAGAGCCCTTTGAAGATTCATTTCATGCCACTCACGGGCAGCACAGCCAGAGGCGAGGTGTCCACCCGTCACAGACCCCTCGTGGAGTCTGACAGACCTGGTTCCCTCTCCTGCTCCACCACAGACTCCCTGCCTGAGCCTGGGTGTGGGAAAAAGGTTCAGAGGCACAAAGGGGCTTAGGAACTGTGTCTTATTTGAGACAGGGCTTAGCTGCCAGATAAATGATTCTGAAAGCTCCTGACTTTGGGGAGTTTTGGTCCGCGTGGCTTTCCAGCCTTTGGATTTCATGCAACGTTGGGCTTCCTTATAAAAGTCAGAGAACCTAATCCCAAATAATTTGTCCTTTGTATTGGTCCTGAGCTGCAGTTCCTGCACACAGGGGTAATTCCAATTCCTCCTGCAGAGGTCCTGTGTATCTGCTAAGACCCTACAGCTTGAAAAGCAATGAGATCATGCCTGGATTCTTCAGGGATGGAACCTCATGGAATCAAAGAATGGTTTGGGTTGGAAGGGATCCTAAAGCCAATCCAGTTCCAGCTCCCCTGCTGTGGACAAGGACAGTTTCCACTGTCCCAGGTTGCTCCAAGCCCCGTCCAGCCTGGCCTTGGACACTTCCAGGAATCCAGGGGCAGCCACAGCTTCTCTGGACACCCTGTGCCAGACCCTCCCTACCCTCACAGAGAAGAATTTCTTCTGTAAACTCCAACTTCTCCTCTTTGGTTTTGATATGTTCCGCTAATGCCCAGGGGAGACAGCAGGTCTATGGGGACTGCCACTAATGAATGACCTTTTTACTTGTGAAATATCTTATTTTGTTCTTAAAACATCTGGATTTCCCATCTTACCAACCCCACAGCTGCATGACTGCCTTTGGTAAATACAATTATGGGTTTAACACAGCTCTTGAGCACCCTTCCCAGCCTTTTTCCACACAGAGACATGAGATACTTTTTTAAAACCAAGAATAAGGTAATCATCACTCCTGGCCAGAAGCTGGAAAGTGGGGGAATGTTATAAACAGAGTGTGTAAGTGCCAGGGCAACTCTGCCCAAGCAAAAGCAGTTTTTAGAAAGTGGTGGCAGGCTGGGGACAAGAGAAGGGAAATATTTGGCAAACTGAGCACTGCACTGAGTTTACTGGATTGTTGGACAAGCAGTGTCCTGACCTATCTCCACATCACCTGGAAGAAAACTCCCCAAGGATGTTCCCAGCACAGCTGGAAAAGAGCTTGCAAGGGTTGTCCCCAACAGCACTGGAGGTCAGCAGAGCTCCTTCAGCACACCAGAAAGAAGAGGTGATTATGATATTCCCATCATAAACCTATCAGTGTTTGAAGACAATCCCACCAGGACACAGTGGCACATCTGGTGCCACGTTCTACCAAGATGCTCCAAGCCCATCTGGCAGCACTAGAGGAGTTAAAAAGCACAAGAACTGGAGTGCTGAGAAACAGGAATGTGAATTATCTCTCCTAACAACCTGATGTTCCTTCCTACCCACTGGGTGAACAAGACCCACAGCCTGCAAAGCGTGGAAACCTCTCTCCTTGTTGCCTCTGTTACACCCACGTTGTGCTCCTGCCTTTTTTCTGTCAGTAGGAGACCCTTGCAGGGCCATAAAGAAAATAACTCACTTACTGGCATTTTCTTCAAAGTCCATATTGTATGCATTGCTTTTCACAGGGAATTGGATTTTCAAATTCACAGGCTCTAAAGGTCAAGGATAACAGGCTATCAGCGTTTAATATGCATTCCAGGGAAAAGAAAAAAAAACTATAAAATTTGAAATAAAGGCTGCATGAAAATTCATTTCCAAAAAACCCAGATCAAAACATCTCCCTTCCCTCCCTATGAATTGGCATCTGCTCTCTGCTGTTGTATCTGAAATGTATTAAAAGTCTCCTGCTAGCACCATGGCTTAAGTCAACATCTGCAGCATTGATTCCTGAAGGTGATCCAGTAAGGAGGGGGGTTGGAGCCAGGACTTTTGTTCGGCATCAAAACAACAGCAACAGCAACAAAGACCATGGTAGCTTTTGTGCCTGTGTGTGCACGTGCCTCTTAGAGATGCTGAGGTGGGTGAAGGTGTTGAAAGAGATTCAGCATGGATTTCAAACAACTCCCTGCTGCTGGAGGGACGGGGAGGAGCAGAGAGAAAGGAGAATGTGAGGCCCTAAAGCTGTCTCTGTTCTCATTTCAGTCACACCAGCCATTCTCAGGAAAAGCAACCAGCTACTCTGAGTTTTGCTGCGTACCCCAATAGGAAAAAGATTGAAAAGGAAAGAGGGAGGAAATTTGCTCAGAATCCCGTATTCTGACCAATTGGATGACTGTCTTCTCCCTTAGCGGGTTCCACAGGTAACACCCGAAAAATGTTCCATATTTTCTTGCAGGTCTCCAGCACTGAAACAACTCTCTCCTCACCAGAGGAATTCCCTTTCTCTTGGGATCCAACAATGTCACCTAATTCTAGAATTTAGCAAGGTAAGTGTCCAGGCTGAACAGTCACTGGTGTCCTTTGACAGCAGGTGGATACAGACAGACACTTCCAGAAGGTTGTTAGCCCAGCTGGAGAAAAGTAGGACAAAAACCTTCCCTGCAAACGCATTTGTCTCTCTGCCACCTCCTCCAAGAAGTTTAGACAACTTGCTTATAGATGAAATTTCACTTTTCAGCAGCTGAGAAGGGCCTCTTCCTCTGAGAACTGCCCAAATCCCACACTCCCAGATCTTGCTTTCAACAGAAAAATCATTCCCTGCCTTTCCACCCAACCCCACCCTATGACAGACCTCTCAGCACCAGTTTCCACCTGGATCACCTCATTCCCTGGATCAAGGCAGCAGGGACACAGGGACTCACACCCACACACACACTCTGATTCCAAGGGTAGAGCGGGGCCAGAGCCCAAACCCTCATCAAAGCTATTGTGACTCATGGGGTCCCTCAGCTGTGGAATCATCTTGAGTTAAAGCAGGAACAGAAGCACAAGGAAAAGAATTCCCAAATTCCCCAGCATCCCCATTCACAGCCTTATCTGTTGTGCCACATGTCCCATAAAACCTTCAGCTGGAGGAAAACCCATCAAAAATGTGCTGAGTGACTTCAACACCACGGAGCGCTAAATGATTCACCGTGACTCAGTGCTTGGTGCCGAGAAGGAGAGGGAGGAAAACTTGAGGGGAAAGATTTTGCAATCACTCTTCCCAGTCAGCTGCAGGGTGGGATCAGTCTGCCCATGCCCCTCTTGTCTGAGCAAGGATGTGCCTGGGAATCACTTCAGCACAGGAGCTGCAGGCACAGCTCTCTTTGGGTCCTAGAGCAGGTACATCACGTTCCTCCCCAAGGTCCCTCAGGATTTCCCCTCCATCAGGTTTCTCCAAAGCTCCCAATACCAAACCAGCACAAGTCCTGGTGTCTGCACATCTCATGGGCTGGGGGTGTGCAGGGCATGAGAACAAACTCTCCTGCAGGAGATTCCTTTGGGTAGTCCCTGGGCACATCCAGCTTCCAGGGGGTGACAGCTGGACAGAGCTTTCCGGGGAATTTTGAACCTGTGGAAGCTCCCTGGTCCCACTCGTTTGAGACTTGGCAGGGAGCCCCCTCCAAGCCATCTTGCAGTGATTTCTTATGGTCTACAGAGAAAAGAGTCACAGATCCTTCTTGAGAGAGCCCAGACACTGCTTGCATGAGAAACAGTGGGATCTGAACCAGCCTGAGTCCAGCTCGATTCATAGAATCAGAGAATATTCTGAGCTGGACAGTCCCCCAAAATCCCACCATGTGCCTGAGAGCATTTTCCAAATTGTTTCTTGAACTCTCTAAGACTTGGAGCCACTTCCACTTCCCTGGGGGGGCTGTCCCAGTGCCCAACCACCCTCTGGGTGAAGAACCTTTTCCTAATACACAAAACAACCTGGTGTGGTGGTGCATTCCTCCCTCCCCAGCCCCAGGACACACCAATATCAGGAGCTGCACCAAGGACCCCATCATCCAGGTGTAACCAATGTGCATAAACATCTCCTGGTGTCCCTCCAGGGTAGCTGGCTGCCAGTCTCCACAGCCCAGGACATCCTGGCTGGCTTGGGCACAACAGGGACCTTGTGCTTCACTTTCCCTCCTGCCCACGTGGATCTCCAGGAGGAGGCCAAGGCATTCCTCAGATTATCCACAGCTGCAATCCAGGCTGGCTTTGCCAGCCTGATGCCTTGAGATTTAGCTCTTATATTCTGTATTGCCTACTGTAATACTCTGAAGTGTCTCACAGCCTGCTGCCGCTGCTCTCTCATGCTAAGATAGACACAACAAAGTCCCAAGGTTTGCAGTCCAAGGACACCTAGGCCTCCCTGAGCCCAGAAATGTGTAAACCAACATCTTGGAGAAGGGGGCCTGAGCTTAGAGAAATTACATCAGTAGCTAAAGTTTTAATTGGTGAATTTATGCTGATATGCAGATGGACCAAACCTATAAAAGTGTGAAGAACTCGTGACTCATGGTCCATCTTGGGCTCCATTTTGGCAGCAGCCTCTGGACTCCCCAGGGTGTGCCTTTGAAGGCCTTTCAAATAAATATCACCTTTATTCCTTTATTCCTGTCTAGTCTCTGTTTCCAGGTAGCCTCTTCAGGCATCAGTTCTTTGGCACCCCAGATGGCTTCCAAACGAGGCTTCCGAAAATCCTCTGGGACTCAGGAAGGTCCAGCTCAGCTCAGCCCGTCATCTCCAGCAGCCTGTACCCCCNAAACAACCTGGTGTGGTGGTGCATTCCTCCCTCCCCAGCCCCAGGACACACCAATATCAGGAGCTGCACCAAGGACCCCATCATCCAGGTGTAACCAATGTGCATAAACATCTCCTGGTGTCCCTCCAGGGTAGCTGGCTGCCAGTCTCCACAGCCCAGGACATCCTGGCTGGCTTGGGCACAACAGGGACCTTGTGCTTCACTTTCCCTCCTGCCCACGTGGATCTCCAGGAGGAGGCCAAGGCATTCCTCAGATTATCCACAGCTGCAATCCAGGCTGGCTTTGCCAGCCTGATGCCTTGAGATTTAGCTCNCTTCCCATGGAAAATAGCCCTTCTCCCTTCCAATGCCTCTCACCATGCCCATGGCAGGGTTCTTGGAGGTGCCTGGAGAAGGGGTTAACCTGCCCCTCTCTGGGATGGAGCCAGACACCCAAAATCATTCCCTCAGCAGCTGATAAGAATTAAGCCAATTTCTGCATCAAAGCCTAGGAAAAGCTGGTTGCTGTTAAGGGAGCTTTTATGAGGGTTCTGGAAGTGTTATTACATTGGGAAGGTTTCTCCTTCCCCAAGATCAAGGACTCCTGGACAGCAAATCTACAGCCCAAAGCAACACCTTGTTGTGAGGGAAAGAAAACTGAGACAAACTGCTGGAAACAGGTTAGAAACTGGCTACAGCTGCACAGAGGGAAGGTCTGGGGGCTGAACTGGTTGGGGATGTGAAGCACAGGGTTCTCCAGTGGAGGAAAGAAACACCTGAGGGTTTCTAAAGGTTTGTCTGCTGGGGTGGACTGAAATTAATTTGACCCCACCACGCAAGGGCTGAGAGGTTCCCAGAGAAGCAGTCAGACCATCACAACTGAAGCCAAGGGAGCCTTTTTTTCACAAAGTTCCCAGTCCACCAGAAGAACTTTTTGCCTCAGGCTATCAGGTACCAATAAATGTGCAAGAGAGAGAGAGCTGTTTGCACCATCCATCTGTAATTCCGAAACACAGCCAGCCCACTGCTCCATCTCCAGTCAGGCAAACCTGGCTGGATTCAGAGTCAACATTTCCAGACACTTGGAGATGTTTGGATCAGGAAAACACAGTTTATTTGGGAAAAGGCATTTCCCTCCCTCACTCTTACGTGCTTTGAATTCTGCCCAGTGAGATAAGGACTGAAGCCAAGAGGAAAACTCACCAGTAGTGCAGGAATGGTCCTGAGCACAGCGTGTCTTTTCTTCTCCCAGGACAACAGCTCACCAAAGTTTTGCCCCTCGTTGCCAGTGCAAGTGGCTGAACTTATGAAAGAGAACTGGATATGTCTGAAAAAGGGAAATGATGGGATAAAGGCAGAAATTTGGAACAGAGAACTAGGGGCATGAATGGAGAACACTCGGAGGTTGAAAGCAAATTCATTTTGGGAGGTACAAAGGAGAACATTCTGTATTTCTGTACTTTGTGCAGATAGGAGGACAATTCCTTTCTTTTGTCCCTGGAGCTCTCCAAGTAAGTCGAGTTGCTTAGTTTGAGTAATTTCCAGCAAGGGTTGCTGACATGAGGAAAACTCTCTCCACACCCAGGCAGTGAAACACTGGAGGAGGCTCCTGGGGAGGGAAAGCAGCAGCACCTTTTGTGCTGGGGCAGGTTATTCTGCCTGCTCACATCTGCAGTGACAGACTCCAGTTCCATGGATCTCATGGGCACAGGCAAACCCATGGAGTGACAGTGACATTCATTGGGATTTCTGGACAGCAGAAATCCACGTGCTGCTCTGCCTGGGCTGGCGGACGGCCACAAAACCGTAGGGCTGCCCAAAATGGCAAAAGATCCTGAGGAGCAATGTTTTCACCACAGAAACAGAGACAGGAGGTTGTCTGGGGAGAGCTCTGGTGGGTGCAGGGCACAGGGAGTTGGGATAAGGTCTTTTCCCAGATGTGTTGTCCGGAAGCTCTGGTTTCTTGAGGATAACAAGGAACTCTGAGATCCCACAGCCAGCTCATGGGCCATGGCACTGATCCCCTCTGACCATCAGATCCTTCCCTGGGAAACTGGAAGGAGATTGTCCCTTTTTTCATTCTCCTGCCTTGTTTCCACATGGAATTTACAGGTGGGTGATGCTTCCTGCTGCCTTTGTGTGCCGAGTGCTGGGCTCCAGCAATACCTGGGACTCTGAAGTGCTGCTGTAATCTCTCATTGCTGTTACAATGACTGCCTTGTGCATGTGGTTTAGGTGGAAGTTTAACCCTTCCACCTCCACCTGAAAAGCCAGTTCTAGTGGAAACTTGCAGGGTTTATGCTGGAGTGCCTGATGGGAATGGGGGAGGACCTTGGGCACTGCACACTGAAGGTTGGTGGCAGGCAGGTGGTAATTGCTCTGTGCTGGCCAAGCACCAGGTCTCTGCTCCCTTCCCAAACACAGCAACCACACAGCTTCCAGCCTCCTGCTTAGCATCTGCTGTGGAAATGCTCCTGGATGAGTGGCCTCTCCTGCTTTCTCCCCTCTCACCGTGGAGCAGACTGAACCAGAGGTGATTTCCCTTGTTAATTCCTGAAGAAGAAGGAGGCCCTTGGTGGAAGATGCCCCCTCATGCACCCCTGGGGTTGTGTCTAAATCCTGCTCCAGTTCTTCTTCCCACATCAGGGCCGTCTGAGCAGGTTCCCATCATATGTGGGATGAAGGACACCAAGAGGGCATCGTGTCTGCATTGCACAACCGACCCTAAACATGCAAACCTGGAGCATCTCAGCTCCATCAGACCCCAGCACAGCCCTTGCTGCTGAAGGGGGTACAGAACCTGCCCCCCCTGCTCCATCTCAGGCTTCTCCCTGGCAGAAGCAGAGGGACAGAGCCACTCCCTGTGCAGCCATCAGCAGAGAGCATAGCCCTGTTTTGGGACCAAAAACTGCCTGGTAATCCCTGCACAGACACCCTCCCATGGCAGCCAGAAGTGCCTCTGTGCAGAGGTTTGGCTTTCCTGGGGAAGCAGAGAAACAAGTGGTAAAAAGTGGTTTTCTTTTGCTTGGGCAAATGGGCTTTTTTTCAGTCGGTTTTTTTCCCCCCTTTTTCTTTTTTCTTTTTTTTTCTTTTTTTTTCTTTTCCCAGCAATAGCACAGCCGTTGCCTGCATACTAAGCACCCTGCAGCACTCTAATTATCCTGGCAGCACACACAGCCCCTGCTTCTGCTGATGGCTGCAGGGAACCACTGGGAAGGCGGGCCAGAGATTAGAGGGAGGCTGTGGGCAGAGGGAGTGGGATGCAGGACCCAGCCCAGGAGGTCAAGCCTGAAATCCCTGCACCCTGAGAGGAGGGTTGGGACTGGAGTCATGCTGGGAGCAGGAGGGATGCCCTGGGTCTGCTACAGTCTGCCTGGAGGTCCTGGTTGCTCACTAAAGGGTGGTGAGTTCCTCCCACGGGGTGCTGGATGGTGGTTTGATGGTGGCTGAAGGATTGTGGGTCAGTCCCACATCCCAGTGGTCACTCACCAGTAAATGGAGGCTCTTAAATACTGAGGACTGGGGCAAAAAAAGGGCCTCATCTCAAATAGTGAGTTCAGTTTTGGGCCCCTCATGACAAGAAGGACATTGAGGGGCTGGAGCATGTCCAGGGAAGGGAACGGAGCTGGGAAGGGTCTGGAGCCCCAGGAGCAGCTGAGGGAGCTGGGAAAGGGGCTCAGCCTGGAGAAAAGGAGCCTCAGGGGGGATCCTGTGGCTCTGCACAACTCCTTGACAGGAGGGGGCAGCCGGGGGGGTTTGGGCTCTGCTCCCAGGGAAAAAGGGACAGGATGAGAGGAATATAATCATTAAGGTTGGAAAATCCTTCTAAGATCAACCATCACTGAAAAAATGGCTTCAAGTTGTGAAGAGGTTTAGATGGAATATTCAGAAAACTTCATTCACTAAAAGGGTTGTCCAGCCCTGGTGCAGCTGCCCAGGGCAGTCAAGGAGTCCCCATCCCTGGAGGGGTTTTAAAGCCCCGTGGATGTGGCACTTGGGGACATGGGTCAGTGGTGGCCTTGGCAGTGCTGGGGGAATGGTTTGACTTGATGACCTCAGAGGTCTTTTCCAACTCAAATGTCTCCACGATTCTATGGGGAGCCAGGAGGACTGAGCTGAGCAATGGGGCACCATTTTTTATGGCAACCTGTGAGAACTTTCCTATGGAGATAATGTGCCTGTTTTCGGGAACAACACGGGCATCCAAAACACCCAGGGGCACACGTGTTGTGGAGCACTGGGAGAAGCAGCCAGGAACTTCTGGTGGGGAATTGTCTTCTGGCAGGTGAAAACCAAGTAAAACCGGGCCATTTTCTTCCCTCTCTCCTATTACTCAGCAAAAGCAAACTGGATTTCTGCAGTGATTGTTTCTCATTTAATCTGTCCTGGTTCCCAAAGCTTTAATTAAGGCCCTACTGGGCTCTCATAGGATGCTCACTGTTACTTCAGACGAGTCCTAATGCATTTCCAGACTCAGACCAAAAAAATGCTGAAATGAGGGAACCTGGGCTGAAATCTGGTGGGATTTCAGCTGTCAGGACCAGAGAAGGGAATCCTTCTTTGTAAGGGACTCTAATTGTTATGGGTGTCAAGTCCTGCCTGCAAAGAGGGCATGGCCAGAGTCCAGTTCTGTGTGACTGATGCCTTCAAAATGAAGGGAGCCCCGGGCTGAGAGGCTGATGGACTCAGTGGAACAGGGAATAACTCAAGGCTAGAAAGGTCCTTTCCTATCACTCTGAGCTCCTACATTGTCTGTAGCACGAAATCAGTCAGTGCTTGTTGTATACACCATGTTGATCTCTCCAGAACTTCCTTCTACATCCACTTTTGGCTAGGGGACAATCCACTGTCCCTTTGGGGCAAGGAATGCAGTGGCTCCTTTGGCAGGTTATCCCAATAATTAACCTCAAAATGAGTTTTTAAAATAATTTCCCTCTATTTCTCACTTGCATTTGTCTATGTTCACTTTCTAGGACGCAGCAACTTTGCTTTGCTGTAAGAGAGGCCTGAGCAGGATACACTTGCAGTGTTGTGTCCTGTTCATTAGTCCACTTAAAGGCAAGACTTTCCACATTTTATGCCATCCCCAGCTTTGATTTTGACAGTGAAGTCTTGGAGGAACCTTGAGCTGTGTTGCCATGCAGTGCCAAGCCTGGGCACTGCCAGACCGATGTGTCTCTAACCTGCTGCGAGATTCCTCCAGCCCCTCCCAGACCATCTCCAGTGTTCCCTTAGGAAATTACTCACAGGTCATTATTTGAGCCTTCCCTCATTTTGTTGTAGAGCTGTGGAACTTCCTGACTTACCCCATGGAGAAGATCACATTCCATTCCCTCTGGTTTCTGCAGGTTTTCTGCAGATTGAGAGGTGGTGCCACGCCCCCACCTCAGTGGGTGAAACATTCCTAATTCCACCTTCCCCCATGGACAGGGAGCCCTGGGATCACTCTCCTCTTGATTTTTTTTTCTAATGGGTCCATCTAAATGTCATAACCCAGCTGAAGGCCTCGCATTGATCCATCAAGTAGAAGAATTGCACCGAGATTAAGTAACCACAAACAAGGCCATCGCAGTCAATCTTCCCTCTGTGGAGGCAGCAGCAGGGGGAACTGTCAGCTGAAATGCCTCCAAGCATTTTAAAACCCAAAGAGCTGCGTGTTTTCATCTTCATAACCAGCCTTGCATGATGCATCCAAGCTACTGTTTATTACCCTGGCAAGAGCAATCTACTGCAGTCCCAACAAATGTAAAACAGACTGGCTTTTCCCTCTTTCTTTTTTTTTTTTGTTTTCATTTTTTTCTTTTTCTTTTCCCTTTTCATAAAAGCAATAAGCCCTGAATAATCTCAACATCACCATTGGCTTTATTGGTTAATCAAAAGCCTTTTTTTCCCCTTCTGAGCCTAAGCCAAGCTCTTAACTCCATATTTAATGGGCAGATATTTTTCTCCAAATGCTCTTTTTTCATTCTCATAAGGCAACTATGCAATGGATAATGGCTTCTTTTTCCTGTTGAAGTGGGCTCTTTATCTACCTATTGGTTCCAGCTGATATAAATCCCTCCTTTTCAAGATGTGTAGACAGACAATATTCCTAAGTGGGAGACTGGCTGCATCTGTCCTCAAAACCTATCCACTGTCTGTTTTTCCTCCTTCTTTCCACAACCCATATGAAAATATTGGAATTGTTGCCTGTAAATGATTTTTTAAATATAATTATAATTATTTTGTATATGTATTTATTTTTTTAATATGGATTTTTTGCTGAAGTTCTAGTGAATATCCATCACCAGGCCTGAAAAGACCAAGGACCTCCATCCTTCTTGGTGAGGAGGGGACACCTCAAATGACCCATCTGCCACTTGAATGTCACCAGCCCCATGGTGGGTGAGTTCACAGTGGGTGCTGACACCACAGGGTGGGCTCTGGGTGCAGCATTTTAGAACAGAGCAGGATGAAACAGGGAAAAGCTCTTCTAGACAGACATTCCCAGTAAAGAAGTTCTGTGCTGGACACGGAGTTTTTGGGAGGAAGGGGTTGGATAAGGGCCCTTCCTGCTACTCCAAGTGCTGGGTTGTGACTCAGCTCCTTGCACCAGTCCCTTTCCCTCTCTTGCCCCACTGTCCAGCCAAAGCCACCCATGCAATTGTGAAAAAAACATAAGAAAAAAACACTGGGACATTCTTTAAAAGAGAATCCCAAGGATGGATCTCTCACCTTGGAGAGCTGTGTCACTGCTCTGCCGTCTGCACCGAGCACATCAGCCCCCAAACCTCCCTCCAGCTTGGTCTGCCTGAACCACATCCTGGGAATTCTAGGCTCCAAACTGTCTGACTCAGGCTTCCAGAGGCAATGAGAATATCTGCACTTTAGGTGGCTTCAGAAGCACTCGCCTTCTGCAAAAGAGCACTTCATAAATGGATGTTTTTCACTCACAGATTATTTTTTTTCATCTCCCATGCTTATGGTTTGTTTTTTTTTTTTTTCTGAGCTCATTACTGGCTTGGCTGTTAATCCCTTCCACGACTCTATCCCTCATCTTCAGGGGCAGTTTAACAGTCCCTCTGCCTGTGAAAGGGCCTTCAGATCTGGGATCACAAAGCATTAATTATGGATCTGCAGTATCAACTCCGTGCCACTTGCTACATTCGCGAGCTGCCAGAAATCAATGGGAAGTTTGTGAGAACTGCTGGCTGTGATTTAAGGCTCCTTCATGAGGAGGAGCTGGGAAACCTCTGCATGACTTTTGGGAGGGAGGTCTGGTGCAGGGGAGGTCACTGATGGCTTATGACACCATTACTTCTAGGGCAAAGGCTGGCTTTCCACTAACCCGCTAACTTGTGGGGTTGTCTTTGCACTTGAGCATCCAGGGATGAGCAAATCCTTGGATCTGACCCCAGGCAGCAGCACCCTGGCCCTGTGAAACTGTGGCCTCACTGCACCAGCAGAAATGGCCTAAAAATGCTCTGACCTTGCCTCTTCCTCCATCAGACCAAGTCCTTGGTGTCACTCTGGCTCTTGCACATCACCTCAGTGTGCCAGTCCAGCCTCTAAAGAGGAATAAAATAAACCCAACTGAAAAAACTATTTGGTTTCTGGCAGATTAATGTCTGGAACTGGTCCAACACAGGTCCAGGTAAGCATCCACACCTGATCAGAGGGAAGTAAATCTGTTAACATTTTTTTATTATTATTTATTGTTGTTCTGTCCCAGTGCTGCTTGAAGTCCTCACGCAGCCCCTCCTGCCTTGTACAAAATCCTGCCTGAACACTTCCCAAACTCCAGTCCCAGCTCCCAAAGGGAGCTCACAGCCCTCCCAGGTCACACTGGGAAAGGTTTTACAGCCCATGCATGGCCAGGTAAAAAGCTAATGGTAAATGCAGGACCAGAAAACAAGTTTTCTGCATCCCCACCATCCTTGTCCTCCTCCCAAGGCCAGGAGGAGGTGGAGGAAGGTGCAGGAGGATGGTGGAGGAAGGTGCTCCATGGTGTCAGGAGCTGCTCCGTGGGGTCTGGCCCGGAGCTGCTGCCCAAGAGAGAGCAGTGAGTGACCCATGGGCGCTGCAGAGCACAAACCTTGAGGCACCTGTGCCAAAGCGGGCACCAAGCACAGTTACACCGAACACAGAGGGTGTTGCTGCCCTCTCCTGCTGGGAAGAGCATCCGCCTTCCTCCTTGCCAAAGCCGAGGTGCAGCAGGGTCTTGGTCACAGCCGCCCCCGTCCCTTCGCTGTGAAGCTCCTAGAAGTGACCTTTCTCCAAGGTCTGCTCCACACGAAGCCACCAGGGCCTTGGCTCAGCAGCTGGGAAGAAGCAGGGGCCAAGCGACAGGAACCCCTTGGGTGTATCCCGAAAAAGGGGAGAATTCTGCTGCAAAAAGCTCCTTTTGATGGAGACTTTGCTTGCGGCAAGGAAGCAAGGTCCCACATTCTGTCCAGCCTGGCTTTCTCCTCACCCCAGCTCGTAGGGACAGGTTCAGCTGCCCTCTGAGTGTTTCCAGCCCAAGGGAAGGGCTGCGGTCTCTCCTGGATCTTTCTCCTGGATTTCTGGGTGGGGGAAGCCAGCACCTTGTGCCTGGCTGTGCTCTGCCGCAGCGCGTTGCTGCCATCGTGAGTCCGGAGTTCGCAGGGAACAGAGGCACCAGGACACCTGTGAAAAGCTTCTAAATAACTCCCCGGAGCAGGGACTCCTTTCACTTCACTCCTGGGAAAAGGGGCTGCAAGGAAAGCCTCGCTGTAAACGCAAAGGATGCAGAGATAAAGGGTTTTGCTTGCCCATCAGCTCTGCCTATGTGCTCCCGAACGCAGGCTCTGAACCGCCCTGACCGGGTTTAAACGCCCCAAGGAGCAACAGAGGCTGTCCCACCATCCAGAACAAACCTCTAGGCAGCACTTCTGGTATCCCACAGTTTCTCCAAACAGCTTTGCCCAGTTCTTGAGGAGGGAGAAATCCCTGTGAGGAAGAGCTTCCCCAGACCTTCCCATCCTTGCTGTGCTCTCTCTGATCTCAGCTCCTAAACCAGCTCCTCCCGACCATTCTCTTCTCCCCTGTCCCCTCCTGTTCATCATTGTCCCTCTCTCCGGGGACAGGGTCTGTGGCAGAGCACAAAAGTCCATCTACAGTGGCAGAATCCAGAGTCTCTGAAAAATCAGCACATCCTGAATTCCCCTGATTCAAAAGGCCTTTGGAACAGCAAGAGCAGTGTTGTGTCTGTGAGAAGGAAAGAAAAGGAAATCAGAAAAGCCTACAGTATTTGTTTCTGCTTTTAACAGCATTATTTCAATATATAAGAATTCTTTTCCTTGCTTTTTCAATCTTGAGGTGGCATGAAGCTTTTCCCTCCTTGGGGAATGTTCCCCTGGGAGGTCAAAGGCAGAAGCTCCTGATTCCAGCCCAGCCCTAAACAAGGAGCCAGGGTGTTTGGTTTGTAGCAAAAGTGCTTTTCCTCTCAAGCATCCCACAGGCATTTCAGCTACATGCAGGTAAATGAAGAGTGCAAACTAAACCAGGGCTAAGAAAAAAAATTCTCCATCCCTAAATATCAGTCCCTTCACATTTCTCAGTGTTCAGTATTGCAGCCCCATCGGTTTTCTGGTCACCCATGGTATCTTTCAGGAGTGTGAGGCACATACAAACAGGACAGGAGAGACCAAAATTATTCCTAATGCAAAAATCAAATGGGGAGAAAATCATAACCTTTCACATCAGTCTCAGGCACCGTAAGAAAGCTGCAAAAAAGGATTTAATTCAGTTCTGCTTTCCCTTCAGGAACAGCCCTTAAACATAAGCACTACCTGTGCTGATTTACCTGGGAACATCAATTAAGCACACTGATTTGCTGTTTGCCTATTAATCCAATTACTTCATTAGACAGAAGGGTTTTAGTGAGGGAGCCTTGAGAGGTTCAGTACAGATAAGTCTGGAAAAGCTCACATGCATTAATGACACACAACCCCTGTTCAGGAGGCAGCTGCTGAGGAAAAGCCTCAAACCAAAGAGCAGATCCTGGCCCCAGCACAGAGTGGGGCTGGAACCATCCCGTGGCTCTGCAGGGAAGTGAACATTCCCTGCTGAGCTGTGAAAGGATTCAGGAGGTCTTTTTTTCACACTCTCACTTGAATACTCCGTATTTACCCATGGAAACCTCCAAGTGAAGCACCACTCTGGCTCCTACCAGAGAATCATGTCTAGGACACATTTCCTGAGGCTCTTGAGCTTAAAGGCAAAGCCACCAGTCTGATGGCTGATGACTTTTGTGGCTGTCTAGAAGTCTCTGCTTCTGGAGTCATGAGAGTATTTTCAGACTTTCAGATTCTAATTTTCTTTAATTTATCTTCAAATTTTTGCTCTTGTGGTTATAGAATCCCAGAATGGTTTGAGTTGGAAGGGAGCTTAAAGATCACCCAGTTCCAATTCCTGCCATGGGCAGGGACGCCTTCCACTATCCCAGGCTGCTCCAAGCCCCATCCAACCTGGTCTTGGACACTTCCAGGGATGGGGCAATCTGTGCCAGGGCTTCACCACCCTCACAGGGAAGAATTTCTTCCCAATATCTAATCTAAATCTGCCTTCTTTCACTTTAAAATCATTGTCCCTTGTCCTGTCACTCCATACCCGTATAAAAAATGAGCCCTCTTCCTTCATTCCTTCCTTTAAGTTAAGGTGAAAGGCTGGGAATTTCAATATTTGCATAGGTAAAGGTTAGGTATTAAACACTGATAGTTTTTGGGTTCCAGAGCAGAGGATGTTGCTCTCCTTTAGCCAGAAATCCCACTGAGTGGCTGCTCCCACCAAAATCCCAGTGTGTCACTTGGTTCCTTCCCTCCCACGCGTGAGACTCGAGGTTCCCTGCCACGAAGGGGTTCCTGGCCAAGACACTGCTCCTGCCCAAGAAATCCCCTCAGGCCCCATGACAAGGAATTTGCCTGCCTGGAGGCATTAGGACTTCCTTAATCACAGCAGCCCAGCAACCTTCTCCCACCTTACAGAACACCTGGCAAAATATCCCTGTTAGTGCAACATGGATCTGCTCCCCCAGCTGTGTCCCAGAGCAGGAAAGAGGCTCTAAATGCATGTGGGGAGAGTGGGGAGGGGACATCAGGGGGTGTCCCCTGCAGGGCATGAGACTCAGCTGCCTTTGAAAGTCAACCTGAGCGGCTGCTTAGCTCCAGCAGCCGATTTTTCCCTCTTGCTTGCACTTTCCTGGAGTGTTGGGTCTGCCTCAGCAGAGAGCTTTTATTGCTGAGATGGTTACTTCAGCCTTGTCTCAATTTGCTTTTGGACTAACAAGCAATGTAGCTGCGAATTAAAAAGATGGAAAACAACAATAACCAAAGCTCTGCCTCTCTCCCCATCCCTCCTCCCTTCCAGGAGGACGCTGAAAGATTGAAAAGTGAGTCACTGGAAGATCTTTCTAGGTCAGAGAGACCTTTTCCTAATGCGCTGTGAATAGAGGAAGGAAGGGTTTGTGATTGCTGGGCAGGGACCTGGGCTCGGATCCTCACTTGGCTACAGGCTCACAGTGTATTTTGCATCTATTAATTACAGAACTCCAGGGGATTAATTTATACAAAATGAGAAAACGATTCCCCTCTTTCCTGTCTGGCTGCTCAATTTAGAAGGTCACGTCTTTGGGGCACAGATTGCCTTTTTTGGGGAGAGTACAACCCCAGGTACCCATCAACAGGCTGTAAATCACAGCCACAATGAGCAGCATGAACTACAAGAGAATAAAACACCATTCCCTGGCCCCAAACCCACCATTCTTTAGAATTTCAGCCAAAAGAAATTTCACTTTTTGGCATTGCGATCACACTGCTTGTAACTGGGGTGGTTGAAGTAATTGTGGGAAGGGCTCTTTTCTGAAGGAGCAAAATCCTGGTATCTAAAGGAAGATCATGTTTTGAGCACAGACTCTGTTCTTCAAGTCTTAAAAAAATTACAAGCTCAAGGAAAGATTCAGTTGGGATCCATTTTTGGTAGAAAAGGGAGAGAATTTGAAGCTACAAATCCTGACTTCAGGTCAGCTTTCCATCCCTGCAGAACCAAACAATTTTGGCCAAATGGAAACAACCAAGGGAACATCAGCTGAGAGTGAGACGGGTGTGGGTTGGACACAGGAAGTGGGATTACTTAGGAAAACATGAAAGGCATCAACAGGTTCATGGGCAGGAGTGTGGAGTTAAAATATTGGATGGCTGGGAAAAGCTCCCTGAACAGTCTCTTGGCTATTTGACTGTTTTCAAAGGGAAATGCTGGAAGCAGCTGTTCCTGGAGATATTTTCGACTTTGGGGAGGCCAAACGCTGTAGGACATGGTGAAGGGAATATTTGCATTAGCAGGCAGGGACACCTCTATCCCAAGTGTTATTTTTCTGCTCTGCTCCTCTCCCAGTGACATTTTCTCCCTCCTTGGCTTTGAACACTGTGACACAGCAGAGACCCCACTGTGCAGAGAAACATCCCCAGGGAGATTCCCAACCTTCCACATCCCTCAGAAGTGGGATTTGCAGCATGCTGGGCCTCAGGACAGGATCACTCTTGGGCTGGGCCTTGGAGATTGTTGATGGATCTACAACCTCTGTCTCTGTACCATAGGAAAGAAAGGCCAGAGAAGTTGAAGAACAAGAACCACAGAATGGTTTGGGTTGGAGGGACCTTAAAGACCATCCAGTTCCAGCCCTCTGCCATGGGCAGGGACACCTCCCACTATCCCAGGTTGCTCCAAGCCCCATCCAACCTGGCCTGGACACTTCCAGGGATCCAGGGGCAGCCACAGCTTCTCTGGGCAACCTGTGCCAGGCCCTCCCCACCCTCACAGTAAAGAATTTCTATCCAATATCTAACCCAAACCTACCCTCTGTCAGTTTGAAGCCATTCCCCCTTGTTCTGTCACTACAGAGCCTTCTCCAAAGACCCTCTCCAGCTCTCCTGGAGCTGTTTTAGGCACTGTAATGGGCTCTAAGTTCTCCCTGGAGCATTCTCTTCTCCAGGTTGAAATCTCCAAGTCTCTCAGCCTGTTTTATAGCAGAGGTCCTCCAGCCCTGTGATCAACATGGTGGTTTCCTCTGGACTTGTTCCAGCAGGTGGGAAGGTTCCTTCTTGTACTGAGGCCCAAGAGCTGGATGCAGAGATGCCTCTGAATGGGATCCCGATGAAAATGTTAGAGAGAAAGGGAAACCCAGGAGAACAGAAAACGTTTGCAAATCTTCACCTCTTCTTGTGCACTCTCCCTGAACAACCAGTGCTGTGTTCAACACAACCAGTTCAGCATCTCCTCTCAGGAGGAGGGCACAGGTTTTTGAAGCCTGACTAACTCCCCGTGTCACAAAGAAGGAGCACTTTTATTTTTGTGGTGCGTTGACTGAGACACAGAGCACTGAACTCATGTTCTGACACAGCTTCTCTCCAAATCTCAGCATCAAATGGGATCAGCAAACAGAGCTTAAAGGGACTTGGAGATTATCTAAGCCCTCCTCTCTGCTCAAAGCCAAGGCCCTCCATGCCTCTGTTATTCCCAGCTATTCCCAATATCAGTTGTTTATTGCTTTTAGAAGATCTAGCATTAAAAACCTTCAGTTCTCCTGCATTTTCCCCCTATTCCTGAATTTTAATTAAGTCAGATGAGCAGCAGGTGCATTTCCTCTCACTTCTGTATTTCTCTATTCTTCTGGAGGATAGAAAAAGCCAAGGAGAGACACGAGGTTTCTTAATTGTCCAAAGATGCCACTGACAAATTGGTTGGTTTTTACTGACTCTCAGTTTCACTGCCGTGGGCTTTTTTTTTTCCTACAGAAGAAAAGGCCACGCCAGAGGAATATTTATGAGCCTGCACAATGGGGAAATGGCTTGTAAAAGTATCTACAGCAAAGCACAGCCCAGACATGTCTATTTGCTAAGGAGCAGGACCAAGTTACTGAATCTGGGGAGCCACTGATGTATGCAGTAATAGAGTGAAATCAAGCTCCAGAATAAAATGTGCAGTCAGGCAGAGACCCAAATGAAATGCCATTGCGGGATACAAATGAAAAATTATCAAAGGATAAAATGAAACCCATCAAAACACAATGTCCTTCACTTTGTTGTTTTTATTCTAATTCAGAAACATTCAGGTTTCATCTCCAGCCAGGCCCTAAACAGAGGCAGACTTGCATGTTGTATTTCAGGCGTTCTTTCCTCGCTCTTTTGTTCTTCTATTTCTCTTTTTAATTCAATTTTTTTAAAGTGAATCCTAAAAAGGAAAAGCAATTCTGCCTTTGTTTCTAAACTGAGCAGTTTGCCCTTTGCCTGCAGGCTCTGCCCTCAAACCCCAACCCATATTCTGACCTTGCTCCCTGACCTCCCACATCCCTGTGGCTTTGCCTTGAGCATCCTGGTGTTGAGTCCAGAGCCTGGCTTGGGACAAGAGGGTCTGTGTAAGAGAGATATCCAGGTTTTCTTTCCTTAGAGGACAACCCACCTGGTCCCTATTATCTCCTTCCCCTCCACCCTCCATCAATACAATGTTTTTAAAGTATAATTGCCCCAGTTTTAAACACTCACAAGTGATTTTTTTTCCCTGGCCATGGATGCCAGCTGCATGGATCTTTTACTTGCTGAATGGCCAAGCTCTCTGCTCTAAGAAATCACCCCCCTGCACCCTCGAAGGGACTTGCAGGGAGGAATGCAATGGCTTTTTACACCATTATGTAGTGATTAGGCTGAATCCCTTATTGAAGCACAGGATTTCCAGGTCTGGGCACCAGCCCTGTAGCACTGACAGACATTGCTGCTGACTCCCTGGGGCAAGGAGAAGAAAATTGGCTGTGTTGTACTAACAGAGAAGGCAAATTATTTCCTAGAGGTGATTTAACTAATCAAGCGCAGTCAGAAGGTGCAGATGTCCTTTCCCCTGTCTGTGCACCACCTGGGATGCAGGCTGGGTGCAAGCCATGCTTGAAATGATGGCAAACAGCTCTGGTTTGGGTACTTTTCATAGGTGTTTGGGTCTGTGTTATAAATGTTACCTGCACGTGCTGTTCCTGAGATAATTTGGGCAGAGCTCTGCTGGGGTGTACCTTGAAACTCTGGTGTTGGTGAGCAAAACCAGAGATTTTAGCAATTTAGAGGGCAGGTTTAGATTGGATATCAGGAAGAAATTGTTCCCTGTGAGGGTGGTGAGGCCCTGGCACAGGTTGCCCAGAGAAGCTGTGGCTGCCCCTGGATCCCTGGAAGTGTCCAATGCCAGGTTGGACGGGGCATGGAGCACTCTGGGATAGTGGGAGGTGTCCCTGCCCATGGCAGGGGGTTGGAACTGGATGGGCTTTCAGTTCCCTTCCAACCCAAACCATTCTGTGATTCTGTGATTCTCTGTTTCTATGGTTTGGGGCAAAAACCCCTCTGTTGTAGAATGTGGGGAGGTTTCCCAGTCTGAGTGCTGAGGAAAGCCCAAAACTTGATGTCCATCAGGCACAAGGAAACATTACAAGGATCTGATCAGCACATCTTCTTCCAACTCAGGCCAATTCTGCTTTAATTCACCACAGAAAATCTCTGTTGAAATCCAGGTTTAGAATATACAGACTTATTTCCCATCAAGGTTTTATCCTCAGGGCATTCAGAAACATCACCCCAGAAAGTTCCCAACAGCCACCTCTCTTTAAACATGCTTCTTCAAATCTTATTTTTCCGTAGTCGTTTCCCAGCCCTTCTAGCTGAGGCATTCAGATATTCTGCTCTTTTTGACCACACGGATCATTTCAAGCACATATTACTGCGTTGCTATGGTTATATTAGGATTGCAGTTTGCCTTTGTATTTGATTCAAACCCGAAATGAGTTCTTCCTACATAACCAGTTTTCTAATATAGAGATATCACAATTGTGATTTTTTTTTTTTTTTTGTAGCCAATATCAAACATCATTTCAACATTTCAATGGAATGGAAGGGCTGATGTCAATGCAAAATTCAATCTACCCTCTGAAGGAAATTTTGTAATCAGTTAAAATTTGGCTGCTTAACTTTTAGATGAGTAAAATTAGAGAAGATGGATGCTGGTTGAAGCACTGAAAATACCATATTGCCAAGAGAACACAGTTTTGCAAGAGTACATAAGATGAATCATGAATGGGCATTGCAAAAAGGGATCAAACTATTTAGGCCCCTTTCAATTGGGTTGATTTCTTAATTAACACAAGTCCCAGCATCAGATCTGGGAGAAAGACCAATTTTTGCCAGAGATTCAAAATTCTGTTCCTTCCTGCTTAGGTGAAAATACTCACAGAAAGTAGCTATGGGACTCCTGCAAACTTTCTGGAACAAACCTGAAGGAAAATGTAGATTGGTAAAGCAATTCCGAAGACCAAAGATTAATCTTAGAGAAAAATACTGATAAAAACACAAAACCCTCTAAGAGTCAGGGTTAAAATTAAGGGTAAAAGATAAAATTTTAGGCATCTTTCTTGTACATCACCTTGGGAAGGGAAAGAACTACTGAAAATTGCTGCCCATCACAAAAATTTTCCTTGTTGCCTGGTCAGCGTCCTTCCGCTGGGAACAGGAGATGGAAGGACATCATGTTCCATCTGCCTGCCTGGAACTCATTATCCACCAGTTGCTGGGGTGGGATAGTCCCAGCACCAGCCTGAGTCCCTGAGCAGGGCTGCTCCATCCCAGGGTTTTTGGAGAGTGACCCCTGAGGCCCCTGGGGAGTCCTCTTTGTGCCTGAGGGTGGGGAGGCCCTGGCACAGGGTGCCCAGAGAAGCTGTGGCTGCCCTTGGATCCCTGGAAGTGTCCAAGGCCAGGTTGGATGGAGCTTGGAGCAAACTGGGATAGCGGGAGGTGTCCTTGTCCATGGCAAGGGGATGGAATTGGGTGAGTTTAGGCTCCCTTCTAATCCAAACCACTCTGTGACCCTCTCTGTGATAAACAAACGCCTGTCAAGCTCACTGACAGCCCTGAAGAAATGGGGGAAGCAGGAGTTCTCAGGGGACTGCTCTGATGTCCCAGAAAACAAAATCCCTGTAGCTATTTTTATTTGGTGCCTCATTTCTTCTGTCCTCAGGCTTTCTTCATTATCTTCACTGCCATAACCACAACTGCTCCTTGGATTGCTTGGAGTTTTCCTGGAGACAAGCTCTGCCTACAGCAGGAGTCCCAGCTCAGAGTTGGTATTTACTCACTGGACTTGCACCTAGCTGCACCTTGGCACACGGGAGCTTTGCAAACCGGTTTCTGAAGTGCTGCCTCCCAACACGGCAAGGTTTGGTTTGCATTGTTTATCCAAACCCTACACTGAAACCATCAGCAAGAACAATGATTTCCTCCACTTTGGATTACTTCCATTGCTGCTATCTCAAAGGAATGTTTTTTAATGCAGTGAACTCACTCTCCAGTTAATCAAAGTCAACCAAGTTAATCAAGTCAAGGAGGGCTGGGGTTTTTGTTTGATTTTCAAAGCACCTCCTGACGTCCATATCCTCCTATCTGTAAAGCCAAAATCTGGATGAAGTATTGTACTGAGTCAAGAACTAATTCATCTTTTAAAATGCTTAAAACTAGGGAAAAGATTTGAGGGTGGTGAAGCACTGGCACAGGCTGTCCAGAGAAGCTGTAGATGTCCCATGCCTGGAAGTTTCCAAGGCCAGGCTGGACAGGGCTTGGAGCACCCTGGAATGGTGGGAGGTGTCCCTGCCCATGGCAGGGGTTGGAACTGGATGATCTTTAAGGTCCCATCCAACCCAAACCATTCTGGTTTTCCACGATGACTGCAGTGCAAAACCCCAGCGCTCCTCCTCCTCCATCGCTGCAGCTCTGGGGTGCTCAACCCCACCACCTCCCATCCCAGCCTCCCTCCAGGCCCTCTTTTGGCATCAGCCTGAGTTGTGGAGATATAAAATAGGGGCAATCAGTGCAGGAGGCACGCTGAAGGCAACGCTGCTTTATTCCTTTCCCCATCTCCCCCTCCTCCTCCTCAGACAGCGTGAAAACCCAGCACCGATGCACGGGCTTCTCCTGCCCTCAGCTGGCTGCTCTCCGCAGTGCAAAGTGCCCGGCTTCCAAAATCCCAGCCACCTCCAAGTCAGGAAGAAGAGGAGATTTCACCTCAGCATCCCTCAAGCACCGTTTGATGCCGCCCCTCTCTCCAAACCTGATGAACACAGACACAGCCAGAGCTGGGAGCATCAGAGAGGAGAAAGGCTGGGCTTTCCGTGATGGTCTGTGTTAACTCTTAATTACAGTGTCACAGCTGGCAGGGAAAGCACTGGAAATGCAGGAAGAGCTTAGAACACAGAGGTCTGATTTGTAAAATGTTACTGGTAAACAGGGAAAGAGTGATTTACCCTCGATAAGGGGATGTGAGGTGTGGGCTCCCAGAACCCAGGGCACTAAACTGTGCGGGATCAACTCCTGGGCAAGAGGAAGGGGAAAATTCCTTCTACAAAACAGGATATTTAATGAAATGAGTGACTGTGGCATTGCAGTCATAAAATCACAGAATATCCTGAGTTGGAAAGGACCTACAAACATCATCTAATTCAATTCCTAGCCCTGCACAGGACACCCCAAAAATCCCACCCTGTCCAAATGCTCCTGGAGCTCTGGCAGCCTTGGGGCCGTGCCCATTCCCTGGGGAGCCTGGTCAGTGCCCCACCATGCTCTGGGGGAAGAAGCTTTCCTGATCTCCAGCCCAAATCTCCCCAGGCACAGCTCCGGCCACTCCCTCAGGTAACACCCCTCAGACCATGGCTGCATTTACAGCATTGCTCTTATTTAATGTCACTATGATGTCATGGGACTGAGAGGACACGGTGTACCCTCCTGCCTGCTTGTGGGTCCACATGGAAATCAGTTTAATGATCAAAAAGTGTCTTAGAGATGCTTTTTTTTAGAGCAGATTCCCAGGAAAATGGAACTGTCTTTCAGATGGGTTTTGCTGTGCTGGGTTGTTTAGAAAAATTGCCGACTTATGTTCCTGCAATAAAGCTTTGCATGGCTTGTTCAGTGGAAGGAACATTATGAACTCAACAGAGTCAAAAATCAATAATTACAACATCTTCAAAGAAGCTCCTCAGGGTTCATTAGTTTTCCTCACAGATCGTGGGGCAAGCCTTTCCCCTGTGCCTCAGTTTCCCTCACTTGTGAAATGAAGGTGTTGTTCTGCTTCTCTTACGAGCACACCGGGGTACCCCATGGAGACCTGGCCTGGCTCTGCCTTTTCTAAGGGCTTCAATGCCTTCTGCAGATGTGCAATGGATCGAGGCTCATCCCTGGCTGATTCCTCATTTCCACAGAGGAGAACTGATGCATTCTCCTCCTACTCAGACCTCAGCTGGATCACCCACAGCAGAGTCTGACACAGAAGGGTCCCTGCACTCAGCTGTGTTGTTTCTTCATCCCATCTACTCCCACCAGGCATCTCTGCAGAGGAACAGGAATGTTGCTGTGTGAGAAGCAGCTGAGATCCCTCCCTGCATCTTCCCAGCCTGGGATTGTCCCCGAGGAGAGGACAATGTCCATCAGTGCACAAGGGGCCGGGGGTTACAGGCAGGAGTGGCTGCCACCAGTTTTCCTACAAGTGAGTCCCTGGTCCCCTCTGACAGCACCTCCTGCTCTTCTGGAGATCTCACAGCTGCAAGTGAAGGGAGAAAGCTTTGAGATGTCCTTGGGGAAAGCGTGGCAGGAGAGAGGTGCTACGGAAGGGAACAAAAGCTGCTCCACCTTGATCAGCAAAAATACTGCTGGGGATGCCATGAGCATCTTCCTGCTGGGGACACAGCTGAATTTTCTCCAAACCAAGGCTCCCCAGGAGCATTTTCTACCCTGTGAGGATGGTGAGGCCCTGGCACAGGGTGCCCAGAGAAGCTGTGGCTGCCCCTGGATCCCTGGAAATGTCCAGGCCAGGTTGGACGGGGCTTTGAGATGGAGCTTAGAAGGTGTCCCTGCCCATGGCAGGAACTTGGAAGTAGATTTTTTAAGGTCCCTTCCAGCCCAAACTGTTCTGTGGTTCTGTGGGTTTTGGAGGTTTTTCCATGTCTGTTTTCAAGGGTACAGCAGGACATAGCAAGGTAACAGCAAAGGCAAAGGTTGCACAGAACGTTCAATACCTTTAGGAAAAAAACCCAAACCTGTGACATGAGCAAGTTTCTTCATCACAGGCACCTGCTGAGATATGATCTTGCTTTGCTTTGGGAAACTTCTCTGATGTTTTTGTTTGTGGTTTGGGGTTTTTTTGTGTTGGATTTTTCTTTGGTTTTTATTTGACCAACACTAATTCAGAGTGTTTCTTTCCTAGATTAACTGTGGGAGAAGGCTATTCCTTCACTCACCTCTTGAATCCCCAGTGCCTCTGGCTGGAATGCAAATGTGACCCGGGGAATGCCCCTCCAGAGTTTATCTCTCCCAGGGAATTCCCTAAACTTGAGAAACCCAGATGTTAGAAATGGTTGTTTCGTTAAATCTGCCACGCGAGGGCAGCCTCTTCCACCTTCCCGTGCTTAAAAAACCTCCCAAATCGAGGATAAAAAGCTCTTTCGTTTGTTTGAAGTCCCTTGGTGATAATATTGCTGTGGTGACACCAGCTGCTGGCTGATTTTCAACAAGAGATGTATGAACAGGCTCGATGATCTTAAAGGTGCCTTCCAACCTAAATGATTCTATTATTCTATGAAATACCCTTCTATTATATTTAAAAAAAAAAAAATCATCACAGGTCTTCCAAAAAGGATGCCTGGACCTACAGGAACATTGCTTAAGGACAGGGTTGAAAGTGCTCCCACACCTCAAACTGTGGCCACTGGAAGCACGGGGTTAAAACAAACACAATGACTGCAATGAGTGATGAGCCCTGTGTGTGTAACGCTGAGTTCCTGGGCAAGTCATCTCCAACAGGCACAAACCTCATTCTTCTGGCTCTTGCATCAGGAGCCACCACGTACAGCAGATAAATAAATGCTGATTTTTGCAGCCCAGGGGCAGCAGCAGATTTATCAGCTGCTGTTCGGTGGAGTCACTGCTGCGTGGGGAGAGAACATCCCACCGAAGGCGTTGAATTACACACATATTTGGCCCTGGGTTGTGTCCTCTTCTTGATTTGTGCACTCACAACCCAGTGGAGGTTACAGACCTGCTTTCCCAGAGCTGAGAGCAGCAGGAAGAGCCAGGGTGGTTTCTTCCAGCGGTTGCAGAGCTGCTAAAACCCCGCTGTGTCTGAGCTGGCAGCCCTGGGTGTGGATTCCAGCCTTGCAGTCAGAATCTGTGGAGAGAGGAGGAACAGCAGTGACTATCATTAAGTGAACTTGTTTCTGTGATCGCTCCTTAAGGACTGGTCCCAGATTTCTCCCTGGGGTACCTTTAAAGAATTTTATAAAGTGTTATGCTTAAGCTCTGTGTATAGGATTAGCCTCTGGAAGAATTATTCCTTCCCTTCTCCAGACAGAAATGGTGTTTTCCCATGGACTGAGCCTTCATCTAGCAGAGCACCCCCCCGGGTTTGCCACAACCCAAACACAGCAGATTGGCCAAAAAGACCAGAGCCCAACCTGATGAACTATCACAGCATTGTTTGACAGCCTATGGAAGCTGAATTTGTGCAGAAATTCAAGCCTTGATCTTGATTCCCCGATGCCTCAGCTCTGCAGACTGTCCCAGCAAGTTAATCAGTAAGATTATCAATTTACACCCACTTTGCTTGAACATGAGCAATTGACTATCAGAGCAGGAGTGAATTTGGCACCAGCCGTGACATATTAAGCAAATTAAGAGCTGGGATAAAAATCATTATATCTGACAGAGCAATTTGTGCATCAGAAGACGGTGTACTTTTAATTCATTGGGAAGAAGGAGGGGGGTTAGAGGGAGCACCCATTCTCTGCAAACCCAAAGATAACTGGGTGTGGTTTATTCTGGTGCCAACCCTCCCAAATAAGAAATAAATTATCAGGCAACTGCCACAGACAGATAAACATTCCAAAGAAGAATTGGCCGTTTATTGCAGAGAAATTCGTCCTCTTATCCTGGCACCACGCTGAGGGAAAATGTGGCATGGGATAAAAGCAGGTTAGCTCAGGACACCCCAGGAATGGTTTGTTCAGGCTGAAAGAAGAGCTGTGAAAGTCTCTCCTACCTGACACCCTCATGGCTCAAGCAGGTTAAAACCAGAGGGGCCCAGGGCATGGAGAGATTTCCAGGATGGGAGGAAAGACTGAGTGATTGAAAGCTGAATATTGGCATTCCCTTTGATCCAGTCTGGGACCTCAAATGAGAGAGATGGCACCTTGATTTCCACCTTTACCTACCCTTCATCTGTGTGGGAGGACATTTATCAGCCTGAGATCACAGAATTCTAGAATCACAGAATGGTTTGGGTTGGAAGGGACCTTAAACTCATCCAGTCCCACCCCCTGCCATGGGCAGGGACACCTTCCACTAGCCCAGGCTGCTCCAAGCCCCATCCAACCTGGCCTTGGACACTTCCAGAGATGGGAATCCACTTCTCTGGGCAACAAGCAAGCCAAGGTTTCTATTTTCCTTCATCTCCTGACACCAAAGGAGAGTTGCCCATTTTTCTGCTTCTATAGCCATCATCCTTCTCTTCCCTATACTTGGTCCTTGGCCAGATGAAGGCTGGGAGGAGAAGGCCTCTGGAGCTGTACTGCTTTAGGAAGCATCTAAAGCCCCTCCAAACCATCTCAAAGACACCTTGAAGCCACACAGGCCTCAAAAAAGATCTCCTGCATTTAGGAGAAGCTGGCTCACACTCGATGCCAAAGGAGGTGGCAAACGAAGAAAGAAAAAAGCTGTAACTCCGTAAACTCGTAAATCACCAAAGTCCTGAAAGAGAAGGGGAAAAAAAAAAAAAGGCAAGAACCCAACACAGCCCTTTTTTGGTTTGCAGATAAGCACAAAGTTTGGCAGGAAGGAGATTAGGGCTTTTTCCAGTGCACCTAGCAGTCGATAATTCCCACAGCAACAGAGCTCCGGGCTGCAAACAGCCACACGTGTTCCCTGCAAAAATGGGAGAGAGCAGAGGGGCAGAGGGGCAGGGCAGGGGACAGCTCATGATTAACTCTGCTGACACCAAGGGAAGGTCCTGACTGTTCCCCTCCACACACCTTCCTCTGGAGAAGCATTTCTGCTGTCCTTGCTAATTCAGAGTTTTTGGAAGCCCTGTGATGCTTCCTGGGAAACTCCAGCCTGACTCTATCAGCTCTTGCCAGCAGCCAGGAGTCGTTATGATTAATGACAGTAGAAAACTGTCAATGGCAGACACGAGGAATTAAGTTGTCACCAACATTTAAAAATCAACGTTGGGCCATGGGAAGGATGGGGGAGGAAGACAACGGTTGTACGATATCTGCAGCCTCTCACTCTTCCCATAGTTCCTCCTGGGGTGGCCTAAATCCATCCTGAAAAGAAATTTTAAAAAATCGTTTAAAATAATAATTTTAATATCAAAAAAATGCATAAATAATTTAAATTATTAACTTTCTAAGTCATGCTTCTTGTCACCAGAGATCCCCAGGGTCCTGCCAGACACCCAGCTGATACCCAAAGGATGCAGGTCTCCCATGGTCTTGTGTCACATCTGCCACTCCTGTGCGGATGCTGCAGGTGCTCTGGGACATCTCCAGTGGCATCAGTTGTGTTCAGGTAGCTTGGTCAAGTCCCTGCAGTTCTTCCTGGGACACAAACACCGGAGAACCGAGTGAGGGAGAACACGTCACCCAGGTGCCAAGTGACAGGATGAGAGGAAATGGCCTCAAGTTGCACCAGGGAAGATATTGGGGGAAAAAAAAAACACGTAAAGGGTTGTAAAGGATTGGAAAAGCCTGCCCAGGGTAGTAATGGTGTCATCATCCCTGGAAGTGTTCAGAAACCATGTGGATGGGGCACTTGAGGACGTGGTTTTGTGGTGAATGTGGTGGTGCTGGGTTGATGGTTGGACTTGATGATCTTACAGATCTTTTCCAGCCTAAACGATTCTATGAAAGGGAAAGGACCAGGGATGGTGGATAAACACAGCANGGGAAAGGACCAGGGATGATGGATAAACACAGCAATAAATTCAAGCAGAGTTAATTGGAAGGAGATGCAGAGCAAAGTGACCCCCTGTTCCATGAGGCATCTTCCCACTGCCCACCAGGGCTGAGCCTGGGGATGCAGGATGCCAAGGGAAGGGTAGGCAAAAATCCTCTCAAACCAAGCGTCTCTCTCCAGGCTGTGAGCTCAGGGCTGGGGGATGGAAAAGAAAAGACCTCCTGACTCCAAGGGACATCTCATTGTGTAAATCAAAGGTGAGAAGTGCAGCTGGAACTGCAGAAGTTTCTTAAGAAAGTGTTTCTCCCACCTCTGCAACTCTTTGTGCCTCCCACCCCCACAGTGAACACAGGAGGATGGACCCTCCAAAGCCCCTCCTGTCCATTCCCACACACCCTGGCCACGGTGGAATTCCCACCCTTCCATCCCAGTGACCTGAGGAAGCTTTATTCCATCATTCCTCACATCCCTGGCTTCCACAGGTGACAGATGAGGCAGAAGCAAGGAGGAGGACTGCGGACAGGCCTTCCCCTTCCACAGTGGGGGGTATTTTCCTATCAGGAGCTGATAAGATTTGGGCAGAGCGCTGCTTCCCGCAGCGTTCCTTGCAGGAGGGGTCTGCGGGGAGCTGTGTGATGCAGCCAGAAGGGAGTGGTGGCCTCGGTGACAGCGACAGGCTGTGGGATGTCGGGTCACACTCCATCCCCGGAGCAATCCCAGCCCTCCACCAGGCACAGATGGCTCCTTTCCGTCATCTGACCTCATTGTTTAATCTGACCTGATCCGGTGCGCTAATCTAACGTCCATTTTAATCACCACTACGAGGCCGGGATTGTTTCCCTGGGCTCCACCCTGAGTTCCTTCCCTCCGAGGGCACACGCACAGCCCGGACCCATCGTCCATCTGAGGGGACAGCCTCAGCTGACTCCTGTGTGGGGTCTGTGTGGGGGCTGCCCCCATGTAGAGGAGATGCTGCTGCTCGCAGCCAGCACTGCAATAAAAGGGTATTTCCGTTTCATGAAGTCCAGAAGTTTCTCCTATGGCTGCGACAGGTTCCAAGGGTTCCTAAGACCCATAGTAATTTTTGATCAGTGCTTTTGTAGTGTTTGGGGGCTCCTAAAAAAGATCTGCTTGGTCACAAGGCTGTGATTATAGAATCACAGAATGGTTTGAGTTGGAAGGGACCTTAAAGATCATCCAGTTCCAACCCCTGCCATGGGCAGGGACACCTTCCACTATCCCAGGTTACTCCAAGCCCCATCCAGCCTGGCCTTGGACACTTCCAGGGATGGGGCAGCCACAGCTTTTCCAGGTTTGCATCATGACTCTTCATGACCTTGGTCAAGGCGTTTAGCCTTGGTGGCAGCACCTAAACTTTTCCCAGTTTCCTGCTCTGCATTGTGTCCCGGTCCTGCTTCGGCTGTCAGTTCAGACAAAGGTCTCCAGAAGTGACTCCCAGCCCATCCTTGGGAGGTAGCAGAAGACACAACGCCAGGGAAGCTGCAGGGTTCTCCAGTTGGCTGTTTGCAGGTTAAAACCTCCTCGCCTCACTTCTCCCTTTTTGAAAGTCTCAGCCCAGCCTCTCCAGGTCGAAATCCGTGGATAGTGCAGCAAAGAAGAAATGGGGGAGCACAGAATGCAGCTGAAGAGAGCTGCAGACACTGATGAGTTCCAAATTTGTTCACCCAAATCAGACCTCAGCTGCCTGCAGGACTCGTGATGGTGCCGCCTGTACCCAGGAAAGGGCTGCCATCCACACACATCCTCCCCTACAGCCAGGAAGGGTTTCTTGCACACAGTCCCCCCTGCCCGCAGCCTCAGAGGGTGGGAAGGGGCCTGGAAAGGTCACGCAGTCCCTGACATCCCCGCAAGGCAGGATCAGCTCTCCTCTGGCCCCGCTGACAGATGTTTGTGTAACCTGCCCTCGGAGACCTCCTGTAAAGGAAGGCCACGTCCTCCCCCCAGCCTCCTCCTCCTCCTCTCTCCGGGGTAACTCCGAGGATTTTCCCACGCTGTCCGAATTACACTGCGTCCCCCCGAGCTGCAGAGAGCCCCTCTGCTCTCAGCTGCAGCTCTTTTCCCAGACTGAACGAGTAGAAACAATTCGCTGATACCTTTGCAGCGTGGAGAAAAGAAAAAAAAATCCATCCCAGGCTGTCTTTGCCTCACATCAACACACAGCCCCTAATTCACAGCCCTGTCAGCATCTGGGACGGGATGTGGCTCTGCCAGGAGCTGTCTGGCAGCAGAAGTGCTCCCTGCTCTTGCTCTCTCACAGCACAGAGGGAGATTCCCTGCAATCTGATGGTGAGAAACGAGAATAAAATGTAACTCATTTTCTGGCCCTACCCCAGGCTAATTTGGGATGACACTTGCTCAGGTGCCTTGTTCTGCACACTTTGTCCTGCTGTGGTCTCCCAGAATCTTCTGTTTCAATAAATTTTGCCTCCACCTCTCTCTACAAGCCTGTGTGAAAGGGCACTGACAGCTCTGCTGTGTGCTCCTGCAGGGAAGAGCCCTCAGGTGAAGGTGGGCTTTGCACAGGGAAGGTCCCACTTCCAAAACACCTCATAGTTCTCCATCCTCCTTCCTTCCACCACAGATAATTTTCCCTCTAAGATTAAAGAAGTTGGCAAGTAGAAAGCAAATATTTATGCCCAGACTGATGGCTGGTGGTAAAACTTCTGTCCCTTTGGTGCCTCGCTGTTGATCCCCATGTGCTGCTCAGGGGCAGCATCTCCTCTTCCTCCTGTTTAAGTTTTGTCCCTGCCTGTTTTAAAGACACTGCTGAGACCCTGCCCAAGACATTTATTTGCCTTCTGACGGGGAAGTTGTCCTATTTTGCCATTTTTCTCTGCAGTCAAGAGTGCTACAACTGCGATGTAATTCTAGGAACTCCAAGACACACCATTACAGCAGCAGCTGGGGCTTTACATCCAAAACACACATGTGATCAAATTGAAAGGCTTAGCAACACCAATTCTTCTATTTCCTCTGGTATTACACTGACTTTCTCGCTGAAACAATTTTCACTGCAATATCCTACCAGGGCAACTGCTCCCAGATGCCTGAGCTTAGGCTGCAGATTTGGCTCTGAAGCCAGGTTTCACAAAATGTTCCTGGTGGTTTTCTACAGAGCTTCGAAATCCTGGAAGGTTTATTTTTTTTTCTGTGTCAAGTTAGCTTTATTTGATATGGTAGGTTGAAAGCAAAAACTAGATCTCTCAGCAGCCCTATTTAAATGTTATTTAAATGTGCTGTCACGTTGGCCTCAGAACTGCTTGAGAAATACTCACTCATCTGCCCCCTTGGAAAGCTGTGGCTTCCAGGGATTGCAGACAGGAGGATGATTTCTTGGTGCAATGCACCAAGGGATTTAAATGCTATGTGCTCTTTTAGTTCTGCGGCACCTCTTAATTAAGGACTGATTAAAGTTTGGGGATTATTTTGTAACATAATCACTGTTTTGCAGGGACTGGTGCTCTGCCAGGGCTGGCTGCACGGGTTACACCCTGGGCGTTCAGGGATCGCAGGCGGCTGGGGCCAGGTTCTTTTAAAGGTAGGTGTGTTTTATTTGCAGAAGGGGTTTTATACCCCTTGTTCATCTCTCAGCCCTGTGGCACATTTTATGTCCCAGATGTGGCAGGAAAGCTGCAAGCTGTGCTTAGCTAAATCAGAGAATTATGGAGCAGTTTGGGTTGGAAAGGACCTTCCAAATCCCTCCAGTCCAACTCCCTGCAGTGGGCAGAGACATCTCCCACTAGACCAGGTTGGTCCAAGCTCTGTCCAATCTGTCCATGAATGTTTCCAGTTATGGGGCATCCACCACCTCTCTGGGCAACCTGTGCCAGTGTTTCACCCTTCTCATTGTAAAATATTTCTTACTAAAGAATTAGTTTAAAGAATTATTTTTATCTAGATTGAACCTCTTTTACTTTAAAACCATCACCCCTTGTCCGATCACTACAGACCCTGCTAAAAGGTCTGTTCCCCTCTCTCTTATAGGGACCCTTCAGGCCCTGGAAGGGGCTCTAAGATCTCCCTGGAGCCTTCTCTTCTCCAGGTGAGCACCCCCAGCTCTCCCAGCCTGGCTCCATGGCAGAAGAGCTCCAGCCCTCGGAGCATCTTCATGGCCTCCTCTGGACTCACTCCAGCACCTCCACATCATTCTGATGTTGGGGACCCCAAAACTGGAGGCAGCTCTGCAGGTGGGGTCTCACCTGAGCAGAGCAGAGGGGGAAAATCCCCTCCCTGGCCCTGCTGCCAGGTTTGATGCAGCCCTGGGCATGGAGTTCCCTGGGTGGAACGAGCAAACCCAGCCCTGCTTCCAGAAACCACAGGAACAACTCCCTCCTTTCCCAGCCTTCTCCCATCCGATTCCAGGTCAGCCTGCCACTGCCACGCCATCCAGGGGTGTTCCCCACCTGGGCTTGTCTGTGTTGGATGCACAACAGCCACAGGGCTCCTTCTTCTCCCTCTGAGCCTCCTTCGTGGCCTCAGATCATCTCCTAGCCTGCAGCAAATGTTTTTCTCTGCTCAGCCTCCTCCATCTCATCGTATCTGCTCTCCCATCGTGGTGTTTACGCTCTTCAAAGAACCCAAAGCCGTTATCCTATCTTCGCCTTAGTCATAATTTGGCCAGGACTTACACATTTCTTTCTCCTTTCATTTCCTAATCTGCCCTCTCAGGTCTCTCCCGTCAGGAGACCGCTCTCACAGGCTGCTTGGGTTTCTCTGTTTATCTTGGAGCAGGAGCAGCATAGATTTTGCAAAGCTAGCTGTGAAGCAAGAGACTTTCACACTCAACAAGCTCGCGGGTGGCAAAGTGCCATGGGACAGCTGTGGAATGAAAAGGGATTAGAGGAGCTAAGTGGATGCCCCTGAGACATAACCCCCAGTCCCTTAAGTCCCTTCTCCAGCAGAGGGACTGATGTGGGCTGTGCTGTCCCACCCTGATACAGCTCGGCCGGCGGGATCAGAGCACGGATCTTGGCAAGAAACTCCTGTGAAAACTTCATGAAAATCACATCACGGGGCTGTAACGGGAGGGCAGTGAGTGCTCTGCAGGCCCCGGGCTGCAGGATCAGCTTTTGCCTCAGAAATGTGTCTTTTCCTGGGGCTTTCCTGTGCCTTTTCTGAGCCTGGCATATCAGCTGATGGGGTGCTTTGGTCTCACCCCTTCTCCATCAGATGTGGGATCTGTCAGAGCGGGTCTGGAGGAGGTCACCAGGATGATCCCAGGGTGGGAGCACCTCTGCTGGGAGACAGCATGAGGAAGTTGGGGTCGTTCAGCCTAGAGAAGAAAATGGTCAAGGGAGACTTTCTTGTGAGCTTCCAGTACTTGAAAGGAGTTTATAAAAGAGGTGGAGAGGGACTTTTACAGAGCAGGTAGTGACAGCATGAGGGGGAACATTTTTAAACTAAAAGAGAAGAGATTTAGATGTTCGGAAAAGATTCTTCACTCAGAGGGTGGTGATCCCCTGGCACAGGGTGCCCAGAGAAGCTGTGGCTGCCCCTGGATCCCTGGAAGTATCCAAGGCCAGGCTGGATGGGGATTGGAGCAGCCTGGGATGGTGGAAGGTGTTTGAACTGTAGGGTTTGAACTGGATGATCTTTAGGTTCTTTCCAACCCAAACAGTTCTGATTCCATGATGTCAACATGCAAACAGGCTGGAAGTCACAGCCCAGCCCAGCTGGGTCTGGCTGGTGGGGATTTTGGAGGGAAAGATGAGGAGTTACAGCAGGAGAGAAGGAGGGAATCAGCTGTGCAAGGATCTCTCCATGCACGAGAGATCACGGAATCATAGAATCATTTAGGTTGGAAAAGACCTCCAAAATCCCTGAGTCCAGCCATTAACACAACACTGCCAAGTCACCACTAAATCATGTCTCTAAGCACCACATCTCCCAGCTTTTGGCAGGTCTGATCATTGACTGGTGGGAAGAACATGGGAAAAAGGCTCTTCCCATTTTGAGATGAGGGTAGATCAAACCCCAGAGGAGCTAATGAAATTAAACTGCTGCCAGAAAGCACTGAACTATCACAGCCCTTGGGGCTTGGATTAAAGTTTTAGGCTGCCTGTGACATTATTAGTACTCTCTGTCCATGCAAACTGAAACCTCCCACTGTTCACAGCAAACTCCCTCAAGTTTGGAACGGATGGGAAAGTGAAATGAGAGCGAATGGTTGTGGATGTGCCCTCTGTTACCCTGCAGAGCAGTGACTTCTGGTGGCATCAGCACTGGGCACAGGCTGTGCAGTCTTGGCATGGCTGTGCCATGCTGACAGGCCACCAAGAGTGGCAAAAAGTGGCATAAAGCTGGATTGGGGAGGCTTGGGCTGGCTATCAGGAAAAGGTTCTTCCCCCAGAGGGGGGGGGGGCACTGACCAGGCTCCCCAGGGAACGAGCACATTCCCAAGGCTCCCAGAGCTCCAGGAGTGCTTGGACAACGCTCCCAGGGATGCACAGGGTGGGATTGTTGGAATATCTGTGCAGGGCCAGGAGTGGGATGAATGATGCTTGGAGGTGCCTTCCAACTCAGGATATTCTGTGATTCTATAAAACATCATTCCTGTAGACACTGTTCATGTCCTAATCCTTGGAGAGAAATATGATCCCAAGGGAAGAGCCAGGACAGGGCCATGGGATTCCAGAAATCCCTCTCTTGGCTCACCACAGGCTTGTGTTGAGACTTTGGCCAACTCCACTGCTCTTTTCCATTTTTCCCTCGCTTCCTTTCGTGTTGCTGCACTGGAAGTTCGCGGGAGGGTTTCTCTGTGGCCGTGTGTGGGTGCCCACATGTGTGTGCAACATTCTGAGGTCTCTCAGTACAAAGGCAACATAAATTATATCGTGTCAAATTCTTGGAGAGGTGGTATTGGGAGTTTCCTCCCTCAGAGACTTTGCAAAACAGCTACCTGTGAAATTAAATTAAACATTTCTTCTCCTGGGGTTTAAACAATACACTCCCTCTAAGTTGGGCTAAGGATTTCTTCATGCTGTATTACTTTATAGATTAATACAATGCAGAAAATTAATTACCTTTTATTCACTAAGACTTTTTTTTTCATTTCCCCTTGCAGATTTTTGATATTCAATTTGCAAAGAAAACTGAGGGGGGACCGCAGGAAATCCCACGTATGTGAGGAATGCAACCTTACGATCTGGTTCCTGGTACCTGGTCTGCTCTGCTCCTGGGATCTGCTCTGCCTCCCCCAGCTGATAAGAGCACTGCTGGGTCTGCCTGCCACGCTCATTCCATTACTCCTGACACTGTCTTTTGTCTCTGGTGGGCTCTGGACAGGCACAAATCAAAGCTGTCACGTCCTGCAGAGCCCTGGTTTGGCCTGGAGTGCAGAGATCTCTGAACTCTGCCTTGTGCAACCATTTATTACAGGCAGGAGAGGGGCAGGGTAGAAATCTGGGTGCCTCTTTTGCCTCTTTTCCCAGCCTCAAACACCAATCTTGAAAGGTGAGGTTTTGCAGCACTGCATCAACCAGAGCTCTTTTGGTGGTCCAGGGAGTGCAGCTGGGAGGGGAAGAGCAAAGCACCACTAAGATCTTATCGCAGCAGGGATTTGAAGGGTAGTAAAACATTTGTGAACACCCTTTTTGTCTTCCAGATCATCAGGTAGAGACCCCAAAGGAGTGTGTGCATGTGTGCACACACACAGAGATGCACAAATTGCCAAAATTTCCCCTTCAGGGATAAATAAAAATCCCTCTGTCTCACTTTGCCTGGAGTTTTTTTGTTTGTTTCTACTCTGCTGCTGTAACTTGAAATCCTTTTGGTGCCAGCTTGATGCCCACCTCCACTGCCACCACAACACCTCTGCCCATGAACCCTGTGACCAGGGAAGATGCCAGAGCTGGCAGAAGGCAGCCCAGCAGGAAAGCTGGCCAGGGATGGATTTGGCCAGCACAGGTACCACCACGTTCCAGAGGTCACCCAGCCACTGCCAATGTTTTCCGTGCAGAGCTGGCTCAGGGAGGACCTTTCTGAAGTGCAGAGGGCAGCAGTTTTATCTGTTGCAGCTGGCTATCTTTAGACAATTTTAATAAATCAGTGGGATTAAAAACATTCCAGCCTCCTCCGAGGTGTTTAACCCCGGCAGGCTGGGTGATGAGGAGGAGAGCTTTTGAAAAGTGATTGCATTAAGAAGGGAGATCTGGAGGAGTTTGCGGTTCTATCCTCTTGAGCAAGTGTTAAAGGGATGGTGCCAGCTTCCAAACAATCCTCTGGGGATATTCAGACTTTTACTAGCCCTGTAAAGGTGCCAGAAGATGCACAGATGGAAACCTCTGGATCTGTGCTGCCCTGGCTCTGTGGCACATTATCTCCGCTGCACAGTGGCAGAGACCTTCCTGTCATCTATTGAGTGGTGTGAATCATTTCCACAGTTCTCTTCTAGAAGACAAGACATTTGCTCCTTGATTTTGGCAGTTTGGGAAGTTTGTCTGGGCACCTGGAGAGGAAGGAGGCCTTGAACTTCTGGTGAGCAAGGCAGAGGCAGAAACTGTCCCAGAGGTGGCCTCTGACACCCATTCAAGAAAGTCTCTGATTATCCAGCTCCTGTCCTTCTGCACTCCTGACAGGTCAAACAGGGCTCTGAACAAATTGATGAGGTGGAATATGTCCCTTCTCATTGCAAGAGGTTGGACTAAGTGACCTTTAAAGGTCCCTTGTAACCCAAATCATTCCATGACTCTACAGTTCCATGACCCAGAGGGCCCTGCAGAGTGTGGGAGCACATTTCTGCAAAATGGCCTGCAAGGAAAAATCCACATTAATTGCCTTTGCAGTGACAGTCTTCAAGCCTCACAATTCCGAGCCTTTGCATCTCTTAGACCATGACAGAGGTCCTGAGCTTGACATTCCACATTGCTCCCCAGGGAATGCTGTCACTGGAGTGACCCTGTGCCATCAGGGTATTTGCAGTCTGGGTCCACACTGAGGACCTCCACAAACCGTGACCCTGAGCTTGCCTGCCCATCATTAGGCATTATCTAATCATCCTTTGAGATTGTTCCCTAAGGAAATGGGCTTCCCTTCCCAGCAGAGCCTTTTCCACCGACAGAGATGGAGCACTGGTGAGCTGAGAGGTGCAGGGGTGGCTGCAGAGACCTCTCACCTTCCTGCCTGGGTCTTCATGGAGAAAAGCTGCTCAGTGCAGCTCCTTTTCCAGAGTTGAGCTACATCAGGGAAAAGTCCTGATGTTTCTAAAACAACTGAATGTTGAAAATTCACCAGTGTTCTCTGCTCAGAATAGTCAGCATATAAAATAAGGAAAACTTTGATTTCAGTGGGATTTAGAATCTAATGTTACATTCGCTTCAATATTTTTTTCCTAGAAATTCTCAGTTCTTTGCAGACAAAACCCAAGAACCTCCTACAGCAGTCCCAGTGGCTGAGGATGAACAACAAACACTAACAAAGCACAATAAAATTTGCTGAAAACATGGGGTTGCTCCCTCATTTCTCCCTTTCCCAGCTCTCAGGATACGTGATCTGAAGTTCCTGACCTGTGACTATCTGGTGGTGTGGAGCAGGTTCTGCCTCTCTTTGCCCCCCAATAAGCAACACCAGGTGAATTTTTCATGAGCTCAGGGTACATTTTGAATTTAAAATATGGCCCAGACATTGCCTCTGCAGCAGCCTTGTGCTTGTGTTTTCCAATTAGCTGCAAAAGTGGATCCAGCCTTGAAGGGGTGACTTTCCCTGTTGCTGCTCTCATACAAACGGAGCCCTGAGCTCTGAAGAGCTGCAGCTTCAGTCAATAATGCAGAAGACAATAAAGAAGAGTTTTAAAATGGAGAAAGAGTATCATCTCATAGCCTTATTTGTCTGTTCTTACTGTCCATTGCTCCTGGTTCATGCTCAGCTGTTGACCACGTCTCTGGGGGTGGTCAGATCCAGCTCTTGGTTTGGATGCTCTCCCCAAGTTTGGTAAATGCCAAAGCTGAGGTTGCAGCCACCCCTGAGAATGCAGAAAACCTGCCAAAAACGCACCTCTGTGTGTAACAAACTGCTACCAGGTCCAACAAATATTGACTGAGTGCACCATGCAAGCCCTGACTGTGAGCAGGGCCTGGGCATCACTTCCCTTGTGGACCCCTAACTCAGATGAGTCCTCAACATGCAGCCCAATGTGATTTCTGATTGCAGAAGCAGCTCACATCCTAATTAAGTGAAGGAATGAGAAAAAACAGCTGCCTTCCTGAAAAGAGACCCTCCTTACAAATCTCGTGCTAACAGGAGGAGCAGGAAGATGCCGACAGCTGCGCGGAATCACTGTAATTAAAAAAGGGGAAAAAAAATAAAACTTTCCAGTAAGCAGAGACCTGTGGGCGTCCTGCAGTGGGGAAAGGTTAATTCCAGCCTCATCTCCCAGCTGGCTCCGTGAGGACAGAGGTTAAAGATGAAGCTGTAACATACACATGTCAACACAGCTCAGATCTTTGCCTAACAGGCACCCTCCTGGAGTCTGCCCCGAAAAAAACCACTTCCCTCCTGTTTGGTGAAGAGAATCCACCTCCCAGCACGTTTTAATGGAGTTAAAAAATAAGTGTTATTAAATATGAATGCTTGAGAGGCTGTGTCTCCACTTGAGACGTCTGGTCTCAGGCTGTAGAAGACAAGTTTTGAAAAGAGAGATCCCTTGGGGAAATCCCAGCGAGACAAACTTCTGAAAATAACTGGAAGCTGGAAAATATCTGAAGGGGGATGTTGCATGTGCTTGCTCTACGTGGACCTCTCCCCTGAGGGCTGCTTGCAGCCACACTTCTGTTGCCTTTCCTGTTACAGGCAGGGTTACCCTGTCCTACCAAAGCCAAATACACCTTTCCAAGAAGAGGAAAAACTAAAGGAAGACAGGGAAAATCGAAAAAAAAATTAATGTTCAAAGCCCAGGAGCTGGTAGGCTGCCAAATGGTGCTCTGGGGGGAGTCCTGGCTGGGCAAGGGAACAGAAACTGCCCCTGCTGCCTCTCTCCCACCCTGGTTTGCTCCTTTGCCAAGGCTGTTCACAAGGAGATCCTGTTGTTTGCTGAGGCCTTGGAGGAGGAAGGTATAAATACAAAGATGAAGGAAAAGAACCTCAACAAGAAGCTGTGGAAGGGTGGCTGCTCATTTGCTGCACTGCAGAAAGGACACGGGCCAGAGGATGCTGCAAACCATCTTGTGACAACACCCTCATGCCCTGCAGGAACATTTTCCCCAGGACAAGCATCCTCTAGGGTGTTCTCTGGTTGGCTGTGGTTAACACAGATAGGTGATGGAATATAGCTGGGACTTCACTTACACAGCCCAGTGGTAACTAATACAGAGAGTCATGGAATCACGGGATGGTTTGGGCTGGGAGGGACCTAAAGATCATCCAGTTCCACCCCCTGCCGTGGGCAGGGACACCTCCCACTATCCCAGACTGCTCCAAGCCCTGTCCAACCTGGCCTTGGACAGTTCCAGGGATCCAGGGGCAGCCACAGCTTCTCTGGGCAACCTGTGCCAGGGCCTTCCCACCCTCACAGGGAAGAATTCCTTCCTAATATCTCTTCTAAATCTCTCCTCCTCTAGTTTAAAAATGTTTCCCCTTGTCCCATCACTATCTGTCCCTGTAAAAAGCCCCTCTCCCTCTTTTTTACAACCCTCTTTAAGTACTGGAAGCCTGGAAGGCTGGAATGGTTTTTCTCCCTGGCTGTGAGTGCACCCTCAAAACCGTTTTAGAAAGATGCATCACTCTCCCCTATTTTGACAGCAATTCCTTCTCTCAGCTCCTATCCTCAGCTTTGCTCCACAAAAGCCTTTTGCCTCAGCAGAACCCCAGGATCTACCCTCACCCATATTTTTCTCCATGCAACCCCATGCTTCAGGATGCCAGAAGGCCGATGTGTTAAAAAAGTGATGTATTGAAGCAGCA
This sequence comes from Aleadryas rufinucha, assembly GCA_013397815.1. Taxonomy (NCBI): domain Eukaryota; kingdom Metazoa; phylum Chordata; class Aves; order Passeriformes; genus Aleadryas; species Aleadryas rufinucha. The sequence continues at coordinate 86,154 of VZTH01018693.1, forward strand.
TTTCTCATTCTCAGGTATCAGAAAGTCTCTGCTGCTCTCCTGGAAATCAGAAATCTGTCCTTGAAATGACCAGAAGGAAAAAAAATTAAGTGGCCCTTACACTTGTGTTTCCATGAGTTTAACTGCTGTGACTTGGTGCTGGGGTGTCCTTGAGCAGATCCCATTCTCATCCCCTGCAGAAGTGTTTTTACCAAGAAAATTAAATGATTCCTTCACTACCAATCCCAAGAAGTGCAATTTAAGTTTAGAGTTTGAAAATGGGATGGAAATGTAGGGTATACAAACATGGATGGTCCAAGGGGAAGCGTGTAAGCTACAGAACAAACTGAGAAGGACATTTACTAAATCCTTGGAAGATTGCAGAGCAACATAAATCTTACACCTACCTGAAATGTGATTCCCTGCATGGGGGGTCTGGGTGACCTCTATCTCTGAAAGTTTCCTGTTGGCATCCAACCTTTTGTACTTCGAGCTTTGGACAGCACAAGTCAGGGAGTGGATTTTTAGTTCCTTCTAAAATTTTGTGGAGAACAAACCAGTGTTTTGAGTGGATGCTTTTTCAAGTGACCGGATTTTTGCTTGTTTTGTGGGTGGAAGTGTTTTCTTATGGTGGCTTTTCAGTGTGTGTTTGTTTGCTTGTTTATTTTGTGAAAGTCCCAGAAGTGGGAAAAACAAACGGACAAAATACGTTTTTCGTCAAAAAGGCGAAATATTATTGAAAGATTTAGGGAGATTTTTTTCTTTTGAGGGAGGCAGGTGGTGCATTTAAAAATTAGAAGTTAAAAAAATTAGAAAGCTGGTGAAGTGTTTGCCTGCAAAGACGGGGACAGAATTTTTACTAGACCCTGTAGTAACAGGACGAAGAAAAATGGTTTCAAACTAAATGAGTGTCGATTCAAACTACATAGGAAGAAGAAATTTTTTATGGCAAGAGTGTTGAAATACTGGCACAAGTTGTCCAGAAAGGTGGCAGATGTCCCATCCCTGGAAGTGTCCGAGGCCAGGTTGGACAGGGCTTGGAGCAACCTGGGCCAGTGGAAGGTGTCCCTGCCCGTGGCAGGAGGTGGAATGAGATGAACTTTGAAGATCCCTCCCATCCCAAACCATTCTAGGATTCCATGATTCTATGAATGAAACTCAAGGAATGCTCTGGGAGGATTCCCTTCTCTATCCCCTCAGCCTGCTGGACCCATCAAATTGGATTGAGGACTTCCACGGTGGGGTTCTGGGACTCAGTTCTGTGGCTGGGCCCTCTCTTTCATCCCCAAAATGTAGGACTGAAGGCTGACATGGTGTAAAGGATTGTGGGGTGACAATATTCCTGCAACTCCTCCCTTGCACCACACCACAGACATTGAGTCTACACAGCTCCCTTCTTCCATCCCCTACCCTGTGATATAACAGCCATTCTCAGTTTTCACCTCAGTTCTGAGTCATTTCTGCTGCTTTTCTTCAAAATAGGAAATAGAAGGGGTGGGTTTGCTTTTTTAAAATTATTTATTATTAAACACTCATTTGCAGCAAAGAAAGAAATGAGAATTTGCACGAGAAAAGCAGAGTAATGCTGAAAAATAGGAAAAGAAATATTTCAATCCTTTCTGAGAAAACAAGTCTGAGGCAACCTCTGGGAATCAAATAAAGTGCACATACACACGAACAGCAAAAACCAAACACACTGCATATTAATTCAAGCCAACTTATTTTTTCAGAGTAGAACTCAGAAAACATAAACAAGTTGCTACAAAAACAGGGGAAATTGGCTGGCATTTCCCAGTCTTCCTTTCACAGCTTTTGAAGATGTTTGATAAGAGGTCCTCTCAGTCTTTTGAAGTCGGGGACAGTCCAATTCCGATGCCAACCGAAAGGCAGAGTCATCACTTTCAAAGGAAATAATGGATTCCATCCCTGCTGAATAAAGACCAAACTCCATCCTATGGATCACAGCTCCTCCTCCAGTGGGACAAAGCAGATCAGAAGGTGCCTGAGAGCTCCCAGACAG
>VZTH01018696.1:0-35005 GCA_013397815.1 Aleadryas rufinucha
CTTCCTTCCTTCCTTCCAGCAGCTGGGGAGCTGCCAAGTGGAACCTGCATCCCTTGCAGGGGGTGGTGGCCCCCAAAGTTGTCCCTCCTCAAGAGGTGCTGGGGGTGACCTGGGGGCCTATGGGGGGGACTTGCTGCTGCTGAAGGCACTTCCACAGAGGGATGGGCTCTTTCTGCCGTGGGATATGGGGCAACACAGGTGAGAGTCTCCAAGAGGGACCAGTATTAGATGGAAAGGGTGAGAGGGAGAAGCTAACAGTGCGCCCTCTTCCTCTCTGCTGATGCAGTTCTGTTATTATTGGGCTGACACTGCTGCCTTCTGTCACCTCAGAAGGTTTGCTCGCCTCCTGTGAGACATCCCGAGCGGAGGGCAAGTACCAGGGAAATTGCAAATTAGATGGGTTATAAATCAAGAAGAGCCTGAAGCTGCTTCGGGGACTGGGCAGGCTTTGGGAGATGCTAAGCCAGCATCGGCCACATAATGAGCCATGCTGAAGAGGGAGGGGAAAAAAACCAACAATCCTGGAGAAAAACAACAAAAAACCTCCAACCCAGCCCCTGCAGCATTCAGAATTAATGAATGGAATTAACTCCTAACTAATTAACTCAAAAAAATAATCCTGGTCCTAATGCAAGAGGCAGCAGCTCCTCAAAGAGGCGGGAATGACGTGCTAAATAATACCCGTGTACTGAAAGATGAAAGGAGTTAATGGCTGGCAGGTTGTTGTTGCTGTTGTTGTGTGGTTCTTGTTTGTGTTTTTCAATGACGACCCTCGTGGTGGTTGTTTAGGGAGGGGAAGGAGCTGGTGGAGTCTCAGGGGGTGGTTTTGCAGCACCCGTTTCCCTCCGTGAGTGACTCTGGTGAGAGCTGCCCTGCTGCCTGTAGTATTCCCCCTTTCCCAGAAGCCTGGGAGCTCCCACCTCACTCGCAGTGATGAGAGCTCCTCCTCTGACGTGGATTTTGATGTGTCCCTCGGGATGCCTGGGAACGTCAGCTCCGTCTCATCGCCTCCGTAGCTGAGGTGGAAGTGAGTGAGCCGGGCTGGGGCTGCACATCTTGCCCTTCTCTGTGTCCCAGAAACCATCCCCACCTCCCCGAGCACGTGTCCTCTGCCTGGCTTTGGTGATGTTTTAAATGCTGGACACCCACACTGAGTGCTCACGCTCATATTGATGGGCTGGGGCGAGCAGAGACAGGACCTGGGGCTGGAGCCATGTCCCCTCTGTCCCTTTGGGGACCAAGCCCAGCGCTGGGAGGGTCACCACTGGCACCCTCCTGCAGCCCATCAAGAGATGGGTTAATGTGGGTCATGAGGGGGGCAGAGGTTCTGCCCCAGGGGAGGACTGAGTGGTGCCAGCAATCCTGGTCCATGCCTGCAGATCTCCCAGCAACGTCCCTGCTGCTGGGCTGGAGGCTCTGAGGAGTGCTGGGAAAAGCGTTTGCCTCACCAGGAGCGAGTTGGAGGCTTAGCAGAACACGTGTCATTCGTCCTGAGCTGTGCTAATAGTTAATCATGGGCTCTTCCTTAAAGCCTGGAAGGGGTTTTACCTGTAGCCACAGCTTTGGGCAGGGGTTGCAGAGAGCCAGGGATGCTCACAGGGCTGGAGCTGGGCTGCAGGGATGCAGCAAAGCTGAATCTGTGTCACTGGGGAAGGGGCAGCCCAGGCACTCTCCTTCCTTATCCCTCCTGCCCCCTGCACCCTCCTGAAGCAGCAAAACTTTGTCCCTCTCTAGACTGGGGCTGAATTTGCCCTCTCCCATCCTGGGTGTCTCTTGCTGACCTTGCAGCTGGGCAGGCACCAGTGTGGGGTGGGTTTGGGGATATTTTGCTCCAGCAGTGTGAAACGTTGAATCCATCCTTGTGTGCTTTTCTGTGGCAACCCCTGCTCCTTTCATGGCTGGGAGCTGTAGCTGCTCCCACTCAGCAAGGCCTTCGCTGGAGCCCATAAATTATTCAGCACAGATTAACCTCTCTCCTGGTTTGTTTTGTTTTGTCTCTTCAAATTTCTGAGCTGATTTTTCTGCACGTATTGATCATTGGCGAGGGATCACTGGAAGATTTGCCTGCATACACTTCAGCCAGTGGTTATCTGAGAGCTGTTCATGATTAGCATCTGTATTGATTGCAATGCAGCAGTGCCTGGAGGTGGTCTGGATTGGGTCTGGAATGCTGAGGATCAGGAAAATGAAGGAGGAGAAGTAAGGCCCTGGTCAAAAAAGCTGGTGATGGAGGGCTGGGGGTGACAACAGGTTGGGAGTGTGACTGTGTGTGCTGGGCACCTCTCCCTGCCCAGCAGCGAGGGGTAGGGGTGTCAAATGGTTCTTCCTCTGGTTTAGGGACCAATGCTAATCTGGAACAAAGATAAGGAGCTCTGGGAATCTGCAGGCTTCATCCCCAGCTCCTCTCAGCACTGCCTGAATGTCCCTGTGAGGTCTGAGATCACAGCCGTGGAGCTCAGCCCTGGTTTTCCAGGGCCAGTTTATTTGGGTTATCTTTTACCCACTATAGACTTTAAAGATCTGTGAATTCCACTGTCGAGTCCTACCAGGGGCTATTTTTCCTCCTGCAGTTGAACTAAGTGCAGGTGTTTGTTCTCCTTTGAACTCCCAGTGAATTTGTGAGCTGCTTCTGGTGCCTCTGGAGAGGCAAGGGGTGAAACACGGGGCTCTCTGTTCCCTTCCAACCCAAACCATTCCGTGTTTCTGTGTGCATCTTCCCAGAAGGAAAACAAACTGCTGAGCTGGAGCAGGGAGCCAGGAGCTGTTTTCTTTCTGGGGTTTGTGCTGGGTGGGCAGCCAGCAGCTTTTTGAGCCTTGTCTTGAAGCGGGGAGGGAAGAAACATCCCAAATCTGAACGCCAACACTTGGTTCTTGCTGAAGACCCCTTGTGCTGTGTTGGTAGCCCAAAAGTGCTTTCAGGGAGGTGAGAATCCAGGCCAGTGTTGGTGTTGTTGCTTGCTAGAGGAGGAGTGGGAAGTGCCTGAAAGCTCTGAGCTGGGTTGTTAATGAGGCAGCTCATGAGTAGATGCTGGAAAATTACAAGCAGCGCTTTGGAGCAATGGCTGTGCTGGCAAAAAAAAGCTTTGATAAACCCAGGCTTTTCCTCTGGAGCATCCGTGCCCTGGGGTCAGGCAGGAAGGATCCTCTCAGCCTTTTTCCCCAGGAGAAGCAGCACAAGGGGCACTCCTGGAAGCTCCAGCTCCTACCTTCATCCTTAAGAGCCATGGGAGTGGTCATCTTGGCATGTCCAGCTGCTTTTCTGGGGCTGAGGGAGAGGCTGGGGGAGAAGGGGCTGCAGGGCCGTGAGCTGCTGGGCAGTATCGACCTCGGGGACGCCAAAAGGTGATTTTTGCAATGGTCCCCTGGAAATTAACTGCTCATAAAGCAGGACAGAAAGTCGAAGAAAATGGGATTTGATGCCTCGTGAGGTCAGGGCTTTACAAAGTGTTCCCGGAGCTTAATTGCTCCTGTGTCAAGTTCTGGACTCTTCATTCCAGTCCTGGCAAAGCGCTGGATTTGAAGCACGTGCCTGGATCCCGTGCTGGCAGCCCTTTCCCTGCTGTGGCCAGCGTGGGGTTTGGGTGCCGAGCCACCCTCCCTGTGCTGGGGGGGAGCCTTGGGGCTGTGGTGGGACAGGCTCTGCTCCCAGTGCCCCCACTCTCCTCCCAGTGCCTGGCACGCAGCGAGAGCTGCGATTTCCCTGCGCTTTCCACGCTCGCCGAGGCGGGCTCAGGCTGCAAAAAGGGCCGTTCAGATGGAGACACGGTGTCCAGAAAGCACATCTCTAATTATCTCCTGGCAGATAAAAGCCATCTTTCTGTCTTGCATCTGTTCACATGAAAACCTGCACCGTGCCCAGGCTCTGGCTTCGCTCCCCTCGCCAGCTGGCAAAACCAGTCCTGCTGTTGTGTGGGAGAGACAGGAATTGCTTGTGGAAACAGCCAGAAGTGACCGGTTCCCTGTGATCCTGGTGGAGCTGCATGGAAGGGCTGTGGGACTGATCAGCTCTGCACTGGTGGGGAGGAACCTTCAGCCCTTAATGGAGCATCAGGTGCTCCCAGTACCCAACCTGGCCTTGGACACTCTGAGGGATGGGGCAGCCACAGCTTCCCTGGGCAGCCTCTGCTGATGCCTGTCTTTGGTCTTAAAATTAAGAACTAAACACAGTTAGAAAGGAAAAAGGGGTTTTACCTCGGTATTTATTTTAAGGGTCATTGATGCACCCCATCCAGGTGGAGCACANTTTTGCAGCTGCTGGAGCAGCTGGGATGGCAGGAGAACAGCCCTTCTGTCCCAGGCACCACTAGCACACGTGAGTGCTCAGTTTCTGCTGCTTCCTGAAGGAATCCAAGTATTTATTTCTCCTTTCCTGGGAAGTTTCTTCATTATTTGCTGAATCTGCAACCAGAAAAAGTGCTCGTTCTGGCACCCTCCTGTGCATCTCCAGGTCTTGGAAATAAATAAATGGATAGCTGAAGTTCCCCCCTGGATGGGTAGGGCTGTGTCATACAAGATCAATGATGGACCAGAGAAACAGTCCAGGTTGCACCTTGCAAAAGCGAAACCATTGCAGGTGGCTTAAAAATCATGCTGAAATTGCTTGGAAATTTTCATTTCCAGTTTGTTCCAGCAGGGGAAGAGCTGGGAGCAGAGGGCAGGCAGTAGGATGCTCATCTCCTGGGCTTAGATTTGCACTTCTTGGTTGTGATGGGGTTGTCACAGACCCCTGGGAGCTGCTCAGGCCTGGCTCTGGCACCTTTCATCCCTGGATAACAACATCCCTGTGCCTACTGAGCTCTTGCAGCCGTGGAGAAGGCAAGGGAGCAGCGAGGACAGGAGCACTGCTGTGTTCTCAGCCTTGCTGATGGCAGCAGACACGGGCAGAGAAGATGCAATTAAATATAATACAGGATATTGGCCCGGGCTGCCAGGAGATGCCCACGGGATCCATTTAGTACCGGACTTGTCAGCACCAGGAGTGATAACGTGGAAAGGAACATTGGGTTAATTTGAAAATAGGTCAACGGGATGTAAAGATAACCCCGCAGTCATCTGACTCCGGAGCGCCTGCACCGCGCCCGGGGAGGGGACGGTCCCCTGGCTGATTAAAGTACCTCTAAGAGGAAAATAGCAGGACAAGAAGCTGCTGGAGATTTATTCTGGAGTAGGCACAGCTGGTGGAGGCAGCTGGCGAGAGGCGAGCTCGGCATCCACTCGGATCGGAGCCGCTTCGGCTGCTCCCTCCCAGGGAGGAGCGAGGGCTCGGCCGACGCTCTAATCCGGGATGTGGGATGGGACCAGCCCCTGGATCACCAGCCAGAGGTGCTGAGCTGGTCACCACCCGTGGCTGCTCTGGTCTGGGAGGTTCCCCCAGGAGCCGGGATCGAGCAGATCCCTGGGCCGTGCTGGCGGCGAAGGCGGCGTTTGCGCTCATCAATTTTATTTGCGTAATTTCAAGCGCCATTAATAGTACATGGCATGAGGAAAAATCAGGGAAATTGCACTCCAACCATGAGTGAAATTGGGTTTAGTAGAAAATTAGTTGACTTAACTGGCAAATGATGAAAGCCTGAATAAAGAATGTTTAAATAAGGAGGAATAAAAAAAAAAAAAGTCCCCCCCATCTCAGAAGTGCAGACTGGATTTGCATGAGTGGAATAATAAAACCAGTGGTTATAAAGAGTTTAGGGAGAATAAGGGGGGTAAATGAAGAGATGTTCTGCTCAAAGCCACTGCTCCTGCTCTCAGAGCTATTCCAGCCATGCAGCCATGGCACAGGGAGTATAAATGGATGTGGCAAGTCCTGAGCACCTGGAGAGGGGATGTGTGGCAGATTGCGGTGCTGACGGGAGCTGGAAGAGTCAGACCTGCTCTCCCCAGCTGCTGAGAAGTTTTTTGGAGGCTTCAGTATGAGTTACACTAATTGCTGCCTCCTGCAGCCCCTCGTCAAGCTTGGTTAGGGCTTCTTTAAATTACAGATTATTTTGTAGTGCAGTGGCTTGTGCGACACGTAGCAGCTAGAGGACGGTGTGTGCTGCAAGCACAGTGTAATGGTTTGGGGATTTTTAGTTAAATACAAGGTTTATGGATTGGTTCCACCACAGTGCAGGTTGGTGTAAATCACTGTTTGGCTGGTAACTGAGGAAAAAGCAGCACTGTGTGAGCAAATGTGATGTTTAGAATTCCACCACTACAAAATCCTGGTTTAAAAATTCCCCTTCAGCCTTCCCAGGAGGCTGAGTCTCCTCGGTGCCCTATTTATTGTACTGAGGTGGCTGTGGGAGGTGAGAGCCTTTCTATTCCTGCCATCTTCCCAATCAGTCCTGTCGTGTAAAATTGTGCATAAAAGTGACAAAACTGCAACCTGTTCCCCCTGCGGCGTCCCCGGCCAGGCTGCCCTGAGCTGATGCTGAGATTCCTTGTGACAAGAGCAATGAAGCAGCTGCAAAAGCAGCTCTTCGTCTTAAACTGAAATTCTCAGCTTTTCCTGGCTTTGGCCAGCGAGGTCGTTCCACATTTACACATTTGGTGGAGTCCCTGTCATGGTCAGGAGTTTGGGGTGACCCTTCACAGGTGTCAGGTTGGGATGGGGCTGGAAGAAGGATCTTGGTGCTCAGTGCTCAAGGGCTTGGAACCACGTCAGAATCATAGAAAAGTCTGAGTTCAGAGGGATCCTTTAAAGGTCTTGTGGTCCAGACCCCTGCAATGAGCAGGGGCATCCCCACCAGATGAGGTTCAGAGGAAGAGGGAGGTGTGGCCAGGAGCAGACCAAGGGCCCTTTGTCATATTTCTTACAGCTAACAAATTTCTGGCTCTGTGTGGCCCCTTCTGATGTCAGTGAGGGACTGGAGAGCAAATACTTGGGAGAACTGTGTCCCTTGGCTTCCCCTGCATGGGAAAGGCATCGATTTCCTCTGGAAACAGCCATGGGATTGATAGATGAAATGCTGAAGGGCTTGGCAAGGGGTGAGGACCTTACAGAAGTGCTCCTCAGAGGATGGACCCTGGGGCTGTGGGTCCACTTGAGCTTCAGCTGAGCAACAGATAAACCCCAGGTAGGGCTGGAAAGGGGATTCTCAGGTGCAGAAGGGAAAACGCAGAGAAATTAAGAGAACCAGTAAGAGAGGTCACAGAGAGGGAAAGATTCAAAGCCTGGGAGTGCAAAACCTGACCAGAACTTTTATTCCTTAAAGAAGAGAAAATACCTACAGGCATGGCTGGGATAAATTCCCATCTCCAAACAGGGGCTCGGAGTAAGTGAAGAGCCCAGAAGAAAACAAAGACAGACGTCCTGGCAGGCAGGAGCTAAGGATGAGATTTCACAGAGTCTGAGCTCAGTCTTGTGAAATAAAACAGGAATTCCTCAGCCCTGTTGGAAGGACTGAGAACGAAACGGGACAACTGCGTGGTGGGAGTGAGACAGCCTGGGTGGACCGAATCAGCTCAGCAGTTTGGTTTTCCATGAGGATGCTGTTGCTTTTCGGGTGTGAGTGGAGTTATGAGGATGAGGAATTGTCATCTTCAGGAGGAAAAACAAAATACAAGAGCGTTAAAACTGAGGAGTGAATCAGCCTCTGAGCGAACTGGCACTGGGAAATCACAAGTACAAGCAACATGGATTTTTGAGAAACCTGCTGAAGCTGGAAGGTGTCAGAGGGTTTTTTTTCTGAGGAGGAAACATGGTCCAGACAAGCAGATGGGCTGTCAGGCTGACATCAGTGGTACACTTGGTGGAACAGCTTTGGATAGAGGGATTCGTCAGTTCATGGAGGTAATTGGAAATGGAAGGAGACACACCACAGGTTTACCAGCCCTGTATCTTGCTGGCTTAATCACATCTCACCCTGGCAGCGAGGTAACTGATGGTCTGGATAAAGAGATTGCAGTCAGTCGAGTTTATCTGGATTTTCATAACACATTTTATCCACTGGAGGAGGGAGGAGGGGCTGAGTGTGGCTGTTTGTAAGGAGCTGGCTGGAAACCCCTTGAGTGAGACCCAGGGCCCAGCTGCCCCCATTTTATGGAATGATTTCATAAATAGGACCAAAAGTGAGAAATATGAATGAAATGTGCCCAACATTCAAGGACAGGCAGTGCCAGCAGAGTCAAGGAGAAGCTGAGAGTGCTCTGGGATGTGGTGGGTAAGGATTGGAATAAGAGAAACATTCCAGGGTTTGCTGGGAGGGATATGGAGCTGGGAACAGTGAGCTTTAGGCTCAGCTGGGAGCCTTGCAGGCAGAGAGGAGAGGAAAGATGTGGCTTTACAAGTCTGTCGCTGGTGTGACTGCCGTGAAAGTAAACGAAATCTGGTGTCTTCAACAAGACAGGTCCAGGGGAGGGCGTGTGGTGACTGGGATGCTGAGCTGGTGGTGCCTGGTGAGCCCTGCCTGGGAATGCTGTGCCTCACAGTCCATGTGGGAGGAGCAGGAACTCAGCTGGAGCAGGTGCAAAGATGGGAAGGCACCAGGACTCTCCAGATCTTTGGCCTGGGAAGTAAAAACTGGGGCGAGGAGAAGCATCTGCCTCCCCCTCCATCAAAGAGGAGCTGTTTGGTGGCTCCTGCTCAGTGCCCAGCAGGGAAAGGAGTGTTTGTGCTGCAGGGCTTTGGTGGTGCTGGGGCTGATCCCTCCTGCTTGTCCCCAGTCACTTAGGGGTGCCTCCAGGACGGGGGAACTGCCCCTTGACCAGTCCTCTGCCTTTCGACCTGATTTACACCGACTACCACGGCCTCCAGCAGATGAAGCAGCACATGGGGCTCTCCTTTAAGAAATACAGGTAAGCAAAGCCACTGCCTGCTCTTGTTCTCTGTATCGTTAATTAGCAAGCAAAGACTAATGCTAATAACCTTGAGGGATAGCCCCCCCCAGTCCAAGGAGCCAGACCCTTTGATTTTACCTTTGATTTTTGCCTGGCTGCTGCCTTGCTGTGTCCCCTGCTGCCATGGCACGAGGCATTCTGAGCCTCATTTATTTAGGATAAAATCTCATTAAAAGAGAGTGAGTTGGGGAAAGACCAAACCTTGCGTGTGCCTGCAGTGTGTGTGTGCTTCCATCCCATTCCTGCAGCCGGGGTGGGCACACCACAGAGGGGACTGTGAGCCTTGGGAATTCGTAAGGAGCCCTGTCCCTGGCTCCTTGAGCATCAAGACAAATGTCATCCATCCCCTGGTACATCACCAACCAGGAAAATCTGAGATTTAATTTAGTGCTGATAGACCTGCTATTTATTATGTTTTTCTCCATCTCTTCCACTATCCTACACAATTTTATTAGAGAGAAAAATGACAAGCTGCGTTATTGCTTTTATTATAAATGCATTTGCTCTTGCATTCAGCTTGTTTTGCTCTTCCCTTGCTTGTTGTTCCTCTTCTCTCCTCAGCCTTGTGCTGATAGCGCCTGCCTCAGCATTCCCAGGATATTGGGAACAGCATTAATGAGCCTTCAGGAGGTTCATCGTTCTCACAGCTGTCAGGAAGCTGAGGGTCCTGCAAGGGGGAATCGTCCTGCAAGGAGGGAGCAGTGCTGGGAAGGGTTCCTTGGGGTGCCCCTGCACCCTCTGCTGGGGGTGCAGACGAGGGATGAGGTTCCTGGGGACAGCAGATGGCCTCAGGCGGTGTCTGCTCCGCAGGTGCCGTGTCCGGGTCATCGACACGTTCGGGACAGAGCCGGCCTACAACCACGAGGAGTACGCCACGCTGCGCGGCTACCGCACCAACTGGGGCTACTGGAACCTGCAGCCCGCCCAGTTCATGACCATGTTCCGTAAGTGGGGGCCTGCCAGGGCGGTTCTGAGACCTGCCAGGGTGGTTCTGGGGCTCTGAGATCCCCTATGAGGTGATGCTCGGGCAGCGTCGTCCTCCCCGGCTCCGCTCCTGCTTCCCCTGCCCGCAAGGAGCTCCTGCTGGGCTACAGAATGATCCAGGGACAGAGACCAGGCTCCTTCCCCTGGTCCAGCACAGTCAGGGCACAGCCAGCAGCTTCCAGCTGGGGTGATTTTGGCTGCAGAGCCAGGTTTGATTTCAGCTGGGATTCTGAAGGGGAGAGCAGCTCAGGGATTGGGATTTGCCCGTGGCATGGATGGGAGATGTGTGTGTCTGAAAGGAGCCCAGTGTCCCACTGGCTGCTGGGTGACTCCAGTGTTCCTTTTTCCTGGCTGGGTAAAGCCCCTCTGGCAGCCTTAAAAACGCCTCACTCTGTGAAGAGCTGCTCGAGTGGGCTCTGAAGCCTGGATTTCGTGAGCTGCCTGCACAGGGTTTCAAGCTCCATTTTCTTCTGAGCTCCAGCAAGGCTCTGGAGCTGGGCTCATCTCAGGCTGTATCCCCAACCCTGGGGACATCCCAAAAAACATCTGTCCAGCCACGTGTCTCCTCCCCTTGGTGCCCACAGCTCACACCCCCGACAACTCCTTCATGGGCTTCGTGTCGGAGGAGCTCAACCAGACGGAGAGGCAGCTCATCAAGGCCAACAAAGTGAGCAGCATGGCCGTGGTGTACGGCAAGGAGGCCAGCATCTGGAAGGTGGGTGTCCTCGGGCTGCTGGGGACAAGCCAGGCAGGCAGGGGCAGGCACTGGCAGGGCTGGGAGGCAGCCCCAGCCTCTGGGGTTCTTATCCTGAGCTGCTGAGGTGCAGATCTGGGAGTGTTTGTGGAGGAACGTCCTTGTCCCGTTCCTGGGGGAGTGATGTGGCACATCCAGAGCCCCTGAGCAAACAGGGCTGTGGGACACCACTCCCTGCTCCTTGCTCTGGGTGATGCCTCCTCCCAGCAGGCTCTGAGGCTGAGGATTTCGTATCGATGATTTTATGTAATTAATTATAATGATTGCCGTTAATTAATTGCAGTGATTGCTGCATTATGATGGTTTGTCTCTGCTTTCAAGCACTCTGTGAAAAGGGGTCGTGCTCCCCGAGCCTGGAACACCTGGGGCAGAGGGGTGGGTCACTGCATGGGGACAGCCCCCCAAGCCCCCAAAACATCCCCCTGCACCTCCAGAGCGGCTGTGCATGCTCTCCCCATCTCATCCAGAGCTAGCAAGCTGCTTTTCCTTCCAGGGCTGTAAAAAGGAGCTAATTCTCATTGTCTGTTGATTTATTTCTATTTTTCCCTCCGTGCACCGCCTGGGGCTGCTCCAGTTGCAGGTACTGTACCACCCCAGCTGCTGCTGGGCTTTGCCTCTGCGCCTCTTCTCGGGGGAGAAAAGGTTTTTGTCAGAGCTGACTTTGCCTTGACGTAGGCTCGGTCCTCTGGAGCTGCCGGGGTTGATGTGGGTTGATGCAGTGGGGGCTGTACCTCCTCCCCTTCCCAGCTTTCCTGATTAGCAGCTGCTAATTAGCAGGGATGCTTGTGGTGAGCCAGGACTCAGCCATGCCATCTCCGCTGGTGTTTGTGGGTTTTCCATCACTCCCCAGGTCTGAGAGCAGATCCCCCCTGGCTCGGGGGCTCCCTAAAAGCCCTACTGAAACCCACTAAATCTCATTTCAGGAGAACTGTAACATCTTGTCTCATTTTTCTGCCATTCCCCTGCCCTTTCTTATCCAGAAGTTTCCTTGGAGCTTAGTTAGGGTAGTTTGGGAAGGCACTAAAGAGAGTTAAAACCTCAGAACAGACATTTCCCTCCACCCTGAGTGCTACAGGCGTTTGCTGTTTTGAGTCAGAACTCACAAACAACATCAGTTTGTGAGTTCTGTCCCCAAACTGCGTATTTGGGGTCATTTATTCCTGGGTGGAAAGGCTGGGCCCTGCTGGTTCCTTGAGGCCAGGCTGCCTGGCCTCTGCTTCCCATCTTCTGCCACTCCATGGAATAAAAATGGGAATAGAAGGGGTATTTTCTGTATTTTGAGTGATTTTTGAGGTCTAGAAAGGTAAGGAACACCTCCATCTTCTGGAGCCAGGTGCTTATTTACCACCCTCAGACCAAACACCCTCTCCAGAGCAGGATGTTTTTGACATTTGGAAACATTTCATTAAACCTCCCTTCCATTTATTTCTCATTTCCTACCCCTCTGAACTCCTCGCCTCTGGCTCACCATAGGAGCTGAAGTTTTAATAAGCTGGGAAAGCCTTAGAGAAGTCTAGGGCTCCATGGCTGAGGGCAGAAATGCAGCATTTGAGGAGGCTTTAAGGCAACAAACAGAGTTTTCTCAGATTCCCCATTTATGACTCCTTATTCCCCCCAGTCTTTTCTCTCCCGGGGCTGCTGCAGCGCTGGAAAATCCAGCATCCAAAGGATGGGCCCTTTGTGGTTTTTTCAAGCAAAAAAGTTCTGCAGTAGAGAAATTGTTAAAATGAAAGGCTGCTTTGGAGCAAAAGGAGGGAAGCCTCCAAGAGAAGAAAATTGATGACCCCTTTCATTTTCCAGGTAGTGAAACAGGATTAAATCTGAATGAGAAAATCCTTGGAACTTGTTACTTGGAATAAGAGGCTATTAGCAAGCTCTGGTCTTTGCAGACTTCCCTCTGAACCCTCTGAAGCCTTTAATTCAGCAGCTCCAGAGTGGAAGTTGCCCTTGGAAGGGACAGGGAAGGCAGGAACTTGGTGATCAGAGTGACAGATCCTGCAGCCATCCAGGCTCTCCAGGAGCCTGGGGCAGTCCAGGAGGTGTTTCCAAGGAATGAGGAGGGGAGGATGGGGATTTTGCACTGCTGTGGGTCTGCCTGGGGCATTGCAGGTGCTCTGGGACAGCAGTTTGAGAGTTAAACCCCCCCTCCCATAACCATGTCGGGGAGATCAGGCCCATCCTTTGGTGTAGTTCACACCTCTGCCTTCCTCCCCAGGGCAAGGAGAAGTTCCTGGCCATCCTCAACAAGTACATGGAGATCCACGGCACAGTTTATTACGAGACACAGAGGCCGCCCGAGGTGCCGGCGTTCGTGAAGAACCACGGGCTGCTGCCCCAGCACGAGTTCCAGCAGCTGCTGAGGAAGGCAAAGGTGGGTGAGGGCATCCCAGGACCCTGTCCCCGTTACCTGTGCTCCTCCCAGGCTTGCAGGCACTCCCAGCTGGGATAATTAACCACGAGCCTCTCAGCTGGGATAATTAGGCAGGAACCGAGCAGAGCACGTTTCAGATCAAGATGTGCCTGATGAGTTTCTCCTTGCACACTGTCCACAGGCAGAGCATGAAGTTTCCTCATTAATTCATTTATTGCTAAGTGGGGTGGGTTGGGGTTTGGGTTTTTTTTTTTCACCTTATAGCTGTGATAAAAATAAACGGGATTCTTGGAATGTGTGGGTGTGGGCACATCCCTGCTGCCTTCAGCTGGTGCCTGGGGGAAATATTCCTGATTTACCAGCCCAAATAGCTTTGGCAGAGCAATGTTGCTGCGTGCAGGGCCAGAGTGATGGTTGTAAGCACCAGGGGGGAACCTGCAGCTCCTGGACACCCCACAGCCGGGCAGAGGGGGCTGTGAGCCGTGGAAAAGGGGGAATTTTGAGCACGGTTTGCTGAACCCCATTGAAGGCTCGGTGTGCAGGAGCAGAGCAGTAGAGAGGGGATGCCGGTGGGGTGTCTGGGAGGTTTCCCTGTGTGGAAAATCACTCACCAGCGCTGGGTTTCTGCCTTGCAGCTCTTCATTGGCTTTGGTTTCCCCTACGAGGGCCCGGCCCCGCTGGAGGCCATCGCCAACGGCTGCGTTTTCCTGCAGGCGCGGTTCAACCCTCCCCACAGCTCCCTCAACCACGAGTTCTTCCGCGGGAAACCCACGTCCAGAGAGGCAAGTGCGGTGTGGGGGCTGCCTGGAGCCACCCCCTTGGCACCGGGGCTCGGGGCAGCCTGGGGAAGAGCAGCTGCTACACTGAGGTTACTTGGTTTTTTAATGCAAGGTTTCCTCTGTGGATGTCTGCAGTCGGGGGATTTGCGTGGATGCAACGGGGCTCTGCTGTAGGTTTGGGGTTTCCAAGGAGAAGGTGGTGCAGGAACCTTCTGCAGACCCTCAGCTCCTTCCCCACCCAAATCCACATCCCCTCCACATCCTGCTCCCAGCCCTGCTCCCCTGCTCACCCCTTTGCCCACCCCGAGGGACGCCGGGACCCGCACAGTGGGGCAGGGCTGTGAAACCCCTCCCAGGCTTGCCCGTCGCTGGGAATTCAATCTAAGTAGAGCAGGAACTCTTTAAAAGTTAAAGGCTTGAGAAAATTGCCTCTTTTATTATTAATGAAGTGGATAATGCAGAGCAAGGCTCCCTCGGCGAGCAGGGAGCGAGCTGGGGGACTGTGCAGCTGGGCTGGGCTGTCCTGGCCCCCCTGTCTGCCCCATGCACCCCCCGAATGAAGTGTTAACCCCCATTCGGGTGGGGCTGTGGCTGTACTTCAGCCTGGAGCCGGGGTGGCAGCCGGGGGCGAGGGCTGTGAAGTGCCTCAGGGTGTTTATGTGCCGGAGGGGAAAGAGGTGATCAATCTGCCGGGAAAGAAATGAGGAAGGACAGCAGTGAGGAGGATAAACCACACAGCTCTTCTCCTCCAGCTGGCAGGGGTTCAGGCCGCTCTGCGATGTTTCGTGGTGCCCCCCAAAACACCTCCTCTGCTCAGCATCCTCTCTCTTCCCTTCCCAGGGGAGATCAGGGCTGAAAAGGCAGCTCAGAGCTGAAAACAGAACAGGTAGATCCCCAAAAATCACCTGGGAAAAGCAAGGATGTCAGCACCTGGGGAGTAGTGGTGTGGGGGCTGCCTGTGGCATCAGGGGGATGCAGCTTCCAGCACTGCTTTCTCCCAGTGCCAGACTTTCCCAGCCTTCAGTGGCAATGGATTTTCTCCCTGCCTTGTTCCTAGAGCTGGCAAACTCGGGAGATGTGGTGCCTTCACACACCTTCCCTGCTTCGGTGCGTTTTTGCCATCCAGACCTACAGAATGGCTCAGGTCAAGGTTAAATTGTAGCTGTGTTAGAGATGGAGATATTCCAGGCTGCAAAAGCAATCAGCATTGTTGGGAATGGAGCATCCCAACCCAGTGGGAATTTCAGCACATCATCCTGAGGCTGGGGAGCAGCTGGGTGCAGAGGAAACCTTTTTCCAGCACTCCCTATCACAGTGGGTTAAACCCATTGTGTCTGTGAGGCTGCTGCTGCTCTCCTCCATCCAGCTGTGAGCATTCCAGCAGGGATTGCCAAACCCAGCTGGCACCGCTGTGTTTCAGGTGTCCTCCCAACACCCATATGCTGAAGACTTCATTGGGAAGCCCCACGTGTGGACTGTTGACTACAACAACTCCGAGGAGTTTGAAGCTGCCATCAAAACCATCATGAGGACACAGGTACGGCTCGGAGCAGTTTTGGGGGGACCTCCCTGCTGCTGGGTTTGGACAAGCAGCAGCAGCAGATCTGAAAAAGAGCCTGGCTCTCCTTTTCAGGCTTTTAATTCATTTCTTTCCCCCCCTCCCTTCTCCTTTGGATTTTTCTGTCCTTTCCTGCAGCCCCAGGGGCACACGTGCTCCCACCTTGCTTTGGCCCCGAGCACTGTAGGTGTTTCCCCAGGGCAGAGCTGTGCCTTTGAGGGATCCCCTGGGAATCCCTGGAGCGAGGGGAGGCTGAGATGAGGCAGATGAGGTTTGGGAGCAGGAGGCCGAGGTTGCTGGAGGTGCAGAGCAGTTCAGGGTGCCGGTGTGAGACAGAGATAAACCCAGAGAGCCGCAGCCCTCCACGCCTGCCTTTCCCCCATTTCACTGATCGTTACCTTTGGATGGAGCAGATCGATAGGATTCTCTTCAGGAGCTGCCTCTGCCAGGGATGTAAGGAAGGGGAAAACCCCAGGGAAGGCAGCGCTCCTGCTGTGCCCGCTCTGGAAATGCTCCTCATGAATATTTACCTCCCGCCCCGTGGCAGGAGCCTTTCAAGTTGTCCAAATTATTAAAGTCAGTTTTCCTGGAGGGGAGAAAAGTGCTGATAGCCATTTTGCTGGCGATTTGCTTCGCCTGGGATGAGCCATCCTCTCTCGAGGACGGGGATGTGCTGTGGAACCCGGGCTCTGCCTGGGGCTGTGGGGGCTCGGGGTTCACGGTGCTGGGTGGGATTTGGGGGGCACAGGTGTGATGCTGGTCAGAGAAAGGTCATCCTTGCTTTTCCCTGCACTGGGAGCTGCAGGGCTGGGTGCCTGTGGCAGTCTGGGGACCTGATTCAGGTACTGTGGCCATGCCACTACCCTGGGTCTCACCTCCTCGAGGGTGATCACTGCAGCTCTTCACCTCACTCTCATTTTCTCTGTGAACTTGTAAAGACTGATCAAACCCGACTTAGGAAAACAGTTGTTGTTTTGCACATCCATTCCTGTTTCTCAATTAGAATTGAATTAAAAATAATGACATCCCTGCTGCTGTGCTGCTAGGCCAGCTGTCAGAGCTTGACCCTCCACCATCTGGGCTGGAGACAGCCCCAAAGTGAAGGAATTGCTGTGGGTGTGAGGCTGGGAGCTGTTTTGGGAGAGAGAAGGAAATTTTCAGTTTTTCCAGGAGAGAAGGAGGATAACAGTGGAGCCTGGTGCTGCTGTGCTGTTAAGATAATTCAGGAATGAGACTGAGGATGGGGAAAGGGCTGTGCTGGTTCCTGGGCAGCTGTGTTGTGCTGCTGCAGCACTGACTGGATGTGCACCGGGCCATTTATGTGCTTAATGGTCTGGTTAAAATTTAAAGAACTGAAAAGGATTTTAGGGAAGGATTTGGTGGCGTGATGGGCACTGGGCAGGAGGAGCTGGTGTCCAGAACTGGGCACTCACTGCAGTGTGCTGCTGCTGTGCCCATCCCTGGTTTTCCCCAAACCTAGCTCCTGTCTCAGCTCTTCTCCCCATTCCCACTCTGGGATCAGGATCCCCACCCTGTGGTCCCCTCCCACAAAGCATCCCAGCCTCTGGAATTACCCTCAGCTGCTGGAAGTCCTAAATTTGCCTTAGATGAACAACTCCAGTCACTGAGGCCCCATTTGCATTGCAACACAGGGTCACTCTGGAGAGGAGAGATTCCTTCTCCCCAAGGAGTTAACCCACAACTCACCTCTCTGGGGTTTTACAGGCATTGTATAAATCCTCCCAGAGCAGAGCAGGGAGTGAGTGTGAATAACTTACAGCAGCCTCTTTTTCCCCCCCCACCACCTTTTTATCTTTTAAATAGAAAGATCTGCTTTATTAGAGATGCTGTCAAGGCAATTAAGCCTAAAAATTGACCTACCTTACAGATTTAAAAGCCTTATTATGGGCTTTGGCTCCAAGAGTCCCTGGGTATCTTGTTTTTAAAATACTGATTGTTACAGCAGGAACTGAAAACAAGGACATTAGCAGGAGGAGCAGCAGAAAGATGGTAGCTGGGCAATTTAGTGTTCGTGTTCCTAGCCAGTTACTGGAGTTTGGAGAAATTATTTTACTGACTCCTTTTTTTTTTTTTTTTTCCTGAAGGCAAAATGGGGTGTTCTGTTATTGGAATATCTAATGAATTTGTCTGTGTTTCAGAGTAACCACCATCAATTTATTTTTTTCTGTCAAAACATTTCATTTCAAAATTACTGGAATGAAATACTATGGTTTTGTTTCCCATCTGCCTGCCTTTGTTTGGAAATATCCTGCCAATTTATTGAAAGGAATGCTAGATCTGAAATGATGCATTTCCCTTTGCTTCACCAACTCAGACAGATTGAACCTGAAACAGAACATTTTCCCCCTCCTTGATGAGTGAAAACATTGGAAATTGAAAACTGACCTGAAATGGATTTTATTTAGGGATTTTTTTGTTGTTATATGACCAGAAAATCAGTTATCCTGCAGGTGTTTTGCATCTTCTAGGCCAGGACTCAGTGAGACATTTTGGGGGATATGGGATGCTGTGGGAAAACTGGGTCTGCCATCAGGTGGGAGCTGTGCTGGGGACCAGGGACTGGGAATCAGGACGCTGGGAGCCTGATCAGTCCAGGGATCAGTCTGGGGATTTGGGAGCTGGTCCATGAAGCTGGCAGTAACTCTGATGTGGTCGAGCTGACAAGCTCACCCTGCTTTGGTCTGGGGGGGATTTGCTGACTGTCAGCAATATTTCAGTGTCACTGCAGCACCCCAGTTTCTGCTGCTGACACCCAGGGCTGCAGCTCGGGGCAGGCTGTGCCATCCCACAGCTCCTGCTGGGCTGGCAGAGCTCCCCAGGCTCAGGGCTGGCTGCTGGCTCTGTGCACACAGAGCAGTTGGGATGCAGCCGGCGTCCCTCCCAACCTAGTTCTGCCTGAAAGAAACTTCTTCCTTCTGCAGGCAGAGCTGAATCATGCCTGGGACGTGGCTTGGGTTTGCAATCTGTGTTTTTTCCCCCAAGAACAGCCCTTGTGCTCCCGTCTCTCGTCCTTTTGGAGGTGGCACCAGTTCCAGGTCACCCTCCAGCTGCTGGGGAAGGTTTTTTGGCAGGCTGTGTCTCTGCCGTTCATCTCACTTGGAGCAGTTCTGGGTTTCCCTGATGGTTTGCATCCCTGACCTATTTCTAAGGAAAATTAAAAACAGGGAAGCACCAAACCCCTCTACCCCAGAGATCAAATCTGGGCACAGGGATGGGGCAGAGAGACAAGTGGTGTCCCCATGGGAAAGGTGATGCTGGAGGCTTGTCCCAGTGATGGATTCCATCTGTTATCCAGGGGTTAGAGGCCAGAGAAGGAGAGAGGTTTGCAAGCACCACCATTTTCTGGGCCTTCAGCTTTTCCCATTGTCAAAACCAGTCCTCACAGAAGCAATTTAATAGACCCAATATTCTGGTGTAGTGAAGGGAGAAGGCTTCATTATATTAAAGTCAAACATACAGGACTATAATGGAAAATTATACATTTCAGACTATGCCTGAAAGAGCGGCACATTAAACATCACAGTGAAAATAGCTGGTTAAAATGTTCCAGCCTGCTGTTACGTGCCAGCACAGAATTGCATTATTTTTCTACTCATTTGTCTGATGACGTTCAGATTTCCCCCCCTCCCCTGCTTTCTTTTCCTTTTGAATGAAGGAGACTCAATACTCTCTTCCAGCTGGAGACTCCAAACCCAGGGCTCTCATGGTGACATCCCCATGGGACACCAGTAACCCCCTGTTGGGCTGATGCAGAGAGCACTGGGGCTGGGAAGCTCTGGCTCTGTGTTCCCCACCTGGGGAAAGGATGGCAAAGTCCATCTTCCCAACCCCTCCCATGCCATCCCATGCCTCATTCTGCAGTGGGATGCAGTGGTCCCCACCTCAGAACCCCCCTCCTCCTCCTCCTCCTCCCTCCCAGGGCTCTGGGGACATCCTGAGCTCCCGACGTGAGGAGTGCCATTAAGGACGAGGCTGTCGAGAAGAGACTGAGCCTGTCAGATTTTAATTAAACAATTATCTTCTTGAAATTGGCATTTTCTCAGTCCTGAGTGCACGAGCTGAATCCTAACAAGACCTGGAGAGGGCAGCAGGGGGAAGTGAGAGCCTTTGGGGAACCCCCTGAGGGGGAGAGGGGCTGGAGGAGCAGGGGCTGCAGTGGGCTCCAGCCCACTCCGGATGCCTGTGGACCTCACAGGGCCCCTGGGAGCCTGTGGAGAGGTGGGATTGCACCTGGAACATCACCTCTGGATACAGGTGCAGGCACAGGGAGGTTTTGTGTGATGTGCTGCAGCGTTTTGGGAGATGAGGTTGTTTCAGGAATTATGACTGCACTATGCCTAGCAAAAGGGGGTCCTAGGAAAAACCCCCCATGGAAGCAGTGTGAGGTGAGACTGAGCGCTGGTGGTGCTGAGCAAGGGGTGGTTTGTCTCCCCCAGACTGGTGCCAGGCAGCCCCAGCACCCAGCCTGGCTCTGTATGACCGAGGTGGGCAGTTCTGCTTTGTGAGGACTCTGCCCCAGTTCACTGGGAGCCCATCAGGAATTCAGAGGCAGGATCGGTGCCTGTCACTGTGTCAGCCCTGATTAGCGTGCACATCTGTAATTAGATGGAGCAGCTGTGATTTCCAGCCTGCCTGAGATCTCAGGTGGGATATTTATGGCAGGGAGATGCTTAGAGGGTTCTCAGCAGACTGAGCCTTTGAGCTTGGTTTTGACAGGTACTTCAAAAGGAAATAGCTATTTTGGAGGTGCAGAGCTCAGAAAATAGAAGCAGCAGTGTTTTCTGGATTAATTATCTTTGGGTGGTTTTGCTTATAATCCTTCTGAATAAAGCTCTGCAGTGATACACAAGGTAAAAGTGGGTCCCAGGGCTGGCCCCTTCCATGCCCCACCCTCCTGCACCTCATGTAACATCTCTCTGGAAAAATGAGGGGGTGTGGAAAAATATATCTTCCCAGGGCAGAGAGTTCCTTAAAAATTTGTTCCAGAGGGAAGGGAGGCATCAGACACAGCCCTCGTGGCAGTGCTCTTTCCACAGGGGAAATCACTACGGGCCTGGGGGCAGTGGTCAGGCACTGGTCCTGCTGAGGGCAGGGAGCCTGTCCCTGCCTGTCCCTGCCTGCTCCTGCCTGTCCCTGCCTGCTCCTGCCTGTCCCTGCCTGCTCCTGCCTGCCCTGGAACCTGTCCCCCCATCATGTGGGGACACTGCTGAGCCACAGTGCAGGGGAGGGGGTTTGTCCTGCCAGGACCTGAGGTGACTCCCAGAACAGGGAGGGCAGGCAGGGTCTCCTGGACACCAGAAGCATTTTGTAACCCACACTGAAAATATCCCATAGTTTGAGCACTGCTGACTCTGTAAAGAGCAGTTCTGGCCGTGGAGGTGCCGTGACAGCGCTGACATCCATCACCAGTGTTGGCTCCATCCCAGTGCTCACCCAGCTCCTGCCTCCCTGCCCCGTCCCAGCCAGTGCCAGCAGGGATCACCAAGCCCCTGGGGCTGGCAGAGACCACGGCTTCCACCCCATTACAGCCACCTGCACTGGGCAGCAAGCCCTCAGTGACGTGGCAGTGGGAAAAGGGAGATGTCTTTCCCTGTGTTGTGCACAGCCAGTCCCAGCCCTGCCCTTTCCACTGGCCAGTTTTGTGGGTCAGAGCTTGGACCTTCCTCTCTGAGTGGTCAGAGCCATGCTGAGGTCAGGGCAGCAGAGGATGCCAGACCACACCTGGGGCAGCACCGAGACGCTCTTGCTCTGGATTAGCTTGGAACCTTTTCCAGTTCTACCCCTTCCCCTGTGTTTTAAGATTGCTCCTCCCTTGCCCACAGCTGCAGAGTGTTTCTTAGGCTTGGAACAGTTCATGCCTTAGTTTGAAGTGACCTGTTGGATGAAAACTGATTTGATTTTATAACTTGCTAGAAGTGGAGAAAAGGGGGACTAAAGTGGAACGGGGTGGCTTCATTTTCACCAATAGGTCGAACCCAAAGTTCTCCTCTCTCTTTCTTTGCACTTTTATGGCTTGTGAGGTTTTTCCAGCCTTAGGGTTCTTCCCTGCTTGCTTTGGTGGGTGGGAGAGCCGTGCCCAAGGCACTGCTGTCTCAGGGGCAGGGCAGAGCTGTTCCCACCTGCTGCCTGTGCTCTGCTCTTGCCCTCACCAGGTGGACCCTTACCTGCCTTACGAGTACACCTGCGAGGGGATGCTGGAGCGGATCCACGCCTACATTCAGCACCAGGTTGGGGAGAATCCCTGTCCTCCCTGGGGAACCATCTCTATCCTCCTGGGCAACTTTCCCTCTTCTCCCTGGGGAACATGCCTGCTCTCCCACGGGCATTGTGCAGCCAGTGCCCTGATCTCAGAGAGCACCAGGAGATGAGGCTGGGGGAGGTTTGTCATGGACCAAAGGTGCTGGGGGCTGATGGAGGACACCTGGGGGTGCTGGGGCTGGTCAAGGCCTTTCTGCTGCAGAGAATAAGGCAGCACTGGGAGAAGAAGAGGTGAGGGAAGAAGAGGTTCATCCCCCACAGCAGGACATGCCATCTCTGCATGCAGGTGACCTCAACCTGACGAGCAAAGTCACCAACCCCAGTGTCCTCCTGTCTCTCCAGCAGCCTCCCTTTCCCACTGTTAACATCTCAGGGCACTGACCCGTTACCTTCTCTCCCACCAGGATTTCTGCACCACGTCAACTCTCCCTCCGTCTCCCAAGACCAAGAGTCCTGCTATGCAAAGCCCTCTGAGCCCGCTGGCCCTGTCCCCCAACGCCACCCACCTGGTGTGGTCGCCCAGCGCCGGGCGGGCGCCGCAGGCGTGGCCCCCGGTGTCCTCGCTGCAGGTGTGGGTGTCGGAGCCCCAGCACACGTGCACGGAGACGTGCCGGCGGCACGGGCTGGTCTGCGAGCCCACCTTCTTCAGCTTCCTCAACAAGGAGGAGGTGTTTCTCCAGTGAGTTGGGGCCTTCTCAGGGAGGTTATGGGGGGCCACCAGCCAGATGATGTTCCCTTTGCTCCCCCCATCCCCTGCACCCATTTCCTTCCTCTCCCCCCTGCCAAAATCCCAGTGTTGAGCCTTTGTGCCCAAGGCAGTGCAGGCAGGGCCCAGCTTCACTCTTCAGCAGGCAACAACAGCGTTTCCAGGCACGGTTCTGCCTCTCTCCCACCCCACTCCTCTCCACCTCCCGTGTGCTCTCTCCCTTTCTCTCCTTTTTAACGTCTCTCTCTATAAAACTGCATTTTGAGCACACAGTGGTGAAGTTTTAATGGAGTATAAATCTGCCACGGGGCCCTGTGCTGCTCTGTGGGCAATTAAAATGTGAGCATTGCCGGTGCTGTCACGCTGGTCAGGCAGGCGCCGTGTGTCCTGCTGACATTTTTATATGATAAATTAGAGCTGGGGCCTGGGTTTCACTCTTTCCCCCTGCACGTCCTCCTCCAGACCTTAAAATGAGCTGGCCCAGGGACTCGTCAGCTGAGAAGGGTTAGTGGGAGGGCGATGCCAGCGCTGCTGTTCTGTCTGCGAGGGGAGGGATGTTAAAATCCACACTGGGCGTTTCTGCTGCTCCTCAGGGCTTTTGCTGATTCCCACCCCAGTTTTCTGGCTAATCCCAGCTAACAGGGAGCATATGGGTGTTCACTGATCCCTTGTCCCTTCCAGGGAATGTTATCTGCAGTGGGAGGTGCCCATGGAGAGTGGACAGAGCTGCTGGTCAGCAAGGGGCTGTAAAAGAGCCATTGAACATCCCGAGTTGGAAGTGACCCACGAGGATCAATGAGTCCAACTCCTAAGATTTGGGTGGGGTTTTGTGGGTGATCCTGAGCCATCTGTGGGCTGGGGTGATCTCTGGGCTGCAGGGTTGAGTTACCAGGGTCGCCCCTTCCTGTGTGCTGTGTCGGGCTGAGCACCCGCGTGTAGCCAAGGGGTGTCAAACACAGATCAGCAGAGATCTGACTCCACCTTTAGCAAAGGAACCTCCCCAGAAAGGACAAAGACCCTTCAGTGACCCCCCTGGCAGGCCCCTCACCTGACCTGACCCAGCTTTGGCTTCACCCCCAGGCTCAGCATCGCCTGCGACAGCACCGAGTTCGAGATGAACCATCTGTACCCCGCGGTGGCCGAGAACGTCCGCGAGTGCTACCTCCAGAAGGAGCCGCTGCTCTTCAGCTGCGCCGGCTACAACCCCAAGTACCGGCGCCTGTGCCCCTGCCGCGACTTCCGCCAAGGACAGGTGGCTCTGTGCAGGGACTGCTTGTGACAGGGCCAGTCCCCTCCGCGGTTGTGACACGGGCGCCGAGCGGCTTCTCCTCACAACTCCGCGGCGGCCGAGGAGCCGGGACAGGTCCCTCCCGGCGGGTGAGCCGGGGCTGTCGCGCTCTGGGGGTTGTTTCGTCCACCAGCCAACTGTGAACGACCACGTCCTGAACTTTGGAGTCATTTTCTTCCCGAGGAGCATCGTCCGACCGCATCCGAACCCACCTGGACCTGGTGGCACTGGGACGGGGTGGTGGGGAGGGGAGGGCTGGGGACGCCCTTCCTCTCCTCTGGCAATGGGACAAGCCACCAGCAGACTGCAGTTTCAGGGTTTTCATCTTCTTCAAGCATCCTAAGTTGTTTTATTTATTGATTTTTTTAACCCTCCCCCTGACAAGTGGTAAATTAAAGGGGAATCCACACCCAGCCCTTCTGTGGGAGTTCTTGGGCAGAGATGCACTGGGGGGGACGGGGGTGATGCTGGTGGCTGTTGTGGATGAGCTGGGGGAGAACAAAGCACAAGGAGAGTGGCTGGGTTAGATGGACACGCTGGGGACTGCACCCCTGGTACCCCCAGGCAGAGCCAGTGTCGGCTGGACAGCCTGGGAAGGGGCTGGGGTGGGCTCCTGGGAAGGTTGCTGGTCCCTGGGCAGGGCAGAGGTGCCCAGAGTGATTCCCCCCAGCCTCGAGGTGGCTCTTCACCCTGCTGGGCCGTGCATGGAGCTGAACATCCCTCCAGGGATGGTTGGAGGTGGTGGTGAGGGCACAGGGGCTGCTCAGGATGCAGGTGAGTGGGCAGAGAGGAGGATGTGCTGCAGCAACCAAAAGGAATTCCTGGTGGGCACTGACCGAGGGCAGAGCAGCTGAGGAGCAACATCCTGACTCTGATGTGCCAGCACAGCAAGAGGAGAGCTCCAAGCCACTATCTTCCATGAACTCTTGCTTCTTCATCTTTCCTTGGTGCTGTTCCCCTTGCTTTGGGGGAGTTTTCCCCTCCTGGCATGTCCCCTGGCTGGGTTGGTGCTGCCTGGGGTGACCTGTTTGGTTTTGTAGGGTTGCTCACCAGGGCAAGGTGCTGCTGTAAGGTTGGTGCTCAGCCCTCCTGCTGTCCGGGAGGTTGAATGGGGAGATTCCTGCATCCCATAAAACGTGTGGCTGGAAAGTCAGGGGCTGGAAACTCCTTCTCAGCCTGCATGGAATCACTCCTGGCCTGGGAGGGAGGCTGGTGGGGTGGCAGCCTGGCCTGGCGCTGTCACTGCAGGATCCCTGGCGGAATTGTCCCCTCTGGCTCACGGTGACCGATGGAGAGCAGTGACAGGACGAGTGCAGGAGGGCTGCCCCGTGACCCAGCCGCTCACTGGAGCTGTGCCACACCCCTGGCACCTCCAACCTGTCCTCCCCATGCCAGGCTTTGGGAGAAAATCCCATTCCTTCAGCTGTGCTGCGGCACCGGGCAGAGCCCTGCTGCCCTCACCGTGTCCCACAGGGTGCTGTGTCCTCTGGGCACCCCCCGTGAGCCTGGCCACATCCTGCCCTGGAGGAGCCGGAGACGCTGCCGTTATCCCAGAGCAATTTATCATCTTCAGCTCCAAATTGCGTGGGCAGCCTCCATCCTGCCTGTGACGCCAGCCGAGGGGAAGGATTGATTAAGTAATTTTTGTGTCTTGCAGCCAGCATGTGTCTAAATAAAAGCAGCACAAGCCTCTCTTTGCAGAGCCGAGCAGCAGCACCTCTCCACAGCACCTTTGGTCTCAGCCTCAAAGCATCCCCTGGCACAGACCCTGCCAGTGCTGGGTGGGCAGGAGCCGGTCTGGGAGAGGCACGGGGGGTCTGCCAGCAGGAACCACCAGCAATTCACTTCCCAGGGTTGTAAAGACCAAATAAAACTGGGTTTTATAGGAGATCTAAGCAAGTTTTAAAGACCAAGAGGCTCGGGATGCCTCGTGAGGCAGCGCTTGTTACACAGCAGCTCCCTGGGCAGCTTTTTCCACCGTTTCTGCTCAGCTGCTTTTAAAATAGCCTTCACCTTTCAGCAGCCCAGCGCTGCCTCCCACTGCAGAGAGCCCCAATTATCCCCTGGCAGGAGCATTTTTCTCCAGGCTGAAATAAAAGGCGGCTGGCTCACCTTCGCCGCTGTCATGGGAAATGATGATCTGTCTGGAACCTTGCTGGATCTCAAGTCAGCCTGTAAATTTGGGTGATGGGGCCGAGTGAGGCTCTGCTATTGCCTGTCGTGGCTCTGCCCCATCAGTGGGCACCGAGTCCTGCTCAGGGGCTGCGGGGGAAAAGCTTGTCCTTTGTCCCATTGGTGATGGATCATCACCCCTGGATGTTGGATGTAACAGGGACCAGAGCGTGGGTGCTGGGGCAGCCCCTCCAGGGATGCCTTGGTCTGTAAAACCCCATGTCGGGGCAAGCTGGGGGCTGGGCTGCTTTGGGAATGCCAGTGCTGGGTGTTAACATCAGCTCTGGGTGCAGAGTTGGTACCAAAATGTTTCTTATGTGTGAGGGGGGTGATGCCAGGGGCACCCTGATGTGGGGGTGGCACCAAGGAATGGAGCTGCTGGGTCAGCAGCAGCTCCTGGAGGAGTTGGTGTAGAAGAGAAGGGACTTTGTCACCTGGAAGGATGCTTCTCTCTGCCCAGGATGTGCCTGGTGATCACTGGAGCATCCCACTGCATTCCCAAGCTCTTTCCCCAGCAGGTCTCCAGCCTGGTCTCCCTGGCCAGGACATATTTCCATTCAGAAGGGGGATCTGAGGATGCAAACATCAAATTCACAATTTATTAAGCAGAAGCATGAAAGAGATTTGGAGGGAAGCAGAGCCACTGCCGTATGAAAGAGGCTCTAATTCCCACGGCTAATTGCAAAGAATAAATCCCCAGCTGGGAGGGGGAAAAGAGCGGGAAATGGTGTCAAAACTAGGAATAAACCCAAACAAAGATGAAATGAGCTGTCAGCTGCACCCTCCGCTGCTGCTGGATGGGACAGTTTGTTCAGCTGTGGGTGCGTGGGGAGCCCCCGGGGTCCCCTCGGGGTGGGGGCTGCAGCTTTTGATGGCATCTCTGGTGGCATCCAGCCAGCAGAGCCTCCTGGAATGTCTCGGATTTTTTTCCTAACCTGTTTTCTGGCAGCTGTGAAACCAGGACAGGCGTGTCAAAAGAATGATATTGTTCTGGAAATCCATTTTCCTTACCTAGAAATGGAGCCAGGGGCGATTTATGTTTCTGAGCCTCACTCTTCTTCTAAGTAATTCTGCTCAGAACTTTCTTTCTGGAGTTGATTGGGGGGTTTTTTTTCCCCTCGTTTTTAATGTTGGTGGCATCGAACCCTTCCCCTGCCAGTGCAGTGGGGGGCTGTGGCGAGAGGGCGGGTGGTCCCCGCCCCGGTGTCCCCTCACAGCATCCCATCACCTCTCCCTGCTGCAGCTCCGTGCCCTGCGGAGCCAGCCCGGAGCAGCGATCGGGGCCGTAAATCCCAGCCCGGGGAGCTCACGGCGCTGCTCCGCTCTTATCTGGGGCTTTATTAGCGAATCGTTAAAGTAGCTTTCCCCTCCTGATCCTCCGCTTATCAGCGGCTGGCTAAAATGGCAAATCGCATCCCTGATGTGGACAGTCCGGGCAGGAGAAACCCATTTATTTCCCCTAACGGGTTTATCAGTAGATCAAGGAGCTGCTGAAGATGTAAGCACCGCGGTTATTTCCCCAGGTGATGGATCTCGCTGCCACACAGCCTGCGGGAGCCGGGGCTGCCTGACAGGGATGGCTGATGGACCCGTGCTCGGCACTGCTGCCTCATGTATTTCAAGGTCTTGCTTTAATTGAGTCCTGTCTCCCTGATGTCAGGGTTTTTTTTCCTTCTTTTTCTTTTTTAATATTATTTTTCCCCCTTTAGGATGACTTTCCCAAAATAAACGAATGCACTTAATCTCCTGTCCCCTTCCCTCAGCTCTCCCTCCCTGTGGCAAATCCAGAGCTGTAAAGAAAGTGAGCAAATTGAAAATCTCTCCTCAGACTTTACTGGGTGAAAAGAGCAGCAAAATCTTCTGCCTTTTTTTCCTTTCTCTTTCTTTTTTCGTTCTTTGCTTTATTTTATCTCCTAGAAGGGACTTGGATTGGGGGTGAAACTCCTTTTCAGAGCTCTGGGGCAGAGCATTCCCGTTTCTATCAGCTCCAGCAGTGGTGCCCGGTGACACTCATTGTGGCTCGTTAGTGGAAAGCCATTAAAACTCGGGATCGATATTTTCTCGGGAGAGATAAGGCCCATTCAATATCATCCCCCGAGGCAGGCAGAGAAATACCAAGAGCCATCCCCAGACCAGGGCAGAAGTGCTGAGGGAGCAGCTTCTCCTGCCAGTGCCTGAGGAGGGCACAGGAGGGGACATCCCCCTGCCCAGGGGGGTGGAAGCTGAGCCAGGACCCAGCCCTCAGCATCCAGGTCCTCTGGAGAACGGGGGAAAAGTAAAACTGGGGAGGATGGGGAGGGAGGGGAATGTTTTGGGGGGATTTGGTGGCTCTGTGGGGTTTGGCCTCCAGCCAGGGCCCCTTGGCACAGGTGCCACCGCTGCCTGCAAAGGGCATCAGGAGAGCAAAAACCAGATTAATGAAGTGTCCATTCCCAACACCTGGCTGCTGGCTTTGGAATGCCAGAGGAAAGGGGCTGGTGGGTGTTCAGCCCATCTCCTCTCCCTCTCTCGGAGGGCTCCCACCACCCTTCACCCTCTGGAAAGCAGGTCCCAGCAGAAACCAGTTAGAAACAGGAGAGAAGTTTGCTTTTGGTGTTCAAGAGAGCTGCCAGAGGTATCAGCTTCTCTCTAAATATAAACCAGAAAACAGGAAATAACGATCTGTCCTAATTTAGTGCCTTTCATCTAAGGATTCAAAGCATCTGACAGCATCACTAAGAAGTAAGGGAAGGCTTCACAACCTGCATGGAAATGCAGCCACCCCAGAGCTTTGTGTGCAGCTTTTTGCTGAATGGTGCATTGCAACCCCTCACTCACCAGCCCCGATTCCTTCCCAAATTCCCCCAGTTTGCTGTCCCTGGGACTGGGCCCTGGAAAGGCAGCCTGGGAATGGGTGATGTTCTTGCAGCTTGACACCGTGCACAGCTGGCTCAGCGCCACCGAGTGTGGAGGAGTGTTTATTTAATGAATTAATTGAATTAATTAATTTTCAGGAGAGTGCTGAGGAAAATAACAGGGAGCTCCAGCAGCTCTGCCAGCTGTCTGGCTGTGTGCAGCAGTGGGAGCAGGGCGTGATCCGTACACGGAGCGGGGAGCACAGCGGGTCTGGGCAGTGCTGGGACAGATGGGAATCACAGAATCATGGAGTGCTTTGGGTTGGAGGGGACCTTTAAACCTCTTCCCATTCCCCCCCTGCCATGGGCAGGACACCTTCCACTCTCCCAGGGTGCTCCAAGCCCAGTCCAACCTGGCCTTGGACACCTCCAGGGATGGGGCAGCTACAACTTCTCTGGGCAACCTGTGCCAGGGCCTCCCCACCCTCACTACAAATAATTTCTTGCTTATATCCAGTCTGAAATTACCCTGGTTCAGTTTAAAACCATCACCCCTTGTCTTATCAGAACAGCCCCTGCTAAAAAGTCTGTCCTCATCTTTCTTATCAGCTCCCTTCAGGCACTGGAAGGGGCTCTGAGGTCTCCCTGGAGCCTTCTCTTCTCCAGGTGAACACCCCCAGCTCTCCCAGCCTGGCTCCAGAGCAGAGGGGCTCCAGCCCTTGGAGCATCTCCGTGGTCTCCTCTGGACCCACTGGAACCCACCCATGTCCTTCTCCTGCAGAAGCTGTGGGTGGGGAGATCCCCTCTGTACCTTCCAGCAAAGCTTTCCTCAGGGAGAGGCACCCCTGGCTGCCCTGGCTGCTGCACAGAGCCTGGGCCCTGGAACTGCTGCTTCCCCCTTTCCTGGCATTGCCAATCCTACCCCTGTGCTGCCTGCTGACCCCTGGGTGTGGTTTGCCCCGTGTCCTTCGCTCTCACCAAGACTGGCACGCCAGGATTTCCTTGCATGGTTTGCCCTGGAGACTGAGGAGGATGTTCCACCAGATTTACCTGCAAGGTGCCTCAGCCACCAGACCCTCAGTGCATCAGCAAGAAGGGTGTCCCTTGGCTGCTGCTGTCCCCAGGCTCTTGTGACATTTGTGTCCCTCTGCAAAGGCTCGTTCAGGGTTGGCTTTGAGCCCTCTTGGCTCCTGTCCCCACCCTTTGCCACCTCTGCATCTGGGTCAGACGGTGGCAGTGGCTGGGTGCTAAAGTGGGGCCCGTCTGGCTGTCACCAGCAGTGGCACCACAATCTCCATGTCACCACACAGCAGTGACTGTCCCCTGCCCTTCCAGCTGTGCCCAGGTGTGGCCAGGCCGGGACTGGGCTTGGGAGCAAGAAGTTCATAAAAGAAAAGTGGGAGGCAATGGATTTCCACACTTAATTAACTCACCAAATTAATCCCAATTAGGAGTTGTAATTGGGGTTATAATGGTTAATCATCTTTCCCCCCAAGCCACAGCTGCACTATCTGTCTTAACTGCATTATAAAGGGGAGGCCATGCAGTGACACTAGAGCTGCCACCCGGGCATCCCCTGGGGGGATGGGGCTGGGCTGGGCCCCTCGACCTGCTGCTCTGCAGGATGGGGGACAGCTGAGGGGACACCCCTGTGACCCAGTGACCCCCTGGCTGAATTGCATCGACACCACTTTTCCAAGAACGCTGCGAATTCGGCTGCTCATGCTCCTGTTTGAGCAGGTTCCTGCCAGAAAACCCAAGTGCAGGGACATTTCATGGACTTCCCTGCTGCTGCTTTCTGCTGCAAAGAGCCTGACTGAAAACATCTGCTTGTTCTTCTTTGTCTGGGCACCTTAACTGAGCAGTGCCAGGTGGGCCTCAGCAGGGATACAGAGCAGCCCTTTCCTCCTGCTTTGTTCTGGATCACAAGAGGGGCTCTGGACCCCTCAGAACCCAGGGGCAGCTCAGGATTGGCTCCAAACCCTCCTTGCTTCACTCCTGCTCACTAAAGCCCAGCCAGCAAAACCCTTCCTGCACCTGAACCCTGAACCTCTTCCCTGCACCTCTCTCCTGCTCATGATGCTCCTACGGGAGCATCCCAGCACACCTTGGAATTTATACCTGGAAATACCTGGAAATTCCCCAAGGTAACCTTGGCTGTTACCTTGGGGAATTTCCTTCCAGGGCCATGGGATGTAAAATCCCCACACCTGCCTGGCTCCTCCCTGGGCCCTGGGGAAGATGCTGCCAATGCCCTACTGAAAACTGGCCAGGAGGCTGAAAGGTGACCTCCTGCAGAGGCTTCTCCCCAAAGGCTGGCTCCCAGCATGGCCACAAGGGAATCTTGGATGCCCAGTGTCCTGGATACATCAAAGCAGTCAGACAAAGCTCCATTAAATACCCCAGAAAGGACAAATTCACTGACAAAATCACACTGCCAATATTCAGCGGCACAGAAAACGCAGGATTATGCTCCTTACATTTGGCTCAGCATTATCCAAAGCTGCAGGGAACTTGTGCACTGCTGATCCCGGGGTTATCTTCCTTGGGAGGCTGTTCTGCTGCAGAGGAAGGGTGATGCTCCTCCTCCTCCTCTTCCTCCTCCTCCTCCTCCTCCTCATCCTCCAGCCGCCCCAGCACAGGCAGAGCCTTCTCACCTGCCCACCCCCAGCTCCTCCATCGCCCACCAGGGGCTCAGGCCGTTTTGTAGCTGCTATTTTGGCTGGGTGTTTTTGTTGTAAGTGTTGTTGAACAGGAAAAATAAAAACTCGAGGCCCCTGGTGGTATTTTTAGTCCCGTATCGGTGACTCGCTCAAAAGCCTCAGCAGGACTGTAAAATAAAATTAATCTGCATCTGCCGTGCGTCACTTTTACAAAGCTTGTCTCCTTCTGCTACCACGCGGAGGGTTTGCAGCCCTCGGCTTGGGAGAGCGCCAAGTACCTGCCAGGCAGCCCCAGCACAGCAGACAGCAGTGGGAAACCAGCAGGGATGGGGGTGAGGGGCAGGCAGAGGGAAGGGAATTGGATTCTCACGGAGTTTGCAGGAAGATTGTGCCTCATCCGGCTGCTCAGGTGCCCGGTGGGCTCTGTGCAGGTGGAGGGAGCTGCACTGGTTGGACTGGTTTGCTTGCAGGGCAGAGCTGCTGGGGGAAACTGGGGGAGCTGCTGGGGGAACCCCTGGCAGTGCCCCACCACCCTGGATGGGGAGTGAGAAGAGTTATTGCCATGGAGACTGACGAGAGAGTTGGAAACTGAGTGCCATGGAAACCAGTTTGGGAGTTTCTGGGGGCACCCCGCTGGTCCCCGGGTGCTGGGGATGGTGATCCACGTGGTATGGGATGGCTGGGACAGCCAGGTGCTCCAGAGCAGGGCTGAGCCCCACTGCATCCCCCACCCGGATTATCCGGGGCCAAACTGGAGTAACAATCCCCAAACGGGGTAAGAGAGCTGCCCAAACTGGAATAATGTGGTGGGGAAAGAGCTGCTGGACATTTCTGGGCTCTCAGCCACACAACTGCCAGCAGCCAGGCCTGTGAATTGCACAGGAGCACTGAAGCAGCCGAGGGTGGAACTGCAGCACAAGGCATCTCCCAGGAGGAGTTACACGAAGAGCAGGACTGGGATGAGGGTGGGCAGGAGAGGCAGGAGGGATGGGGGGTGCTCTTGGCTTGGCAGCTCTGAGGTGATGGGAACAGCACTGAACTGCTCTTCCTTTACCCAGGACCAGTGAAGCATCTCCTGCTCGGGTTCTGTGCTTGTTTTGCTTCCTGAAACAGGACTTTGGGAAAACAGGAGAGGCCACGTCACCCCCGGGCTCAGCCTCTCCTTTTCAAGAGGGAGGTGTCCTCAGTGGGGACCGAGGTGGCTTTTGTCACCCTTCCCACGGGCCATGCTCCCTGTGCCACGCAGTTTGAAACGCTCCAGGATGCCTCTGGCCCTTCCAGCTCTGCTCCTGGCACAGCCCTGGCTGGCACATGTGGGCTGGTGGGGTCTGAGGGTCACCTGCCCAACACCCCCAGCGCAGGGGAAGCAGCTCTGTGTCCCCTTCCCTCTTTCCCCACACCCAGCAGCACCTCCCTGCCAGCAGCTGGCAGAGGGATCCTCCAGGAGCTGGTGTTGAGCACCTCCCCAGGGCTGGTAATTCTCCAGGCTGCCCACTCCCCTATTCCATGGGCAGGGAAACACCCACTGGCATTTGCAGCCAGTTACTGTGTGCTGTGACCCTGCCTGGTCAGACACAGCTCTGGCTGTGTCCCCTGGCTCTGGGGTGGAGGAATTCCCTCACATCAGGGCATCCTCCCACCCCAGACATGCCCTGCAGGGCCAGCAGATGCTCTGGCTGCAAATCCCAAGAGTATTCCACTTGGGATGGGATGAACTGATGGCAAAGGGATGGCAGCTCATGAGACCTAGGCGAGGAGAGGTTTCCTCACAGCTGTGGTGCTAAAAACACCTTCCTGCCCTTGTTCCCTATTCCCAGGGGTCTGGATGCAGTAGTCTGGGGCCAGCCTGGCCTCGAGTGAGCCCATTCCATAGTGCAGGGAGGGTGGGAGCACCTGGAGCCTAAAGAGGGCTGTTAGAGGTGAGATTTGGGCTGTGCTGCTGCAGGTGGGGGGCTCTGGGGTGTCCCTGGCTGCAGGAGCAGGGATTTTGGGGGCCCCGAGGCTCCTCTGTGAGTTGATATCCCCACCCCTGTGCCCTGTGGGGAGGGTTGGAGGGGGGGTTGACAGCAACAGGGGAGATGGTTTGGGGGCTCTCAGGGGTCCCCTCCTGATTCTCAGGAGCCAGCCTGGGCTGGGCTGGGTGGGATTGTGACCCAGACCCCCTGGTTTTGGGGGTAGATTGAGGGGCTGTGCCCCCCCCTCCCTGTGCTGGGCTGGTGCCCAAGAACTCAGGTTGCCCTTACTGGGGCTGAACACAGCTCTCATGTTCACTGTAACCTCAGGATGCCCTTTAATTTTTAATGCTTCAATAAAACAGTAATTACAAACACTGGAATTGGTGGTTTTTAAGCAGAAAGTATTAACTTCCCGGGGTTTAATTATTCAACAGAAATTAAGGAAAGTGGGGCTGGATCCTGCTGGCTCTCTTGGCTTTTCCTGGTCCCCATCTGCTTCGCAGGGAGGAGGGCTGGGGGCAGGATGGAGCCCATCTCTGGGGTGTCAGGGCTCCCCAGTGTCTTAAAAATCCAGGGCAGAGGTGTGGGGGATGGCACTGCTGGGCTGGGCTGGCTCAGGGTGAGGAGAGCTCTGGGGGCAGAAGGACTCCCCCCCTAAATGGCTCCTTCTCTATTCCCTGCAGGATTTCCAGCCAAGGCAGTGCAGGGTCACGGCTCTCCGGGAGGTCAGTGGCTGCTGGGATGTGAATCGATGCCATTGGGGTCTGTGCATTAACCCCAGAGGGGATCCCGGGGCAGGTGGCACCTCAGGAGCTGGCATCGCTCTGGGGCTGCCCCTTGTGACCCCCATCCAGCGCCTGCACCCATCCCCTGACCAGGAGGGGACTCAGGAGCTCCCAGCCTTTGTTTTCTGGAGTTTTCTGCAGCCTGGGTTTTGCCCTGAGCTCCCTGGGAAGGTTTCAGGCTTGCTTTTAATTACCGTGCTGGGGAATGATCTGTGGAGACCAGGAGAGCTCCCAGGGCTGCTGAAACACAGCAAAACAGCCGGAGCCTGGCAGAGCTTGTGGGTTTGGGCTGGCTGATTTTGGACCCCCACCCTGCCTAGGGTAGCACTGGGGTTGGGAAAGCCTCGACAGAGGAGGGCAGGGATGGGGAAATAGGGATAAAATATCCCTGTGAGGAGTGGTGGGGATTTGAGGGGCCCTTGTGCTGGGATGGGACCTGTTGGGGTTTTCCAGTTTCTCGCACCCACGCCTCAGATCTCAGCCCTTTTCCCACATCCACAAAGCCCCTTTTCCCTGTAAGGCACCTTTTGCATTATCCCATCCTAAGCCACGTGATGGACTTCAGGAGCTGGCGTTGGATGGTGACTGAGGGAACCACGAGTGCTGGAAAAGCAAGTTGTTAATATTAATGGTTACCGGTAATAACTTCATTGGTAGGCAAACCTGCCCGCAGTGAGACGGGGAGAAGGCAGCGAGGGCTCCTTGTGAGATGGAAATGGCTCTGCCAGGGCTGGGGGATGAGTTGAAGGGAGTGGGGTGGGGATGATGGCTCTGCTGATGAGGCGCTGGGGATGGGGAAGGAACGCGGACTCATTTGCAAGGGAAATGAAATTATCGCCTGCTCTGTCTGCTGTCCTCACTGCGCAGAGCCTGATGAGCTGTGCGGGGAGGGGGCTGGAGGGGGCGGCCCTGGGAGCACCCTGGGGTGGGGACCCTCTCTGCAGGACCAGGACCTCACAGAGAGGGGGCAGCTGCAGCTCCCGAGGGGGCTGGGGTGATGCCCTGCCCACCCTGAGGGGCCTGGGGTGATCCCCTGGCCACCCCGAGGGATCTGGGGTGA
>VZTH01018699.1:329-19347 GCA_013397815.1 Aleadryas rufinucha
AGGGCCAGAGGAGGTGCGGCCCGCCCGGGTCCGGCTGAGGTCGGGCCGAGGCTGGCACGGTGCCGCGGCTTCGGGGTTCCTGTGCGGAACGAGGCACGGGCCGGTGCGGCTTGTCCCTGCGCTGGCAGCGTTGTGCTGATGGCAGGACTCGGAACCAGGGCTGGGAGCCGAAAGGGTGGCCCGGGCGCACCGCGGCTGGAAGACCCGGCTGGAATCTGTGGAGCTGCGAGCTCAGGGCTGTCACATGCCTCTTGGACTGCAGCAGCAGCTCGGGGCCTCCTGCCCGGACCGGGCCTTGCCTCGGTTACTGTCCCCGTGGGTGCTTGGTGTGACGGGTGATGGCCGAGCAGAGCAGTGGCGTTCTGCAGCTCGGGAGGACGAGCCCGAGAGCTCTGCGGGGGCTGACAGTGCTGCCCACCGCTCCTGCCCCCCCGGGCTCCCGGCACTGCGCTGCCCGTGTGTGGGTGGCTCCTGTCCCACGGGCCATGGGACACCCCCGCGTTCCTGTCGGAGGGACACAGCCACGAGACTGGCACTACGGGGGGAACTGGGAGGGTGGGCTGCCTTTGCACCTGCAGGGACTGGCCCTGCCTGGTGTGCACATCGGGGAGTAGACCCCACGTCCACCCTGAAGGTGATCGCTGTCACTGTCACTCTCCTAGTCTACTCCTCCAGTCTTCTGCTTCCTGTGGATGCGTTGGAGCTGCTGGAGCAGCAGTGACAGCAGACAAGAGGGGTGTGAGCTGGGTGTCTCCTGCCCCAGGGTGGATGGTGACAGTGTCACTCGCAGCTCCTGCAGTGGGAGTTCTGCTGGGATGGACTTTGGAGAGCTGTGATGAGGAACTGTGGCATGTGGGGTGATCGAACTCATGCCGTGGCTGTGAGGTTGCCATCTCCCTCCTCCTGTTGCAAATCTCTGCATCACTGTTTTCCACCTCCAAGGCTGGCTTTGAAATCGCTCCAGAGGAGCAGAGCCAAATTCTTCTAGCAGCCTTTCCAAATGGGCTCTTGTGCTGCCGGAGCAACTGGCTGCTGCGTGGAACAGTTTTCCATCGGGCTGTTGATGGTTGTGTAGAAGAGGAGGCAGCAAGGTGCCTGGTGCTGGTGCAGGGTGCCTGGTGCAGGGACTCTCTGAAGTGTTGTTGGTGGCATCTGTCATGACCCTGTGATGACACCATGATGATGTGGCCTGTGCAACGCTGTCAGTGACTGAGCTTCATCCTACTCGTGTCACTGCAGGGGACATAGAGTCCCAGGGTTCTTCTAAGGCCCTTTCCAGTGACTCCCCCGTACACGTTGCCCTAGGACTCATAGCTTGTTGTGGGGGCACACGTGAAGGGGGTTCCCAGGTGTGTTGCAGAGATGAAAAGGCAGACAGAAAGCAGTTGCAGGGTTGCTTCTAGGGCAGCCCCATTCTGAGCGAGGTGGTTGGAGTGTGCAGAGGTGTCCCAGGCTGCTGGTAACACTGCAGCTGGGCTTGACTCTTGTGCTCTGCCCTTGCAGGGAGATAAAGAAAGATGAACTTTAGCTCTTGAGCTACTTTTAGCAGCTCTGCTCTGAGCTCTGGACAGTGTGTTTACCCCTGCGCTTGCATCATGCTGTGTTGGTCCTGGCCATGTCGGCTGCTCTCTGGCTCCATTCCAGAGACGGAGGAGAGGCAAACCGCAGAGATGGGCAAGCCCAGGGGACTCAGAAAGGTTCAACCCTCAGATCTTTAACACAGGCAAGGGAGGCTTCCCGTTGGTGGGGCTGGCCAGGCAGAGGCTCCTGCTTGCGGTTCCAGGGCTGGCAGGGTCAGAACTTCCCTGATAGTGGTGCCTGCTGCAGTACGGAGTGTCTTAGAGACCCTTTTCCTCCAGGAATGTCAGAATGCCTTGTGTGGGTGCCAGGAGGAGCTGGAGTTTAGTGCTGCAAGCTGGCTTGTCCTGCAGCTGTTTGTGGCAGCGGGAAGTGGCTGATTCCTGTCCAAGTGCTGCTGCCGCGTGGCAGCCTGGGAGCTTTGCTCTTGGCCCTCTGGTGCTCTCAGCCTGGGGCTTCAGCACTGCCCTGAAATGCCGAGATTGTGGCTCTCAGGTGGAACATCTGCTGGGATCATGGGTCCGGATGTGGCATCTGGTTCGGTTTCTGCAGCCTGATGGGAATGTCCGCCCGTGAGCCCCTTGGCACCGGGCGCTGCAGGGGCTGCCCAGGTAACCGCCTCCTGTGCCATGCTGCTGCAGCACCGTCCTCGGCTCAGGGCTGGAAACACCGCTCTGTCAGGAGCTGGTTTGGGGCAGCAGCTGCTGCTGTTTCCGGAGGGGCTGGTGCAGCCCCCCCGCCCCCGGTGCATGGCGCAATAGGAAGCGAGGCGGCTGAGCTCACCGTCCAGGCGGGGCACTCCCTGCGGGGCTGGTGGGCTTTCGCTCTTGCCTGGCCCGTGCATTTGTTGGGTTTTTCCTCCCAGCAGCAGCGCCACTTGTGCTGCAGGAGTGGCCTCCAGGGCCGAGTGGAAGGGCTGGAGCCCTGCAGCTGCTGGAGCAGAGGGAGCATTCCCCGAGCCGCTGCAGCTGAGAACTGGCCACAAAGGGCTGAATGTCCTGTGGAATGGGGGCTCCGCTGTGCTGCCCCACGCACAGCCCTGGCCCACGGCTCACAGCCCGGCCCTTGGTCTGCAGCATCACAGAGGCTCTGTCACATCAGCCAGGTCTGACTCCAGGGCTGAAGGAGTCTGTTGTCTGCAGGACCTTGCACGGCCACTGGCTGTCTCCTTTCGTGTTCACTCGTTGCTCCATTGAAAGCAGGTTGGGTTCATGTGGACTTCCCTGAGGATTGCACCAGAGGGTTGTAGATCAAGGTTAAAGTCCTGTGGAGGCTGCTCCTACCTTTGGGGCTGTTCAGTGCTGTGAAGTTCTAAAAACCTCTCTAACTCCCAAGTCAGTGCTAATGTCTGTCCCCTCCCGGTGCCTCAGCCCACAGAGGATGTTCCCCCTTTCTTTCCTCACACCCAGACAAATAGGGAAAGAGTCCCTCAGAAGAGCAGGACATGCAGTGATGCTGCATCACTCAGCTCAGGGACCTTTGGGAAAAGCAAACCACTTTCTGCAGGGAAGTGACTGCTGGCGTCACATGGAGCTCTGCCTTCGTTTGCCAGCACAGCTGGAGTCCCCTCGTTAACGTCACTTTGATTTCCATTGATACAAGTCGTGAACTTGAAAATTGCTCCTTCCTTGTTTCTGTAGTTTCCTGGCAGTCTCCGCCTTCCGCACTTACTGTAAGCTCCACAGCCACTTCCCTGCCTCCCGGCAGGGCCGACCAGAGGTGCCTTCGAGACCAAATTAAAGCCTCATTCCCACCTGTTGCCAGTGACCAGCCTGCCCGTGCCAGCTGTCCTGGAGCACTGTGCGCCGGGCTTGTGCCCTGGCTGTCTCTGGTTCTGGCCCCCTCAGCCCTTTTTCAGAGGGGTGCAGGAGTCACAGCTGGGTCCTGGCAGGAGGGAGCTGGGAGCCAGCTCTGAGCCACGTGTGTGCCTGTCCTGGCAGGTCTCCGGAGCTGGCCAGGATGGCGCAGTGGAACCAGCTACAGCAGCTCGACACGCGGTACCTGGAGCAGCTCCACCAGCTCTACAGTGACAGCTTCCCCATGGAGCTCCGGCAGTTCCTGGCCCCATGGATTGAAAGCCAGGACTGGTAAGGCCTTGTGAAACGCCAGTGAGGGGACTTTGCTCGGAACACCCACCTGCAGGGGTCCGAGTGGGCTGGAGGAGCTCCGTCACTTTCCCTGGGCCCTCGGTGTGGTGGGACTGGCCTTCCTCCCTGGGGCTCACGTGGCATCGAGGGAAGCAGGACTATGCATGGAGTAGGACTCTGTGTGCTGTGTTAGACCCCAGACCAGGAGAAGAGGCAGCTCTGAAGCAGGGGGGTGTCCCCATCCAGGGCTGGCTAACACTGACCTCTGTTGTAAACGGGGCTGACACAGAGCACTGATCCCTGGATCCCATCCATAAGCATGTGGGATGTGCTCACAGACGTGAGGTGCTGGTGTGCACTGTCTGCCTGGTGCTCTGATCTACTTGACAAGATGGTGATTGGTCACAGGTTGGACTCGATCTTAGAGGTCTTTTCCAACCTAAATGATTGTGTGGTTCTGTAAGTTGCACAGGGGATGGTGAGTGTGAGCGGAGCCCCCCTGCACGGTCCCGTGCCAGGCACTCAGGGCTCTCCCTCCCTTGTACAGGGCATACGCCGCCAGCAAGGAGTCGCACGCCACGCTGGTGTTCCACAACCTGCTGGGGGAGATCGACCAGCAGTACAGCCGCTTCCTGCAGGAGTCCAATGTCCTGTACCAGCACAACCTGCGCCGCATCAAGCAGTTCCTGCAGGTGAGGTGGGAAGCGCCAGCTTGGCAGGGGTAGGCATGGTGGGGAAGCTGGTGAGAGTCCAAGCAATTCCTTGGCACAGCTCACCGTCCACAGCCCTCAAGGATGTGGAGATCCTAGGGGTTGCCTTGTGCCTGCTGACCGTGGGGTGTTCGACTGTTTACAGAGCAGATACTTGGAGAAGCCCATGGAAATAGCTCGCATCGTGGCTCGCTGCCTCTGGGAAGAGTCCCGGCTCCTCCAGACAGCTGCCACTGCAGCCCAGGTCAGTGGCCAGGTATCCCAGGGCCTCCATCCCGATTCCCAACAGCCAGGACACAGCCTGGGTGTTCTGGCTGGGTGTGGTGAGCTGGGTGCCCTCATCTCTCCTCTCCCTGACTCTGTGTCGCCTTGGAGCTGATGCTTAAGTGAGCAGCCAGCTGCCCCGGTGTGTGTTAGGGATGGGGTGGAGACCCTGCAGAACCTTCTCAGGCTGGGAGGGAGCATCCCCCAGTTACAGCCCTGTCCTAATGCCCCTCTTGTCCCCTCTGCAGCAAGGGGGACAGGCAACACATCCCACAGCAGCTGTGGTGACAGAGAAGCAGCAGATGCTGGAGCAGCACCTGCAGGATGTCAGGAAGAGGGTGCAGGTATGTGTCTGCCTGGGCTCCTTCTGCTTTCCCCACCACGGTTCTTGAGTGCTTTGAATGAAACCACATCTCTTGCCTTGCAGGATCTGGAGCAGAAGATGAAAGTGGTGGAGAATCTCCAGGATGACTTTGATTTTAACTACAAGACTTTGAAAAGCCAAGGAGGTAATGACAGCTCATTAGTATTTGCAAACCACAGTGTTTTCCTGCAAGGAATCTTGCTGGAGAGGTGTTCCAGCCTCCACTCCCAGCGGGAATGTGCTCAGGGTTAGGGCATTTGCATGGTGATTGGAGAAACCTGGTCTTTTGTTTCTGCCACTGACACTGCCCTTGAGGGAGCTGAACTGAGCTTTGCTGTAAGCACAGCAGTGGGGTGGGGAGGGATTGGCCTCTGTGGGAGCAGGAGAGCCACGGAGGTTCTTGGAGGCTGTGCCAGATTCCTGCTTGGCTATAGGGGGCTTTCAGGGTGCCTGCACTTTGCCACGAAGTGTTGTGGTGTTGTGGCACTTGGGGAGGTGGGAAGAGTCCGTGTGTGTGGCTGAAGCTTCTCACCTCTGCACAGACATGCAGGACCTGAACGGGAACAACCAGTCGGTGACCCGGCAGAAGATGCAGCAGCTGGAGCAAATGCTGACGGCGCTGGACCAGATGCGCAGGGTGAGTGGGGCAACTGGCCCTCCAGATTCCCCCAGGTGCAGATCCCTCTTCTTCAGGGTCAGAGTTTGGTAGTTCCTGCATGGCCAGGACCAGGAGCAGTGCAGCAAGCACAGCCCTGTGTGACTTCTTCCTTGTCTGTGAATGTGAGACTTGCGGGTCCATGGGGGAAGTCACAGGGTGCTGAAGGTTCTGCTTTCTCTCTTGGCAGGGCATAGTGAGCGAGCTGGCTGGGCTGCTGTCGGCCATGGAATATGTGCAGAAGATGCTGGCAGATGAGGAACTGGCAGACTGGAAGAGGCGGCAGCAGATTGCCTGCATTGGCGGCCCACCCAATATCTGTCTGGACCGGCTCGAGAACTGGTGAGAGCTGGCTGGGACTGTGCCAGTCCCCAGAGCAGTGGCACTCATACACCTGCTGTGGAGATGAGCTCTTGGTCTCTAGAAACATCCTTGCAAAATGGTTTCTGATGCCTGCACATGTACCTTAGCCCACTGCTTAGCCTGAGCCACGATGGTGGGCACAGCGCTGGAATGGTGTCCCAGTGTCCCCAGCTCCATGCTTGGGGGATTCTGAGGCTGCTGAAAAGTTTCTGGCTGTGGCGTCACCTGGGCATGTGCAGGTTTTGTTTGTAATGCATGGCCTAGAAAAATGCTCTGGGCTCGGAGCCACAGACACACTCAGTCCTTGACTGGTTTGGCATGGAGAGTGTCTTCTTGCATGGGAAGAGGAGGGCTCTGCAGGCTGGACAGTGTGGGCTTGGCAGCCAGAGCTAATGCTGATTCTCCCTGCTCTCCTAGGATAACCTCTCTTGCCGAATCGCAGCTACAGACCCGGCAGCAGATCAAGAAGTTGGAAGAACTGCAGCAAAAAGTATCCTACAAGGGCGACCCAATCGTCCAGCACCGGCCCATGCTGGAGGAGCGGATTGTGGAGCTGTTCAGGAACCTGATGAAAAGGTGCTGAAGGCCGGCGGGAGCCACAGGTCATGGCCATGAGTGGAGGGTGGGCAGGGAGGTCTGACTGTGGTCCCTGTGCTGTTCCTGCAGCGCTTTCGTCGTGGAGAGGCAGCCCTGCATGCCCATGCACCCCGACCGGCCCCTCGTCATCAAGACAGGCGTGCAGTTCACCACCAAAGTCAGGTGGGTCACTGCCCCCGCGGGTGAGGGAGGGAGCTGAGCAGGGAGGGCAGCGTGGGATCGCTCTCTGAAGATGCTGCTGCAAATGCAGCCCACAGCTCACCTGGGGAGCACTGGTGCTGGGAAGGGATGGATACTAGCAGGATAGATCCCAGATGGATGATCCCAGCAGGCTGGAGTGCTGCCCACATGACTCAGTGCAGGGCTGGCTGGGGATCTGCCATATTCCTGGAGGCAGCTGGGTTCTGGTAAATCCCATTGTGGGGGTGGGAAGCACCAGCGCATCCCTGGCCAGCTGCTGCTCAGCCGGGCCATGTTCCCTGCCAGCTTCCATGGAGGGAGGCTGCTCTGACACTGGACTCTGCCTGGAGCTCCCTTGCCCTCTCCCAACACTGCCTTCATTGCCCTCTTGGCCTGTGGCAGCCTCTGGCCCAGAGTAGTGTGGAGGGTGTTTGTTCAGAGCCTGGTGTGGGCAGTCAGCAGTCCAAACGAGCTCCTCGGGATGCTCAGGGGAGCAGCATCAGCACCTCCCTGGTTCTGGGGACAGGTGTCAGGGCTAACATGTCCTGGGTCCATGTGAAGCTGTGCCCAGGGCTGCCAGAGGACCTGGTCCATGCTGCTGGCTGTGCCAGGTGCCATGTAGAACAGGAGGTGTTTCTGTGCACAGGATGTTCATGCTCTGTGTCTGCTGACTTTTGCAGGTTGTTGGTCAAATTTCCAGAGCTGAATTATCAGCTGAAAATCAA
This sequence comes from Aleadryas rufinucha, assembly GCA_013397815.1. Lineage (NCBI taxonomy): Eukaryota > Metazoa > Chordata > Aves > Passeriformes > Aleadryas > Aleadryas rufinucha. The sequence continues at coordinate 7,853 of VZTH01018699.1, forward strand.
AGTCTGCATTGACAAGTGAGTCCTGTGCTTCCCTTCCAGTGGCACTGGGTGGGCTTACTGGGATGGGACTGATTCCTGCTGCCCTTGGGTTGGGCTCCATCTCCACAGCGAGGGCCAGCGTGGCCCCCAGTTGAAGGGAAGGATGCAGGGTGGTGCTGGGTCCCGAGAGTTCACCCCCACGTGGGGGAAAAGCCTATGGGGCTCGTGGGACTCATGCTGGGATGCAGCTGGCACCACACACCAGCTTGTCTGCATCAGGGTGGGAAGGCCACTGCCATGACCTGGTATCTCTTTCCCATTTCCTAGGGACTCCGGGGATGTTGCAGCACTTCGGGGGTAAGTGCACTCTTTGCTTTGGCCGTTGTTTCTTGTTTCTGCTTTTATTCCTGGCAAACATCCTACCATATATTCACTCGCAAGACAGCCCTGTCAGCCCCACTCTTTCCTCTTCCAGGTCCCGGAAGTTTAACATCCTGGGGACCAACACCAAGGTCATGAACATGGAGGAGTCGAACAATGGCAGCCTGTCAGCAGAGTTCAAGCACCTGGTGGGTACCATGAGCTCCTGGGCTGCTCCTGTACGGCCACGTGTCATTGTGGTGCTGCTTCAGCCTGTCCCTCTCTCTGCAGACCCTGCGGGAGCAGCGCTGTGGGAATGGAGGCCGAGCCAACTGTGACGTGAGTGTAGGGGGCCCTGGGAGGGGGACTGGCCATTGACAGGGGCAGTTGAGCTGGGAGGGGATGCAGGAGCCCTGCCCTGAGGTGGGGGATCCACTGGCACCGATTGGCGGAGTGGCAGCTTGCCAGGCCAGCCCCGGGCAGCTGTGCCGGGCCTCGTGGTCATGTGTTGGGCTGAGGGTGGGTGTCTTGTGGTGCTCATGGTGTCCTCTTCTGCCCCAGGCCTCGCTGATAGTCACCGAGGAGCTGCACCTCATCACTTTTGAGACAGAGGTGTATCACCAGGGGCTGAAGATTGACCTGGAGGTGAGGCATGGGTCACTGCCTTCTGCTGCCACGGGCCTGGGTGAAGAGGAGCCCTGGGAGTTGTCCCAGCCCATGGTCACATCCTCTCTTTGCAGACCCACTCACTGCCTGTGGTGGTCATCTCCAACATCTGCCAGATGCCCAATGCATGGGCGTCCATCCTGTGGTACAACATGCTGACCAACAACCCCAAGGTAGGGCTGGCGTGGGGAGGCAGCAGGGCAGGTGTCAGGATGGGGGTGTCATGGTGAGAGAGGGAAACAGAGGCTGGGGAGCAAGGCTGAGGCGGGACCTGGCCCTCCTCCTGTCCCATGTCCCACTCAGGGCTGTGTGTTCCCTCGTGCAGAACGTGAACTTCTTCACTAAGCCGCCCATTGGGACCTGGGACCAGGTGGCAGAGGTGCTGAGCTGGCAGTTCTCCTCCACCACGAAGCGCGGCCTCAGCATCGAGCAGCTGACCACGCTGGCAGAAAAACTGCTGGGTAAGTGCTGGGGGACGTGGCGTGGTGTCCTGCCCATCCCTGTTGTCCCTTGGGGTGACTCCCCACCTCTACATGTCATCCAGGAGTGGGCCCGTGTTTGGCCCGAGAGCTGCAATTTTCAGTTGCTTGGTTTTCTCTCAAATGACACAAACCCTGGAAGTGGTGTCTTTAAAAGAACAATTCTATTCAAATGGTTGTGTTCTTTTTCTCTGCCAGGACCAGGTGTGAATTACTCTGGCTGTCAGATCACCTGGGCCAAGTTCTGCAAGGTACAATTCCCTCTCTTCCCTGAGCACCTTCCCTTGGCTGTTCCCTTCTTCCAAGCTGTGCCAGCAGCCTCTCTGCCTTTTCCTCAGGAGAACATGGCTGGCAAAGGCTTCTCTTTCTGGGTCTGGCTGGACAACATCATTGATTTGGTGAAGAAGTACATCCTGGCGCTATGGAACGAAGGGTGAGTGCCAGCCCAGAGCCTGTGGTTAGGCTGGGCCTTGGAAGGGGTCCCACGGGTTCCATCCTGATGGCATGGGGTGCCTTGTCCACATGCAGGTGCGCTCTCCTGGGATACCCTTTGCTGGTTCAGAGTGAAAACTCACCTGGGAATCCATAAAATGTCAGTGGCCAGGCCGAGTCCTGCTGTTGAGCAGAGCTGGCAGGGCTCACATCCTGGAGGAGCTGCTCCTGTGCCCAGACCCACATTTGTTGTTCTTGCTTCCTCCTGCCCAGGTACATCATGGGGTTCATCAGCAAGGAGCGGGAGCGAGCCATCCTGAGCACCAAGCCCCCGGGGACCTTTCTGCTGCGCTTCAGTGAGAGCAGCAAGGAAGGTGGCATCACCTTCACGTGGGTGGAGAAGGACATCAGTGGTACGAGCTCTACCCTCGCTGCCCTGGGTGCCTGGCTTGCTGTTCCGGGTTCCAAAGGGGGCTTGGACCCTCTGATAAGCACTTGTCCTTTGTCCTTGTCCCAACAAACTGTGCCTGGGTTAACTTCTGAGCCTGGCTGCCCTTTGCTGGTCTTTCCCTTCTGGGTGTCTGTGCCCACGTGCTGCCCATGGACACATTTTCTACGGCACTGAACCCAGTCAGGTCCCAGTCCTGCCCCATGATCTGCTGGGTGCCTGGTAGAGCTGATCACTGCCCCAGGCCCATTTTGTCCCTACTGCTCTGGGGCTGTCTGAGGGCAGCCCTGACTTTGTCCTGTGCCAAAATTCTCCTTCCTTGCACAGGGAAGACGCAGATCCAGTCGGTGGAGCCTTACACCAAGCAGCAGCTGAACAACATGTCGTTCGCGGAGATCATCATGGGCTACAAAATCATGGATGCCACCAACATCCTGGTGTCCCCACTGGTGTACCTGTACCCAGACATCCCCAAGGAGGAGGCATTTGGAAAGTACTGCCGCTCTGAGAGCCAGGAACACTCGGAAGCGACGGACTCAGGTAGTCGTTGACTTTCTGTGCCTCCTTTGTCACAGGGAGGCTCCAGGGACCCTGTGCCATCCCTGGAGTGCACAGCCACAGTGTGGGACCAGCCATGGGGTCCCACGGGGTGTGGGCAGAGGGTGGGTACTGCCTGTGCTCTGGGGGGCAGAGAGAAGGATTTGTCCTTGGGTGGCTGATGACAAAGCTTCTCCCTCCTTGCAGGTGCTGCTCCATACCTGAAGACCAAGTTCATCTGTGTTACCCCGTGAGTGTTCCTGGGGGGATGTCTGTCTGTGCTTGGGGGGTGTTTGTGTGCTCAGCCTTGCTTGAAGGAGAGGTTTCCTTCCTTTCTTTCCACTTCTGTCTGAGCTTTGCTTGGTTACTGCGGGGTTCCCAGCCTGGGGTGAGGGTGGGGGCTGAGCCAGGCTCCGGCTGCTGCCCAAACCACAGCCCTGTTCTTCCCCTCCGGGGGCCCCTTTCCTCTGGAGAGCTCTGGGGGCTGCTGGGCCGTGCCCGGGGGGCCCTCAGCGGGTAGAGGGGGTGTTAGAGAGCTCTGGCCAGGCCCTGACTCGGGAGGTTTCTGTGCTTTTTCTCCCTCGGACAGCACCTCCTTCAGCAACACCATCGACCTGCCCATGTCCCCGCGCACCCTGGACTCGCTCATGCAGTTCGGCAACAGCAGCGAGGGCGCAGAGAACAGCGCGGGCGGGCAGTTCGGTGAGTCGGGGGGGGCTCCTGGGGGCCCTGGCCGCGGCCACGCGCGGGCCCCGTAACCCTGGCTGTGTCTGCCCGCAGAGTCGCTGACCTTCGACATGGAGCTGACCCCAGAGTGTGCGTCCTCGCCCATGTGAGGGGCTGCGCCGGCGCGCGGGGCCCTCCCTGGGCTCAGCCTTCCCACCTCCAGAGCGCTCCCCTGGATTTGTCCCACTCGGCTGCAGCTGCTCCGGGCCTGCCCTCGGGAACAGCTGGGGGCCAGGGTCCCTTCCCTGAGTGGGTCAGGTCCTCACCTCACCCAACAGAGCAGCCCCTCTCTGGGGTGGTGCCGCTCATCTCTGGGGGAGGGGGATGAACCTTTTTCTATTTCCTTCCATAACAGTTTTTTATTATTTTTGCTCATTCAAGTGCCTATTCGCCTCCGATTGCAGCCACAGTTCCTACAAACGCTTCCACAGCCCCGGCCCCGCTGCTGGAAGCTGCTGCCCTGACTGCCCGCACCCAAACCCACAAGACCCTACAAGTCTGGAATTGCAGAGGGGATTGGCCATGCGGCAGGGTCTGCCCTGCTGCTCCCAGCACCTCCTAGAGCTTGCAGGGTGCTGGGGTGGGTCCCCTCTCTGCACCCGCCTGGCCCTGGTTTTGGCCAGGATGACCAGCACAGGGCTTGGAGCTGCAGGTGGATGTATCCAGATGCTCCCTCCCTGGACTCAGCAAGCACTGCCCCTGCTGGACTCAGCCTGGGTCTGCTGGGAGCCCACAGGTTCGGGAGCTGCTTGTGCTTGTCCCCAGCTTCCTGCTTCGGGCACAGCGGTCTGTCCAATGCCAGCAGCCCGGGCTCCTGTTGGGATGGCTGGTGTCCCTGGGGTAGTGCTGCTACCCAGTACTGGCACCTGCGTGTAAGCAGTGTTTGCAGCTGTGGCCCGTTTTCGGAGCTGGGGGAAGCCACAGGGGCTGCCCTGGTTTCCCTTTGGCCAGGCCGGTGCTGGGAGCACAGTCTCGCTTCCAGCACTGTGCTGTGTTAGACCACTTGGACCCTGGGGAACTGGTGGAAACAGCATGGCTGACAGCAGGGCACCTGGCCTGTCCCTTTCTCTCTGGGTTGTGAGGGGCCAGGCATGGGGTCTGCAGCTTCTCGGGGGCTTCATGTGGCATTTCTGTTGGAGGTTGGCCCTCACAGTTAAGGTGGAAAGGAGCAAGAGTTGAAGGGAGCAGGTGGATGTGAGGAGAGGAACCTGCTGCGAGGCAGCGCAGGACAGTGACGTGGGTGTTGTGAAGGGCAGGTGTCCTGACTTTTGGGGGGGTTGATGGTTGTGGTCCTGTATTTACCAAAATTGGAGGAGCCCTCCTGCCCTTTCCATGCAGTGGGCACACAGATATGGATGAGCAGTGGAGGGGGTGGGGGAGGCAGTGGGAGAGCTGCCCCCCCCAAGCCTGCCCCAGCCTGCTGGGCAGGGAACCAGAGGGCAGGGGGGAGGATCCCCATGGCCGTGGGGTCTGGGCAAGCCCCTCCAAGCTGTGTGAGACCAGGATGGGGGGTCCGTGGCTGGCCCTGGGTATGTTCAGAGGGGATGAGGGCCCTTTGCCCCTGTGCTCGCTCGCCACAGCTGCCTCCAGCCGCAGTCCCTGGAGCCCAGGGCAGCATTCAATACTGTAAAAAATTTTATTTTTTTGTATATTTTATTGCTGTATCTACAGGCTTTAACTTTCTCCAAAATAAAGGCCCTGAAGCGACGTGCTCTGGGGTGTGAGCTTGGCTCTGCCTGCGGCACCCGCCTGACCCTGCTCCGGGAACTGGGGCCTCCGTGAGCGAAATGCGGCCCCGGTGCCGCAGCTGCGGTTTGCTCGGAGCGAACCAGCTCCGGTGCTGCCGGCACCTGCCCGGCACGCGTGGGCAGCTGCCCCACAGCCTTCAGGGCCCTTCCTGGGGCACACGAGGGGCAGTTGCCGTGTCCCAGCCCGTGGTTGCTTTCTCTGCCCCAGAGACGTGCCTGGGTCTCCTCCACTTGTGTAAAGGAAATGCCGGTGCCAGCGTGGGAGGACACGGTGGCACTGGGGCCCTGCTCTGGCTGCTCTCAGCCCAGGGTGTCTGGGGCTGCAGTGGGGCTCCTGCAAGTGCTTCTGCCCTGGGGGTCGATGGGCTCGGGGTGGAGGTGACTGGGCTGGAGCTGGGGCTGGGGACAGCAGGTCCCAGGCTCTGCAGGGCAAGGGGTGGGTGGGTGTATGAGGCTGGGAGCACTGGTGGTGACAGTGGCTGGTGGCAGTGACATGCTCTGCCCACGGGGCCCCGGTGGATCCCACCCCAGCACTTGCACCACTAGCCCTCTGCACTACCCTGGAGAACAGGATCAGTCCAGGGTTTGTGCTCTGGTGAGGCCAGGAGAGAGAGATTATTTCTCTGTCACAGCAGGATTAGGGGGATTGTTCATGTGGGTCATGTGGAACTGGCTGTGCTGGATCGTTTGAGGTGCTGGAGGTGCCCTAGAGCCTTCTCTGCCCTCTCTGTGCCCTGGAGCATCCTGCTCAGGTCTGATCTGACCACGTCCCTGCTTTGGGAACCAGCTCCACTCCATGACCTCTTCATTTCACTGTCAAGCCAAAGCAGGGCTCTGCCCATACCCTACAAACCCATTCCTGCTCCCCAGGCAGCTGTGTTGGATCATTGCCTGCCTCAGCAGTGCAGCCCAGGGTGCTGCAGGTGGGGGGCAGCTCACAAAGGAATGAAGCCCAGCCCATTGGCAGGGACCCCCTTCTCCTGCCCTGACAGGTACCAGCTCCCCTCTGGCAGCTGTAGGATGGAGTTGAGAACCCAGAACTGAGGAATTTTCTTACCCATCTGCAACCCCTGGGGTTGCCACAACCATTTGGTGTCAGGAACATGGTGTCCCATTCCATACTCCTGTGGCTCAGGGGTTTCTTATCTCCCTGGGCCCGCTGCATCCCTGCTAGAACCAGCCCCACTCAGCCAGGGGCTAGCCCTGAGTAATGGGGTTAAGGGGCCACTGCTCCCATTGGAGTTGTTGCTGTCAGTGCTCTGGGTGGCAGCAGGCTGGGAACTCCTGGAGCCTGACGTGCAGCAGGAGGAAATGCCCAGGGAAGGTCCCTGTGCTGGGCTGGTGAAACCCCTGCAGCACCAGGGGCAACTGCGGCAAGGGACGCTTGCCAACATCCTGTCCCCCTCCTCCTGCCCCAGCCAGCCCTGCAGGGCTGCAGCCCTCGTTTTCTGCCTGTGCTGGGGCATAAGGTTGTTTGTGGCTCCAAAAGGAGGTCACGGGGTGGCTTTGCTCCTTGCCCAGGGCCACAGCACAGTGGGGAGGAGTGGGGACGGTGTCTGAGCCAAGCGTGCAAACGGATTAGGGGTTTCCAAATGCAGATAATCCGCTTGGGATGCGGACACTTGCGTGACGGGCACAGGGCGGCCCCGTGGGGATGGGCAGCCACCTGGCAGGGCAGCCCTGGACCGGGGGCAGTCCAGAGCAGCCGGCTTGTGTAGGGTCTCACTGGTAGCCGGGGTGTCTGAGCTGTGCAATATTGACAGTTCCTGGGAATAAACCAGCAGACAGGGATTAGAGAGGCCACAGCTCAGCCCCAGGGCCAAGCAACTGAATGAGCAGTGCTGCAGTGGGGGGTGGGAGGCAGAGACCCCCGGGACTCGGCTGCCACCTGCCCAAGGACCTGCCTGCGGGTCTCCTCTGCCCTCCCAGGTGCTGGGTGGGGTCTTCCCACAGCAACACACGCTGAGCTCTGCAGAGCACATGCCACTGCTACCCAAGCCAAGAGCCATCCCAATCCCTGCTTCCAGTGCTCAGAACACAACAGTCAAATATTGCATCACGCTCAGACTAATACACAGCAGAGCAGAGCCAAGCAGTGATGTCTTCCACTGCCACATGTGGCAGAGGTCAGACCCGCAGCTCCAGCACAGCGTAATCTGCAAAGCCACCACCTCCCAGCCATTCCAGGAGGACAGAACCTGCCCGTTTCCCTACAGCTGTCCCATCCTGGCTCAGAATGCAGCATTTGGCTGTGGTGGCACCAGCACTGAGGGCTCCGCTTGCCCCAACACGGGGTGAAGGGCCCTGGCCCTGGTGCAGCCACTGGACTGGGCTGACCTGTGGCCGTGTGTTTGTGGCAGGAGCGGCTGGGACTGAGCGGTTACTGTGGCAACCTGAGCTCTGCAAGGGAGAGCAGGGATGCAGGGAGAGGGCAGGGATGCATGGGGATGTGCAGGGATGTTGGGATGCACCAGTGTGGGGTGGGGGGCCAAGTACAGCCCTGCTGCCTGCGCTCCTGATGCCCCCAGCCAGCCCCAGCACTGGGGTGGGCATGTGATGATTGTGTCCTTGGTCCCAGCTGGGCTGTGGGTGCTGCTGTGCCTCCCCCCTGCCCCCTCAGGTGCAGAGATACTCACTGAGCTGATGGGGGCTTCTGGTGCCCTCTGCAGACCCAGTCAGGCTCTCGCTACCCTGGGTATTTCAGTAGCAGAAACTGGATGTTCTTTCCTCGCTGGAGGAAACTGGAGTCTTTGCCCAAGCAATGGCACTGCTTGGCTGCTGAGGCCAAGTGTTTGCTGGGTTGTTCCCAGCCATATCCGAGTGGCTGGAAGCAGAGGTTTCCTGTGGAAATTCCCCCTTGGACAAAATGTCATTTCCATTTTTTGCTGGAGCAGATCACCGCCTCCTACTGGCACTAGGCACCGTCAGGCCAAGCCTGTGCCAGCGACGAGCTTCCCCAGTGCCCCCACTTTCCCTTGCCCATGGGCTGGCCGGGTTCTGGCAGGGTCTGTGCTGCTGCCCTGTCCCCTCGGCCGCTGGCCTCACTCTCCACAGGCTGCCTCTTACACCAGCAGCAGGGCTGGAACCCTGCAGGGCCCATCCGAGCTGCTTCTCCAATGGGACCTTTGTGGGAAAACATGAATCTGTGACTAATGTGGGGATTCATCTGGTTCGCATTAGCTCGGCTGGATTATCACGACAGGGTTTTGCGGCCTCAGCACAGACCCGGGAGTGTGAGGGACCCAAAGCAGGGATGGGGTGGGGCTGGGCTCCTCCATGAGACGTCCTGCTTCCCAATAAGCAGGAGGGGATGGAGCCGAGGCTTTGTCCTGCCCGCAGGTGACGTGGCTGAGTGTTTGTGCCTTGCCCAAGCCCTGCACCCTGCACATCCCAGGAGCGGCAGGGAGGGTTGCAGGGGAGCCTCGCATACAGGATGTGCCCGGAGGGCAGTAGCCAGAAGCGTCAGGACCTCTCCAGAGCCGCCAAAATAAATGTTTCCACTCCTGAGAAATAATTAAGACCCTTGAGATGCCACTTAGAGAGGAAGGCTGTTCTGCCTGCACTCTTTGCGCTCCTACTCCAAACACAGAGGCAATTTTCTCGGAAATCCATTACAAAGCTCCAGGCTCCCTCTGTCCCCGGAATGCACAGCGTCATTCGGCATCCTGCTGAGCTCATGCGAGGTGACCACGCGTCCAGCTGCGGCTCAGCCTGGATAATGCTCACCTTCCCAGAGGCTTCCCGAGACTTTCTGAGGACCAAAGAGAGCCGGGGCGGAGCTAGAGTCGCTTTGGGGCAACGCTGGGGTAGAGCTGGGGCAGAGCCAGGGGCAGCCTCTCCATCGGTCTCTGCTGCAGTCCTTTTCCTCTTTTCCTCTGTTCTTTTCCTCTGAGATGCTTTCTTTTCTCCTGGGTAACATCCCCAACAGCCAGCTCGGAGTTTTCCTAGGGACCTGGTGAAAACAAATTGTGATTGGATTGGATTGGATTTTATTGGATTCCATTTGCCCTCTCAGCATGGAGCACTGTCCACTTTCTCTCCCATCACTGATTTATTTTTCCTTTTTTCCTCCCTTTGTACCAGAAAGGGGAGGGAGAAGGGAGGGAAGTGAGAGGGAACGGAGGGTGTTTTGTGTGCATCTTCCAGCTCTCCCAAGCACACGTGGCTGTGCAGGTCTCTGGCACAGGGAGCGCTGCGTCCCCGGGATCCTCCAGATACCCCTGGATCTGTGGTGCCCAGACAGAGCCCCAGCAGCCACAGACATTGTGTGTGACCTTGATTCTCTGGCCTGAGCAGCCAGTGCCCGCCTGGCTGACTGCACCAATGGGTTATGTGGGCCAGGGATTGTGAAAGCCGCGTGTCCGCGTGATGCAACTCACCAGAGCAAGAGCGTCCCGGCCAAGCAGGGTGGGCAGGCAGCAGGGCCCCGCGCCGCGTTCTCCATTCCTTTTCTTTTGTCTCAGTGAATACAGACAGTGTGGCAGCTGCTGGCTTCACGTTGGGTGCCTGTCCCTGCTTGCCAGTGCCCCAGCTCACCTCTCTGTGAGGTCTGGAGTGCCCCAGGAGCGCTGGGAACTGCAGCCAGGGCTCTGTTGGCAGCGGCTCAGCAGCGATGTGTCAGCCTCTGTGCGTGAGGTTCTCCTGAGCGGGTGAGCGCAGGCGGCAAAACATTTGGTGGGAGCTGGGGGCTGTTCGGGCTGGAGTCTCTCATTCAGTCATTCCCCAGAGCTGCTCCAGGCACAGAGCGAGGCTGGCAAGTTGGAAAGCACCGTTTTGTGGCTGGCGTTTGCATGGAGCAGGTGCTGGGCTGGTGCCTGCCCAGCCCACAGGTATTTATCTCTTGGAAGTGTGAAGCCGGATGAGGCAGTGAGGAGCCTGAGCTGGAGCTGGAGGACTTTAACACAAAAGCAATAGATAAAAGCAGTAGGGAGGTGGGAACTTGGGGCTGTGCTCTGACACCGTGGCCAAGTGCTTTGCAATTGCTGGTGCATCAGCTGTCTGAGAGCGATCCTGTTCCAGCGCCAGCATAAGGAGAGACGAGCCCATCCTTCCTGGATTCCCACCGGGGAAGGGTCACCTGTGCTTCTACCAGCCCAGAGCAGGACAGGGACCTGTGTTGGCTGAATTTCCCTCCAGAGTTTTTTCAGGCCACGGAAGATGAACCGGTAACGAAAGTGAAAGCCCAGGAGATCCCATGCGGTGGGTGCGAGCGCTGGGGCAGAACGAGCACACCCAGTATTGCTTCCTGCCGCCGCCTCTGCCCATCACCGCACAGCAGCCGCACCCCGGGGTGCCCATCACCCGGGGTACCCCGCTGCCCTGGGGTGCCAGTGCTGCCAGGAGAAGTCTGCTGTGGGTGGCAGCTGTGCAAGAGCTCCTCAGGATGGTTTTCTTACGGCCGCTGTCAACTTTCCCTGTTTGAGCAGCTGCGGAGGAGCTGGCAGCGCCTTGGGTCTCCTCACAGCTTGCAGGGGACGTGGCAGCTGGGAAGAGGGGGATGCAGCGTCTTGTCCCAGCAGGTGCCTGAGGCTGCCGCAGCGCTGGGGATCTTGGCCGTGCGTGTGGCCACAAAGTGTCAGCTCAGGCCTGCGGTGGGAACGAGCACCGTGCAGCCACGGTTGCTTCACACAGAGGGCCCGGTGTCAGCACAAGGCAGCCTTGCAGCCACATCTCTGGCCACCTGGTACTGATTTGGTCACTCCTGCTCCCAGAACCAAGGCTCGGTGCTGCTTTGGGCTTCCCCGGTACTTACTGCCAAATTCTGGTGCCGGTTTGTGTCCTGCCAGAGCTGCTGGTGTTGAAGCCTGAAGCTGTTTTGGATTCTGCCCGTGCCTGGTGGTAGTGCCACTACTCACTTATGACACCCTGTGCCATTACCTTGTGCTGGTGCTGGTGCTGGTACTGGTGGCGTTAACCTGTGCTGGTGCCCAGTACCGTCACCCAGTGCCACTGCCTGATGCCATTATCCAGTGCCTGGTCCCGGCACTGTCAGCCGGTGCCCGATGCCCAGTGCCGTCACTCAGTGCCATTACCCGGTGCTGTTACCCAGTGCCTGGTACCGCTCCCGTTACCCGGTGCAGTTCCCGGTGCTGGCGGGGGCAGGCGGGGGCGGAGCCGTGG
>VZTH01018700.1:0-15330 GCA_013397815.1 Aleadryas rufinucha
CCAGCACTGCCAAACCCACCATGGAACAATGTCCCCAAGGGCCACATCTGCATGGCTTTTGAACACTCCCGGGGATGGGGACTCCACCACTGCCCTGGGCAGCTGTGCCAATGCCTGACCACTCCTTCACTGAAGGAATTTTCTCAATATCCAGCCTGACCCTCCCCAGGCCCAGCCTGAGGCCGTTCCCTCTCCTCCTGTCCCTGTTCCCTGCCAGCACAGCCCGACCCCCCCCGGCTGCCCCCTCCTGTCAGGGACTTGTGCAGAGCCACAAGGTCCCCCCTGAGCCTCCTTTTCTCCAGGCTGAGCCCCTTTCCCAGCTCCCTCAGCCTCTCCTGAGGCTCCAGACCCTTCCCCAGCTCCATTCCCCTCCCTGGATATGCTCCAGCCCCTCAGTGGCTTTCTTATCATGAGGAGCCCAGAGCTGGCCCAGGATCTGAGGTGGTCCCTCAGCAGGGCCAGCACAGTGGGATGGTCACTGCCCTGATCCTGCTGGCCACACTATTCCTGACACAATCCAAGTGCCAGTGGCCTCTTGCCCACTTGGGCACTCATGGGGATGTCCAGCCACTGTCACCAGCACCCCCAGGGCCTTTTCCATGTTTCCTGCCCCTCTGCCCCAGCCTGTGGCGCTCCATGGGGTTGTTTTGACCAAGGACACAGCACTTGGCCTTATTGAACCTCATCCAATTGTTCCCAGCCCATGGATCCAGCCTGTCCAGATCCCTCTGCAGAGCCTTCCCACCCAGCTTGGTGTGATCTGCAAAATGACTGAGGGTGCCCCCATCTCTTCATCCTTATTATAAAGATATTAAGGTATTAAAGATAACTCTTATCCCAAAGATTTCAATTTTGATCATTGCCAGGGCCCAAACAAAGGCAATCCAGAGTGCATCTGGGTATAAGAATGAGAAGTGGGACAAATTCACCAGGGTCAGGAAACAGAGAGCAGGACCTGAGCAGTCCTGAGAGGGAAGACAGTGCTGAGGATAATCCTACATGGTCAGGGGAGAGATGGGCTGTGTTACTGATGGGATTTTAAACAGCTCTCAGTTGCCTTAACTGTTTCCATCTGCCACCTTCCAAAGCTGCCTTGGGGCCAGAGTGGAAGTCGTATGAGAGACCTATCCCAGATAACCCGGAGGCTCTTTCCTACCTCTGGCTCCTCCCCATCCACAGTTCCTGAAAGAATACAGCACATCTTAAGCAGATTAATGTAATCTTGATCTTCCTCTCTTGCAGATCTCCGATCCTTTCTCCCCCTCTGTGCATCCCAGCAGCTCGTAATCACCTCTAGGGGCATCCAAAAGGTGTTTTCACTTGGTGCACTCGGGTAACCCCACTCTCCCCTCCCAATCTGCAGAAGCAGAAGCAGGGAGAGGAGAGGTGCTGTCAAATGGGACAGTGTTTCCTGTCTGCAAATATTTATTTGCAATAATTATCCCTTTTTTGAGATTAAAAGAGCTATTCACATGTGAAAAGTAAACTGTCTTATCGCTCTTTCTAAATAATATGTTTAGAAAGTTTGACCGAGCATGAAAGTTCATCCTTCAATATTGCTACTTGTAATCCAACAAGAAATATTTACTGTGTTATAATTGGCATCATTAAGCTTAGGTGACATTATTAATATTACTAATTAAACTGCTATAAACCTAGTTTGCAGTTACATAAACACATCATCTCCTGAACTGCCTGCCTACATGTTTTGGCATTGGAGGGGGGTGGATAAAAGCAAATTCAAATGCAAATGATATGAACATACTTTAATCAGAGGATCAGAGAAATCAGACACAGGGAAGGCTTATTAGGTCTGCTCCGTTCTCCAGGGGCAGGGCCGAGATTGTCTCCCCATGGAGACTCCCAGGAGCTTTGGCCAGTCTAACTCTAAATGCCCCAAGCAATGGGACTTCTCCTGTGTCCCAGGAGGGACCTGCCTGCAGACTGACAGAAATGGGACTCGATATTCAGCCTCTGTTTTCCTGCCGAGGCAGAATTCAGCTGCAAGACACAGAAAATCCATTCTCAGCTCCTGAGAAAGGTCTTGAGATCAGATCCAAGGGCAGAGGAGAAGAGAAAGGGTGTGGGTGAGGCATCACTAAAGCTGTCTGTTAATGCAGCAGAGCTGGAAAATCATCTCCTCCTCTTGGTTTGGGTTTCTGGCAGCACTTGGGCCAGTCCTGGCACTGCTGGCAAGAACTGGCCATAGGCAGCAGCAGAGCACCCAAAAGTTCAAATGTTTGACCCAGTTTCTCTACAGCTGGGAAATCCATCTTCTGTCTAGAATTTCCCTGACTTTGGCTACTTCAGGAATATCGTGAGGACAGCGTTTTCCCTGATCCATTGGTATTTGGGTCCCATCTGGAGCCAGAAAGTGCAGAATCATGTGGAGCATTAAAAATAGGAATGCCCCGAGGAGGCAGCTCCTGCTTGCTTCAAGTCCCTGCTCTCTCCTCCTATTCAATCACCTGTTTCTCACTGGATCAAAAGGGTGTGGGAGCACCTAGGGCAGAGATCAGAGCCAGAGCAGCCCTTTCAGGATGGTGTTTTTCCAAAGGAGCCCATGTCTGAGGCACTTATTTCAGAAACTGCTTTAAAGCATCGCGGGTCCATTCCTTGTCCTGTCTGTGGCTCATCTGCAGAGTTCCACAGATCACCAAAAACTCCTAAACCTCCCAAACAAGCTTTTCTCAATCCAAACTGAAGGGAAAAGGTCTCTATAACCTCTGAGAAATAAATCCCCAAAGCAAGGGCACGTTTTCCATGATGTCTGCACTACAAACATTGCTCTGTTGTTTGCATGCGAGGTAAATGAATAGTGGAGGCTGCTCAGAGAGACTTTTAGGTCTCAAGTTCACAGTTGTAACTCTAAACCAGCAAATCCATCTTTATTCCTGGTGTTCAGTAGCAGGTTGGGGTTCACAGCTTTGTTTTTCCTTCCTCTGGCTCCCCTGGGCACTGCACAGTGAAGTTACCTGGGATTTTCTAATGGATGTGGTTAAAGCCAAGCACAAAGATTGAGATCTCGCTGTGATCAAAGGGTTTTGTCCAGTTCCAGCTACACTTTTGTAGCTTTTACTGACCACTGAGTCATCCCTGAATGGCAGGTTGGTCCCACACACTTCGGACTGGGCTGGGTGAGTGTCAGGGAGCCAGGACAGCACGGATAAAACTACATCTATTTAGGCCACTGGGAAGGGATGTGACAGCAAAAGGTTTGTGGCTGCTTGGAAGCCACAGAGCATTTCTGGGCTGCATTGCCACCCTGGATCCATCAGCCCCATCTGACCCATCTGAACTCCCTAGGTACATCTTGAAGCAATCCCCAGGCTGTTAGAAAAGGAATAAGGTTTGTTTCATCAGATGAAAACCGTAATCTTCTTGGGCAGCTCAATGCTTGTGCTAATGGGCTGCAGCTGCAGAGCTGTGACATGTCAGATCTCACCACACACACACACACACACCCCATGCATGGACAAATGCACCCACATCTGGAACATGAAATAACGAAATTTCTCCTAAAATCCACTTAACAAAAATGTTCATCCCCACCTGGGAGCATCCTTTGAAATTTCTTTGAAGAGTAGCACTAAATCCATTCCTTTTCTTAATATTCCACTAGCGATGGACACGTGTGCCTAGTGACTGTGGGGCTGGGCAAGCTCAGAAGGGAAGCTTTGGTAGCATCCCTCAAAACTTAAGAGGCCGTGGGCTGGGAGAGGAAAGACTCTGAAGATTACCTAGAAACTCCATGGCCTTGGAAGAATGGATCTTGAAGCATCCTGTCAGGAAAACCTTAAGTTTGGCTGAACCTGGACTTAAACTGCTTTCCTCTTGCAGGATCTACTTTATGAGACCCCCATCCCTGACGCAACCAGACGTGGAGTGGTTGGTGGTGTCAAAAATGGGTTGTTTTTGTTTAACAGAATTGTCACAAGGTGTCACCAGGGTGTGGATCAGCTCCTAACATCAAATACTGTTGTACAAAGTATTATTTTCATGCTAGAAGGTTCCTCTGTGTCTCTGAGGTTTGGTAGAGCCAGTTTTGGCCATTTAGATGTCAAATAAGGGACATCTCTCAAGGTGCAGGAAGAATGACCACTCAGCCTCTGCCCCTGTTAAACCAAGCCAAGGTGCCCCGCTCAGTATTTCAGTGAGTTTTATTTTCTCCTTCCCGAGTTTCCACATTTCCTTCCGTATTTCACACGGGGTGGGTGATTCAGGAGCAGACAGAAAATAAAAATCACTAATTCCTTCAGCAGCTTCTTCAGTGGAGAGTGGCTTGGGGACTGCTGAGCGCAAAACCCACGACGTTTCACATGCCAGGAGTGTCAGACCTGTCTGTGCTCGTCTCAGGGCTGGTCTCAGTTTTTTTGGGAGAAGGAGGGAAGTGTCACAGAGAGCCCCTGACCTCCGAGCTCCTGAGATCCTCCCGTGTCTAATCAGGGGACGCATGAAACAAGCCAGGTCACGGCAGTGATTCCTGACTCACACTCCCAGCACGGGGGGACCAGCGGGGTTATGTTTTCATTACTGCCTGTGGCTCTGATGCTCTCAGCTCTTCGGAGGTTAAGTCAAGGTCTTGGCTTTGAGATTTTTGTTATCGTAACCTTTCACGGGCAAACACTTCGCGTGAAGTCTGGCGGGCAGGCTGTGGCCAAGAAAATGCCATTTCTGCCCGAGCTGCCAGAGAACCAGAGCTCTGGCCGTGGCAGCCGGGCTTTGGCTAACAAACAGTGGTGAGTGCTGTGTTTTGGCAGCCAGCTCGCTTATCAAATTGATAGAGGGGCCTATAAGCAATTGCATCTGGATTTCAATGGGTTACCCAGCCTGCTTGGCTGCTTGGGATCCACGCCAGGGGAAAGTAGAGGAGTTGTGAGGAGAATACCCAATTTCCCTCTGCGAGGACTGATTTTAGTTTAATGCAGCCTCCTCGCCCTTAAATCCAATTAAAGGCCTATATTATGTCAGTGGAAATTTATGCCAATCCTAATATAGTCTAATAAGCCTTAAAATAGCACTTTGCTAGTGAAAAGTCCTGTGGTTTAATTTGATTCTGAGCCTAATAACAGGCTTAATATGAGGGAATTGGCCCCTTTTTCTTTTCTGATGGGGCTCCACATGACTGCTCCCTTTTTAGGAACGAAAAGGTTTCCAGCCAAAGCAGGGACAGGAGACAGCTCACCTCAGCAGGTTGCCTCTTTTCCACTTGCTTCATTTGTTGGCTGTGGGAAGTCTCTCTAAAGACATCCCAGGTTGGAATCTGTAATGAAAAGCAGTGAATATCAGCCTGCAAAGGCTCTGGTTTCATTTTCAGATTTTCTGTGCCTTACTTTTCTTAGGCACTGTGGTCAAAATCATTACTTTGACCATCACTCAGTCCCAGCTCAGGATCTGACCTTCAGAACAAGCTTTTTGCAGGTGCTTTTCACTGACAGCTTCAGAGACAGAGCCCTTCCCATCTATCCACACCCCTAAAACTTTCCCTGGCCCCATCCTCTTTCCTTTGCTAAACCTCCCTGTGCCCTCTCTCTATCCCAACATTGCAATGTCCATTAGCAGCCCATGGTGCCCTCTTCGCTTGCTTGCCTGGGAGATGTTCATTCTTTTCCATAAATCTAGGATGTTTCAGAAAGTTTCTCTCCAGCAGCCTCATTATTGTCCCACAAATTGTTCTCTGGGAAAAACTGCATAAATCCCTGATTCCTTCAGGCTTGTTAGGCCACAGTCTCCAGCATTAACACTTCATAGAATCATAGAACCGTGGAATATCTCAAGTTGAAAAGGACCATAAAGATCAAGTCCAACTCCCTCCTCCTCACAGGTCTACCTGAAACCAAACCATCTGACCTGGAGCATTGTCCAGGTGCTCCTTGAAATCTGACAGACTTGGTGAGACTTCCTTTCCCTGAAGGATGTTATCAGGAGATAAAGACTACAATGTTTAGGCAGTGGTCAGCCTGGGGATGCTTTGAAGGAGCTTGTTTGGGTGGGAATCTGATCTTTCCAAGGTGCTGATTAGAATCAGAGAATCCCAGAATGGTTTGGGTTGGAAGGGACCTTAAAGCCCATCCAGTGCCACCCCATGCCATGGGCAGGGACACCTCCCACTATCCCAGGTTGCTCCAAGCCCTGTCCAGCCTGGCCTTGGGCACTTCCATGGATCCAGGGGCAGCCACAGCTTCTCTGGGCAACCTGTGCCAGGGCCTCCCCACCCTCCCAGGGAAGAATTTTTTGGTTATATTTGATCTATAACTGCTTGGACCTGCTTCTGGCTGCTGAACTCTTTGCTCAGCCCATCTGCTCTGAGGTAACATTTGATTTGGAAGGGGGCTGTCAGCTCCAGCCTCACACCCTGCTCCCCTCCCCTGGCTGTCCCAGGCTGCTGCTCAGCTTTCCTGCACACAGTTACCCAGCTGCTGCTCTGCAGTCCACAGATGACTGAATTTCGGGGGTGGACGGGGTGATTTTGATATAGCACTTACTAAAATGCGTGGAGATAAAAGCCTCGGCAGAAACATAAAAGGCCCTTTGTACTCGCAAGTTGTTACTGTTATTTTTCGATTAAGAACAATAGTAAACAGAGGCCCTCAAAGCTGCCTTCAGGAGAAAAAAATAAAGGGGGAAAAAAGAATGATTTGATCTTAATATAAGAGACAACACTTTTTTTTTTTGGAGCACCTAATAGATTTAGGTGCCTAAGCCCCTTTGAGTCACGCAGTCTGACACCCCAGCTGGCACAGCTCCGCTCTCCTGCCTGAACCAAAGGCCATAAACCCTCCCCATCGGGTCCAATTCATCTCTGGGTTACTCTCTTGCCATCAAACAGATTTATGCTGGTAGGAAATTTGGCCCAGAGCCCCGATGAGCAGCGCCGCGGCTCGGCAGTCCCAGGCGGCAGTTTTGCATCTCCGGGACCTCTTATTCCTCTGCTCCTTTGTACGGAAGGCGACTTCACGCTGCCACTTCTTTATCCCCGCCACTGCCCAGCCCAGCCCTGTCCCCCATCTACCTAGGGGCAGGCTGGTGGGTTAAGGGAGCTTTGTTAATGCCCTAATCCTCACGTGTGCTCAGCCTCACAAAGCTGCCGTGCCGCGGCCCTGGCCGCGCTCGCGGATCCGTAATGTCCCGTGTCCAATCGATTGCCGCGCTCGCTCCGGCTGCCGGCTCTCGGCAGCTTCTCCAGCGAGGGCCAGATTGCTCTGGCAAGCTCATCCATCCTTCAGGGATGGGGGCAGAAGGTGGAGGGGTGGGGGGATGGATGCCTGGGATTGGGTATTTGGCACTGAGGGGGGAGGGAGGGCTGGCAGGCAGCGAGGAAAGGAAAGGTTGGAGTAGTGCAGGAGCTGGTGACGGGCACAGAGTTGTCGTCTTCTTCAACCCAAAACCTTCCCTGTTGATGGTGACCCCAAGCCAGATCTCATGGAGCATGTGGTGTTTAATTGCTCTTACTCCTCATGGCCAATGAATGCTCAGCAGACCCTTTCCTCCTCATCCATATCCTTGAATTCACTCTGGTCCCCCAAACTCTTGTGCATCCTCAGTGGCCAAGGACACGGAAAAATGAAATAAATCTGCCAAGGTTTGTACTTCCCGTCTCTGCCCCTAAGTTTGCAGTTTCAATTCCTTGCCTAATCCTTCCCATAGCTCAGGACAGGCAAGTTTCCAAAATTTCTTGGTCCTAAAAATGTCTTTATATGCGAGATGGAGAAGTGGAAGTTCTCTGATCCAAGGGACTGGGTCTGCATTAGGAAGTGTCATATTTATTTCTAATCCCAGAAGCATTTAAATGCTAGATATAAAAATGTGATTTTTTTTTTTTATGCATAGTGAAGTTGTTGAGGATTCTTTTCAAGGTTTTTATGGCTCCTTCTGTGCTCTCCACATTTAAGCCCAGGGTGACTCAGTCATCCGGTTTCATAGAGGACAAGAATCCTAGTCCCAGTAAATTGCTTTACAAACTTCTTGAAAGGTTTCTAAAGTTTCTTAAATGGCTCTGGCTTATTGAGGCAAGATAAAGGTATGGGAGAAGCAAGGGGGAAATGGATTTATTTCCAAAGGCTGTGCACTGAGAGCCTCACGGGTCAGGAAATTGCTCTCCCATCCTTGTTTTTAAAGCCTTGTGCAGCACCACAACTCGTGTTGGTGTGTCCTGTGCACCTTCCCTGCACTGTTCTGTCCAGGAATGGGCTTTGGGGTGCTCTTTCGTGGGATATGGTCCCAGACATGATTTGGGAAATTTCCATTCCACTTTTACCTTGCCTTTCCCCAGCCCTGGTGCTGGGTATTTCCTCTATCCCTTATTTACCTGTGTTCCCCCAAGGCTTGTGAATGCAGCCCAGCAGCAAAGACTGACCTGCCTGTGGCTCCAAGAAAGCTGGAGAGGGACTTTGGACAAGGCTCTGGAGAGGCAGGACAAGAGGGAATAGCTTCAGACTGACAGAGGGCAGGGCTAGATTGGATGTCAGGAGACAATATTCTGGTTGATAGGAAGGAAGATGTTCAAAGCTGTGGTTGCCTCCATAAACCTTCCATGGAAGGAAAAAGCAGCACTGAAAGCCAGTGGCCATCTGAGGCCATCCAACCCTCAGGTTCTGAAATTGTGAGTCAGGCATCAGGAACCATCAGATTAAAAAATTGTTATAAGTTTGAACTCTTTTGATTGTCTTATATTTTCTCTGTGTTCGTGCTGATTTCCAGCCTCCTTTCTTTATCTTGGTTTCTCCTGAAACCCTCAAGGCAGTGTTTTCTGTTTGGTGGTGTACATAAAATGGGGGGCTGCTTCAAGACTGGCCCTCTTCAGTTTGAAGTAGGTGAGGTCATATTTTCAGGCCTCACCCACCCAAGAAGTCAGAATTTCCTTTTACACAAAGAAGCCAACATTGGGATTCCAAATTGATCACCTGAATCCAGAAGCTGGAGAATCCAGAAGCCTGGAAATATTTGAGTCAGGTTGGATGGGGCTCTGAGCAACATGGTCTGCTTGAAGACGTCCCTGCTGATTGCAGGGGGGTTGGACAAGATGACCTTTAAATGTCCCTTCCAACCCAAAGGGTTCAACGATTCCACGAATTACGAATAAACTCTGAGCTGCTGTGAAAACCTCCCTGGAATCAGGAGAGCAGACAGGGAGTAGTTCACACCAGACAGCGCCTTGGACAAAGCCAAACTCGCTGGAAGGCTGCAGGTCAATCCTTGCTCCGCGATGGTTTAGTTGCCATAGAGACAACCAGGTCTCACTTCATCCCCCAGCACTGTTGCTATTCACTGCGACCCCTCCAGATTAAAGTTGGAGTGTTTTGGATCATTCTCTTTATTTTATCAGTGCTGTAGCACACTGCCTAATCCTAGATGTACCTCTCAGGAAGGGAAAATATAAAAGGAAAGAGACAAAAAAAAAGCCAACCTCCTTCCCCACCATTTGTTGTAGGGTCCAATTATCCGAAGGGGTGACAAGTAGAAAAATGAATTAACCAGAGCTTTGTAATGTCAGCGTTATTTATCGTGTCTAACTTTGCCCAGCTCAGCTGTGGATCAGCAAAGAAGTGCTTTTATTCTTCCCTCCTCTCTTTGATGCTGTTTTTCCCTTTCCCCCTTTCCTTGGCTTTCTGTAAGTCCTTTGCTCCGCCACACCATCGTTACTGAATCTTTTTCTCCTGCTCCAAACCAGGTGGGTTTTCCAGATGAGATGAGGGGCTGAGGAAGAGATGCCCTGCAGGAGGTGAAGGAGGGGGTCTCCCAGCTCTCATCTTCCCCATCCTTCCCCTCTGCCCCTGTGATAATCAAACCCCTCCGCTGGGTGTATTTCCTTTGATCTCTAACTCACACAAAAAGTAGGTGCTGAGACTGGAGCCGGCCTCTGTTACCTTTTTTTCCCCCCCTCTGCCTTTTCCCGTGCATACTTTGCTGAGTTTACGCCCTCTCCCACCTGCTGCAGTAAAGACTTTCAAGAGGAAAAACGGCACTTGCTGGCAGGAGGCAGGAAAACAAGGGACGTTCAACCGGGATCCAGCCTGAAAGCAACGCCCTGGCAAGGAGCCCACAAACACTTCAGATGTGAAGCACCAAGTCACAGAGCAAAGAGGCAAAAAATGCATCCTTGTAAAGCCATAGCGAGGCTGCACCTGCTCGGAACGGCTGCAGCCAGTACACTGTGACACTTCAAAGCTGCCAGGGAATGAGATACTGGAATAAGATACCCCTGGCAGGGTGTAAAAGTAGCCAAATCTTGCACTGAGGCAGCCGGAGTGCTGCTTGACGTAGGGAGCAAGCCTGGAGGATAATATGTGTGTATCCAAATGACAGATGATGGGGAAAGAAATAAATTATCTTGCAGTGTGTCTGTCCCTGTATGAGTGTTGCTGGCTTCCCTGCATGGATTTCGAGACCATCTTCACTGTGAATTTCTCCTTCCAACACCCACAGCCTGCAGATCCTACAAATGCATTAATAAATCAACCAAGTTATTGGCTCCAGAGGTGATGGCTGGCTTTGCTGGTTCGTCTGGGCCGGTTTTCTCTGTTTAAAATCCAGTTGTTTCCTCTCTGGAGGTATCTTGGTGGGGTAGGCTAGCCCAGACCCGACAGCACGTCAGGAATTCTCTTGGAGGAGTGGGCAGCTGCACCAGTGTGGCATGCAGACTGTCAACTGGCAGTAAATCTGCTTCAAGCTCTTTTGTTGTGCCAAGCAATTGCTGAATAACTTCTCTGAATTACTTCCAGTCGATATCTCTTATATGAAAAGCTCACAGAAAGCTTATTATGTTCAAAATTCGGCAGATACGGATTCTCACACGCTAAACATCCATTAGCAACTGGATAAAGGCAACTCTGGGGATCACATTTCTATAGGGGCAGCTTTTCGCAGACGTGCAGGTGAAGTTGGCTTTGTGTGAAGCATCTCGGATGCATTCTCATACAAGTGGAAATAAATTCTTAATAAAACCTGGTGGTTGACGCCAGGCATGAGATGGGCAGGGCTGCAGGCAAAGCCAGAACATGTTGCTGAATAATCCTGAAGAGGAGGGAAAAATGAGTTGTTTGTAGGTGATTTTTAGCCCCACACTTCAAGGGTTAATTTTGGAGAGATCAGATCTTTGAATGGTGGTAAGAACATCTCTGTTCTCACTGCCTGGACACGATCTCAGTGCACTCCTTGCCACGAGGCTGCTGAGTGGGCATTTCAGTGGATTTTTTTTTGTTTGTTTTAAATGTGAGGTTATTGTTAACATGCTGGCTAAAATGTCACGGCAGGATTTTCAAATCCTGCACAGGGCTGACACTTCTCTAGTTAGAGATCCAGGGATACTGGGGAAGCAGCAGAGATGAACTCTCCCAAAATGACCCCTTCCAAAGCAGCTGCCCACAGCCAGATTCTCACTCAAGAAGGAACAAGAGGCTGTACAGCTGGATCCCATGAAGGTGAAATTATTCCCTCTTTGTCCAGCTGCTAGAAATGCCTTAAAAATAACCAGTTAAGTCAATGCACCAATTACCCTGTGGTTACAGCCTCCAGAAGGTAATTCAGATCTCAATTGCCCTGGGAAGGGATCTGTCTTTTTCCTGTTGACTAAATGGGAAGTTTGAGATGACTTAATTCCCAGCTCAACATTGTGGCTAACTAAAGCTCAGTGGGGTAAAACCAGTCACAGCTCTGGTTTTGACTTTGTTTTTCTATGCTAGGATCATTTCTTGTGAAAGGGGTTGTCAGATCTCAGAAAGGAAAAAAAAAAGTGGAGTGTTGGAAAGTGTAGAAAAGTAAAAATTAGTAATTTATACACCTTTCAGGGCCTCCAATTTGAACCAACTTATGTTTGAAACAAACACTGTCTCTGTTAGACTTGATATTGACTATGATGGAGTCAAAGCAGAGCCCCAAAATCTCCAATCTTTCAGTTTTGAGGAGCTTTCAAAGATGAGCTAGGGGATTATTGCAGAGCTGATGTTCTCCATAAAAATCCACCATCCAAATTGCCACCAATCTGCTGCTGCCTGTGATCTGAACTCCTCAGACTTAGTCCGTACTCTTTTTTCCTGAGAAGACAACCCTTGGGATGACTTCAGGCTGAGTCCCAGCTGAAGGAGACCCTGAGATCAGCTCAGTTGGTAGGAGCATGGTGCTAGTAATGCCAAGGTTGAAGGTTTGGTCCCCATAAGGGCTGCTCATTTAAGAACTGGACTCAATGATCCTTGTGGGTCCCTTCCAGCTCAGAATATTCTGTGATTCTGTGTGATTGTTGTACTGAAAAGCTGAATTTGGCTACAGTGAAGGGGGACATCTCCTCTACCTGGGCTGGTGGCTTGAATACGTGTGCAGGGACTCAGAGGGTCTGTGCCCTGAAGGTTGGTCAACCTGGGCTTGGTGACCAATTGCTTTGACCTCCTCCGGCCAGACAAAGTTCCACTTTTGCCATGTTTTGCAGACACGTCTGGTCTCACCCTCTTCATGCTCCAGGCCAACTGGACATCAGCCTGCCACAAACTGGAAGCCACAGATGCTGGTTTCATTTTCATTCTATGGCTGTCCATGCAAGCCCAAAGCAGGGACAGTGGTGGCAGCAGGGACTGGGAGGGGACTGGTGTGATATCCTGAATCACTCAGTGTGTGTTTACATGCCCCTGTGTTCATTCATCTGGGACAACAACTGAACTGAACCCACATTAACCCCTGACCAGTGACCACGGATAACACCTGGGAAGGATGTCCCTGCACCACTGCTGGCCACAACCTCTCGTGTCACCGGTATGGCTGCATTGCCACAGAGGTGGCAGGGAAAGAAATGAGCTGTGATTCAGGCCAGTAATATTTGGTATCATCCAGGCTCTTTGCCAGCAGGGATTTACCCAGGGCTGATCTTCCCTCTGCATTCAGCAGCTCGAGCGATTCAGCCAGCGAAGCGTCCCAAATCCCAGCATCACCTGATGGATTTTATCCATCTCTCTTCCTATCTCTTCCCAGTCTCCTGTCCTTTCATCCTCCTTGGTGCTGGCAGAGCGGGCATGCCCCCCCCATGTGGGCAGCAATCTCATGTCCAGGGGAATTAAAGGGATCTCGGAATACGGGATGCTCCCTGGCGCTCCCGGCCTCGACTCCCTGCTGTTCGGAGCCGGATGGTGCCGTACCTTGCAGGCAAAGGATCAGAAGACATCGTGTCCCCTGTCAGAGAGCTGTCACCAGGGTCCTGGCTGCAGCTGGGCATACGGGCAGGATGTGATTTATTTACTCATTGCCGAGGGTTCATTAGCGCCAGCCCCCATTCAGATGGAAGTTTCCAGGATCCCGGGGGAAGCCAGACCAGCTCGGCAGCTGACACGATGCCCTGGGCAGGAGGTGGGTGGCAGCATCCCTGAGCGCACATCACACGTGGCAGAGGAGGAGAGCAGAGGGATGAAGGAGCTGGAAGCATCCATGGCAGTGGGGCTGGCAAAGCACATGGCTCCAGTCCCCACAGCAGACGTGCCACTGAGAGCTGGAGCTCCTTGCCCAGAGTAAATGCGTGTGTTTATCATTGTCAGGGTGATTTGTTGGCCACCCAGGCTCTTCTGAGAATGAGAGGTTCTCCCATCTCTACTTTTCAGTTGCCACCACCTCTGGAGAGCAGGGCTGCCCAAGCCCTTAGGGAGACCACACTCCAGTGCTTGTTGAATCCCTACTTTCATCAGCTGAATTCCTCTGATATCCCTAGAAATGCCCTCTCTCGAGCCTTGCCTGTTTGCATCACCAGACTGGAGATGGACCAAGCACTTGGGACCTGCTCTAGTTCAGGAGAAACAGATCTCACATCCATTATTTAGACCTCCCCACGCCTGGGCATGGAGAAGTGTGTTTAACACATTTTGTTTGCCTGGTGCATGTTGAAATACACCTGTTCTTCCTGACATTTTGATCTCCACAACTCCCTGACACTGTAGACAGCCGGGGGTTGGTCTTTCTTCCCAGGTAACAATTGATAGGACAGGAGGAAATGGCTTCATTGAGCCAGGTGAGGTTTACCCTGGCTATTAGGAAAAATTTCTTCATGGAAAAGATTGTTAAATTTTGGAACAGGCTGCCCAGGGAAGTGGTGGAATCATTGCCCCTGGAAATGTCCCAAAAAATGCGTAGATGTGGTGCTTAGGGACACATCTTAGTGCTGAAGATGGAAGTTTCAGATTGATGGTTGAACTCAATGATTAACTCAATAAGCTTCTCCAGCTTTAATGATTCCTTGTTTCTATTCTTTGATGGTGTTTCTGTGGTTGTATCAGGCTTGGTTTGAAGCCCTGGCTTTGTTTGCATATTTACTTCTCCCATGTTCACCCCTCCTTTAGGCACCCTGGGAACATCTGTGAGAATTTCAGAGGCTGAATAAACTTTCAATTGCTGTTGTGTCT
This sequence comes from Aleadryas rufinucha, assembly GCA_013397815.1. NCBI lineage: Eukaryota > Metazoa > Chordata > Aves > Passeriformes > Aleadryas > Aleadryas rufinucha. The sequence continues at coordinate 14,373 of VZTH01018700.1, forward strand.
CACCGCAGAATTAGCTGCATTTCTTCAGTGGATTAAGTGATTTTCTGTACTTTCCAATTTATTGCAATCCTGATATTCTCAGATATGTCCTGAGTTCTCCCCTCACTCAGCACTGCTGTAAACTGGGCGTGAACTTGGCAAACAAGAGGAGTTGTCCTTGTATTGTCTGAACGTTTTACACGGGCAGGTGCTGATAGAACAAGGGTTGAGTGTTTTAAACTAAGAGAGGAGAGATTTAGATCGGGTATTAGTTAGAAATTCTTGGCTGTGAGGGTGGCAGGGTTTGGCACAAGTTGCCCAGAGAAGCTATGGCTGCCCCTGGATCCCTGGAAATGCCCAAGGCCAGGTTGGAGGGGGCTTGGAGCAGCCTGGGATAGTGGAAGGTGTCCCTGCCCATGGCAGGGGGTGGAACTGGCTGAGCTTTAAGATCCCTTTCAGTCCAAACTATTCTCTGTTTTTAAGACCTTTCCCATCTACCTGTCTCTGTATGGTGCTCCAAGAGGAGGAAACCACTCTGATTATGCTGTTTAAAATCACGATGTGCCCATCTGAAATATATCTGGTGCATGCTGGTTGATTCCTAGCACTGTGTGTATGTGTTGGCTGCAAATCCCCCGGAGGAACTCGGGGTGGATGTTCTTTTAACAAAATAATCACTGCTATATTAAGTTCCGTGTGTAAACAGGTGCACAAGGTTTGGCTCTCTAGGAATAAACACAGAGGCAGCAGTTTTGGGTGTGTTGTGCATTAGGGCAGGAAAGTGCAGGGGGAAAGTGAGTCCAGAGCCCTGAGGAGTTAAATGAACACTTTGGAGCTTAAGAACCTCCTGATGCTTCATGGGAAAATGGCAAAAATATTCTATTTAGAGACCGTACTGCTCACACATCAGATGTTTTCTCCAGTTCTCTCTCTCTCTGTGTAATCTTTTTTTTTTTTTTTCTTTTTTAAATTATCATCG
>VZTH01018700.1:15340-36018 GCA_013397815.1 Aleadryas rufinucha
TTTCTTTTTTAAATTATCATCGGGGGCAATTTGCATGAGAGGGATCTTTGTCTGTGAAGTGCCCATCTGCTGTGCAGCCCCACCTCCCTCCTGACGACACAGCCATCTGCTTTTGACATCACAGCCACGCGGGGCTGCGGCCCAGGGAGCCACGGGCACTTGATTAACACCTTGCCTCGATGCCACCCTGCTATCTGAAAGGATTCCCAGGTGCTTTCCCTGGCTTTTGCATCCCAGACAGGGACGAGCTGGCTCGGGGTGGTCTGAGATGGTGAGTGGGAGGTGCAGACGACCAGAGCCACGAGCAGATTTGAGCAGGGACTGTGGTTTTTGATTTGCCTTTGCGTGACACGTCATGTGAAGGAGAAGTCCCCTTGTCTCTGCCTCCTGGGAATTGAATAATAATAATTATGAGGCTGATGATCACTCTTATGAAGCAGTGTTTGATTAGCTTCACTTGCATCTGCTTGAGACACTTCTAATTACACAGCGGTGTCCTGGTGTCATTCATTCCCCAAACTAAAGCTGATTTGCCCTTCAGAGCTTATCCCACCCCAGTTAGTGATGCTCAAAACCAGACTGAGAAGGGAGGATATCCACCACAGACCTCGCTCTTTGACTGATTTACCTTCTCAGGGCTCAGACACTACATGGATAAGCACAACATATCTTAAAAAAAAGTGTATCCAACAGCCCAGATGGTCATGGCTTGGTGAAAACAGTGCCACCTTCCAAAATGCCAGCGCTTGTCTCGCTGTGCGTCCTCGGGTGGGTAACGGCATGAGCTGTCACTATTGCTGTCACTATTGCAGGAGTTTGCTGTGGTGAATTAAGAGAGTTACCTTCAGGTTAAAGCCCTGCTGCATCTGGATTTCTGGGCATATATATTCATTTTCCTACCTAAACTCCTTGTCCAGGTGGTGTTTGAGGTCTGTGGTTTTCATGTGTGGTTTCTTCTTGTGTTTTTTGTTTTTTTTTTTTTCCCTCCTCAAAAATCTGCAGTGGGTTTCTCTCCTTTGGGAAGGAGCAGAACCACTGCAAAGCCTCTCTGGTCTGGCTGCCATCCACCCAAAAAACCCTGGGCACTTCCCAGGCACGTGTGGGGATCAGCTGTAAATCCAACACGTCCGGGAAGGGCTGTGCTCTGCACAACCCCCGCTGGAGCAGGCTGGGAGATCCCACTTCATTTCATGGAGCGTGGAAGTGCTGCTGCAAGCTCTTTTCCCTGGTTATTTTAATCACCCAAAAGTGCAGGGTGATGCTGACTAGAAACTTGTATCAAATTCAGGGCAATTTTTTTTTTTTTTCAATGAAAGCAATCTGCAAGCAAGGCTTGCATAGGAATTTGGAAAATGTTGTGGGTTTAGGGTTTTGAAATGAAACTTGTGAATTATTCCTCTGGGAACCAAGCTTATCTTCAAAATTCACTGAAACAAAACAGCCAACTGTAATATTATTGATTAATATCAGCATGGTGGTGACATTGCTTTTGATGATAATAATAAAAGACCAATACAAGAAGAGGGAAAAAAATATGTTTTGTTTCAGGTCAAGCAAGTTGTTTTGTTTTACCTGACCCATTTCCCTTCACTAATCTTTTATTTAAGTAAGAGAAGTGCAGGAAACGAGTAGTGTGGATTAACCCTGACCAAAATTAAGACCAACAGGAGAAGTTTTCCTTGGCTTGCAACCAGGATGTTTGATCCTGGGAATGACCATGGCATTAAATGTGCTCACAGCCACTCCTCACCACACTCCATCAAGGCAGGGAGGTTAAATCCTGGAGGGAAGTGCTTCTGAGCAGGTTCCCAGCCTCTCCAGCCTCTCCTGCTTTGCATGGGAAATACCGATGCACGACCCTAAATTCCTCTTGAATCCAGACCTATTCTTCGCCCTTCTGCCACGGCCGGGGGGAATTGAAAGAAGCAGCAGGGCAAATTATTCCCCGAAGTTTTCCCTGCCTGTCAGCAGGTCCATTAATCTCATTGCAGAGCTGCTGCTGCACCAGGTGCACAGATTATTCTAATATTGCCACCATCCCTGCCAGGAGAGGCTCGTGCTGGATGATAACGCTCCTCTAATCCACTTACTGGAGGTGGTTTCTCACCGCGGTTCGAATACGGCTTCTCCCTCTGATCGTGTCTCCGTCAGTGCCGGCACCACTCTGAGCCACTGGAAACTCTTAATCCTTTGCAAGCATCTGTCAAATTCTTTTCCCATCCGGGACCCCTCTTCTGGTGAGCACCAGAATTCCGTGGGAGATGAAAGCCGGCAGCACCTTGCGGGATCAAACGCGCGTTTACGAGCCGCAGAGGAGACACTTTGAAGGGTCCGGGGGGAGCGGGGAGAAAATCCTTTCCTTCCAAAATCTTGGAGAGGGCATCCTGATGATGGAACAAATCCACCAGCAGTCAAATGCTGAAGCATCCCCCCCTCCTCCTTGTCCTGTTCAGGCAGGCTGGAGCGCCCGGAATGCCGGCACTGGTGGGAGCTGGCAGGATGCCGGGGCTGCACAGAAGGCTGGGGGGCTTGTGCCATGTGGGAGCCGGGCAGACTGGCAGCAGCTGCTGGAAAGTCAGGGAGTTTGGGTTTGTTTGCAAAGCGGGACGTGGGGGTGAGAGGATGAGGGGGGAGCAGGCAGCCTCCCATCTCCCCCTCTCGAGGGTGGCGTTGCTTTTTTTTTTTCTTCTAAGCTTAAAGAGGGTTTTTTCTGTGCCCCGTGAAATAGGGGGACGATGGAGTGATTCAAGTCTATTGAAAGCCGCGCACAAAAGCTTCCCCAGGCTGCTTCACTTCATGGTGCAGGTCTCCACCCAACAGGCTGGGGGGCTTGGGGGCATTTTTAGCTTTCTGCTGGGATTTTTCTCTACCCACCCTTGCGGCCGGTGCCTTTCCATGCCAGGGTGGCCTTTGCCCAATTGCCTTAGCTGGTCAAATTAATTGACTCTGTTTTGTTAAACAACTCATAATTGAAGTATTGAAGGCTTTTGGGTTGCCTTAAAGCGTTGATCTATTACTGTGCTCGTCATTGTTTAAAACATAAAATGTCTCAGCTATCCCTTTCTTCTCCTTGGGAAGTCCAAAGGAGTGAAGCTTTGCAGATTGTGGATGTCACAGAACATCATACATTTGTTTTCCTCGTTTCTAGCAATTTAACACATTGTGCTTTTGCAGAGGTTCAAAAGTTCGCTCGGCAACAGTTGGTTCTTGGAGCTCGTTGCAAAGGCCTGTGAGGAAACTTAAAAAAAACCCCAACCAACACCATTCCATGGCTGCAGGACATAACAGCAACAAACCACATGTAATGCCCTTAATATTACTCAAATCATGCAAGAATGCAACCCCCAAACCCCAGCATACCCGTGTTTTCTGTTTCTTTACCATATGTCAGCGTGTTCTGCGAGTAGTGAGAGGTAAAGCCTGACCTTTACGTCGGGCGCTTTCTGACTTTCTTTTAATTTGACCCAGCAGCTGGGATCGAAGCCCTGGTACGTTCAGACAGCCTAAAAACATGGAAAAATCCTGTTTGTCCTTCAGCACGCTTTAGTATTCAGTCGGAAGAGCGCTGTGGAGAGCGGCTGGGCGAAGGGCTGGGTTAGCAGATGTTGCCCACATCACGTTGACAGCGCCGCGTTTGTGATCGGTGCCACTTCCACATCCCAGAGCCAAGTGTTGTGCTCCACTCTCCCAAACGCTCGCAGACGTTCGAGGCAGAGGCCTGACAGATGGGACCCAAAATCGCGCGGAATGCGCTCAAACAGAGGAGTCGCCGGGCGGGGACGGCTGCTGGGGACAGACGGGGTTTGATGGGTTGTGGGGGTGGCTCACGAGTCAGCTGGAGAGAAAAGGGGATCCCCCTCCTGGCAGGAGAGGTGAACAGTGTCGCGGGATGTGAACTCATTGGATGTTTCCTGGCTCTGTTGGTCGTGAAGGATGGCAGGCAAAGGTTCCTGCTCAAAAGATGGTTCAGGGAAATCATTAATTTACTGGGTTTTGTCTTGTTCCGAGGTAATTCAGGAGTGGGCGGCAGAGCACGGCCTGCCAGGGAAACTGGGATGAGCCAGGTGCTCCCGGGGAGTGATTCTGCCATCTGGTTTGGGGCTGGGAGGGCACTCAGAATGGTGGGTCCAAGCTCTTCCTGAAGCTCCTATAATGCCCCTAAAGCATAAAGATTGTAATAGATCTGATGAGCAGCCCCGAGTTCATTAACATTGCCAAAAACAGGCTTTGACCCTGATTGTTGCAGGGGGGGTTGGACGATGTGACCTTTAAAAGTCTCTTCCACCCCTAACCATTCTATGATTCTGTAATTCTGCAATCAGGATTCAAAGGTGCCCATGAATTTATCCACAGGTTGTTGCATGCAGCGGTCCCTGGGCACACTCTGCCATCCCCTCTTGTCCCAGTTCCAGCAGAGTTTCCCCTACAGGTCCCTTCTGTAGCCATAAAGGAGTCCCCAGAGCATCGCAGCCAGGCTGGTGACACAGGTGTGTCCCCAGACCTGTCAGCAGCCCACAGGAGCATTCTGTGCACAGTGAAGGTGGCAGACTGTCAGAGCTTTAGCTGTGCTTTCCTGACTCCTCAGCCAGCTTCCAGAGAGGGGCTGCGGTATCTTCTGGGCTGTCAGCCATGCCAGAGAGCTGGAATTCTGGAGTCTGTCTCTTGGCACTGCTGCTGGCTGCCGTGCCTCCCCTGTCTGCTGCTGCTGCAGGCAGCTTGCGGGTTTTGTCTCTGGGAGGATGCTAAACACCATCCCTGCNAATTCTGCAATCAGGATTCAAAGGTGCCCATGAATTTATCCACAGGTTGTTGCATGCAGCGGTCCCTGGGCACACTCTGCCATCCCCTCTTGTCCCAGTTCCAGCAGAGTTTCCCCTACAGGTCCCTTCTGTAGCCATAAAGGAGTCCCCAGAGCATCGCAGCCAGGCTGGTGACACAGGTGTGTCCCCAGACCTGTCAGCAGCCCACAGGAGCATTCTGTGCACAGTGAAGGTGGCAGACTGTCAGAGCTTTAGCTGTGCTTTCCTGACTCCTCAGCCAGCTTCCAGAGAGGGGCTGCGGTATCTTCTGGGCTGTCAGCCATGCCAGAGAGCTGGAATTCTGGAGTCTGTCTCTTGGCACTGCTGCTGGCTGCCGTGCCTCCCCTGTCTGCTGCTGCTGCAGGCAGCTTGCGGGTTTTGTCTCTGGGAGGATGCTAAACACCATCCCTGCCCCTTGGACGCCCACTTTGTTTAATTACCAGCACATTTGCCAATGTGGTTTTGGCAGGAGCCAATCCGTGGTGTCTCAAGGTGAAGCCCGGAGCTGCTCCGAGGGTTAACACCTCCCAAAACCCATCCTCAGTGAGCAGAGTCGGGGTAATCCCCCTGGTTTGGTAGCAAAAGGATATGAAAGCACAAACCCGAGCTGTGCCACGTCATTTGGGGGCAGCAGAAGTGATTGTGGCTCGTTTTATGTTCCAGTTGGGAGTTAACCGAGGAGCCAGGATTTGCAGTTTGACTTTTTGCTCGGCAGCACCGTGGTGCTCCTGTGCTCCCCCGAGCACCTTCCTCCAACAGAAAAACCAGCAACACCCCCTTTGAGGAGATTTACGAGCCAGCAGGGCTGACACCACTTTGCTCAGTCCCTCAAGGCTCAAACACAGCCCCAGCCCTTATTTGTTTTTCAGCGTGGAGGGTCCCCTTAGTGGCGATAAATGCGGCGTGGCATCGAACTTCAAAGGGTGCCGGAGCAAACTTCTCCAGTCTGGTGCCACATGGCGAGGAGGGACAGGGCTCGAGTGACAGATGCACCCACAGATGCACAGTCAGGGGACAGATGTGCCCCTTGGCAAGGGGCAGGGATGTAGGAGAAGAGATGCAGACCCCAACTGCTGTTTCACCCCCCATCCCTGCCCATAGGCCACCCTATATTTTGTAGGAATTTTACTGTGATGGAAATTCAGTGGCTCTGAGCGAAAGAGGAGCGATTCCTGCTGTGGGGTGGAGCCTGTTGGGTGTGTTCCCATCTTCTGGTTGGGCTTTGCCCAAGGGGGATTTGGCTCCTGCGGTGTGACCTGGTGACCAGCACGTGGTGACAACTGCGGGATGCTGCTGGAACCACACCCTCAGAGTATCCCCAGCTCCGGTCCTCAGGGTGGCATGGAAACAAAAGGATTGAGATGGTGTGAAATAAATGCCAATAATTTCCCCTTAAATGGAGATTTCTTTCGCTGCCCTCTCGCAGCACTTTCTCTGCAGAGAGGCTCAAGCGCCCACACACGCAGCTCCCTCCTGGGGTGCACTGTGACCCGCTAATTCCACCCTGGAGGTGTTAAGCTGCATCCGCACTAGGTGCTAAAAGGTGTTTCGTCCTGTTGACCGTGAGGAATGAAAGGAAACACCGAAAGAAAAAGCACTTATTTCTCCTTCCTTGCCAAGGTCTGTGCACTCTGTGTGGCTGGGCCGCCTCCCTTGCTGCTCTTGGTGTTTTTCAAGTCTGGGTAAACGCAGAGAGCAGGAGTTTGTGTGTCTGCGTAGGCAGGAATTCTCCCACAGCCCGGCAGTGAGCCTCTTGGTCCAGGCTGGGAATGAGCTTTATTCTCCCTGTGTCGTCCCTGGTTTGTTTTCCATATTCTGCCATTTAACTGCGAATCCTGGTGGACCTACCTGACAGGAACACTAATGCCGTGTGCCCTGCAGCCACGCTGCTGCAGCTTTTCCATGGCACATTATCCAGCATTGCAGTGCTGGGAATGCTGTGACTTCTTATTGGAATATAAAAGCCGAGGAAAAGAGGCAGCTTTTCTTGCCCTGTTCTTCACGCTTTTCTCCTAGGTGTCCACAAGCAGGTGTCCACCACCTTCCGTGGCTGCAGGTCGCCTCACTGCCTTCCTGGCTTCTCCTTGGACTCTGGCACCTCCTGCCTTTGCTCCTCGACCAGAGGTCAGGCTGCCCAGGGCAGATCTTCGGAAGCTTCCGGGCAGAGCTCCATCAGTCCTGGCAAATTTGAGCAGGTCCAGAAGCAGCTCCTGCTGTTATACCCCAACCTGCAAACACCCGGGGAGGCAAATGACTACAGTTCACAACAAAACGAAGCCATTAGGATTCTCCTTTGTGGCGTTAATGAAGGCAATTAGGCTGCATGCAAAGAGGCAGAGGTTGGAAGGCACGGAGAGCAGAGCACGATTTCGCCAGAACACGATTTTCGAGGTTTCCTTCTTTAGACAGGACCTTTTATCCTTAAACAAGGTGAGGGGAAGGGGCTGGCAGGAAGGGCAGAACTCATCCAGGGTTCTGCGAGACGTGCTACAGCTGCAACAGGTTGGAGAAAGGGTTTTTAGGGGAGGGTGCGAACAGGGCTCTTCCTCCACTCTGGAGAGACTTTCCAGCATCAGTGGGGCCGAGTTTTTCTTTACTGTTGGTGGTTTCCTCCTGCCCTGACCCTGCTGGTGGGAGAATCTCACCCATCCTTCCACTGGGACAGCAGCTGGCAGCTCCCACCACCTCTGGCTGCATCCATTTGGAATCCTGGGGACAGCAGGGTGTCCTGTCTGCCCCTCCTGACAGGCAGGGGGTTGTAACTCGATGGTCTTTATGATCCTTTCCAACCCAAAGCAACTGCACAGGAAAAGGGGGATGTGACTTCTTTACCACAGCCCAATCTCTCCTCCCCTCCAACAAAACAAAAAGAAAACCCCAAACCACCAGCCAACAAATAAATAAAATAAATCAGTGTCCCATTGCGGTGGTGGCTGAGGGTGACGAGGAGGAGGACGAAGAGACTTTCAAGGCAAGCTGTGCCAATGGATTCCGGTTAGCAGAGCTGTCTGGCGCCTGAGAGGGATGTCTGTGAATGAAGGGAATTTGCGAAGCTGCTGCCACACGCTTGCAGATGAGGCGGCTGCGCTCGTGTTGGTGCTCATCTCACCCAAACTTGGGGATTTCTGTCCCGAATCCTGCGCGCTGTGAAAGCAGAGCCGCGGCACAATGCGGCTGCCGCGGTCTCACCTCATTGTGGATTCCTGGGGAGTGCAGCATTGGAAGGGGGAGCAGGTGCACGCTTTGGAGGAGGTGGGACCGGCAATTATCAGCCTGAGCGTTAATTGTCGAATTAACATCACACTGTGTAACACGAGTAAATAAGAGTCGGCAGTTTGGGTTTCTTGCAGAAACCTTCATTGCGAGGGCTTTGTGTCTGCTCTGATCTCTCTTGCACCTCACGTTACAGAGCCTGGCAGGAGTGGCTGGTGGTGTCTAAAATAGCCTGGATGGTTTTTCCCCGTCTTGCACTGCAGAGCGGGATTCAGTGTGGGATGAACATGCAGAACTGGCCTGGACATAATTTCTGCAAAAGTGCCTTTATTAACACAGTCTATTATCCTGGCTGCAGATTGGGTGTGGGTGGCTCTCCATCCTTTTGGCAATTCCCGTGGGTTTTCTGCTGGTAACTTTGACCAGAAGCTGTAAAAAATCTGCCTTACATTCCACACTCAGAGGCAGCTGCGTTTCAGGAGTGGAGTGATACTCAGAGCCGAACCCCCCTTTTCTCCAGGCGTCTTCATCTGTGAGGCACTGCAGGTCCTTCGGGATGATTATAAGGTATTTATAGTTGAGGAGATGGATGACTTAGTCCTAACAGTCTGAATGATATCGCAGCGATGGCAGCCTTAAACACAGACAGCTAGAGGTCACATTTGATTACATAAAAACTGGATTTCAGCCGAAGCAGCTGGGAGAGATGTTCCTCCCTCCTTGAGAAATGACAAGTGCAAAAAAAACCCCATCCTTCCTGACTCGGGTTCCCGAGGCAGCCAAGAGCAGAGTGCGGGGTTGGGTGCCAGTGGCTCTGTTATCCTTGGCAGCGGGAAGCAACTTGTTAGTGGTGGCAGCACAGCCCAGCTGGCAGGGTGGAGAGGCTGTGGCAAGCCGAGTGTCCCCAGCAGCCGCCTCCCTGTCCCCTTCCAGGGAGTGCATCGGGACGTGTCTCGTGTCTGCGCTGATTGCTCGCCCGCGCCGTTAATTGGTGGCCGTATAAATTCCTGCTGCTATTATACAGTGAGGTGATGCAGAACAAAGCTGCTGATTAACACATGCAGGAGCCATGGATGCTCCTGGGAAGGGACAGGGACTCGGCTCCAGCCACTGCCAGCTGGGCAAGGGCCTGGCCAGTCCCTCCAGAAGGAAACCCCAAAGGCTTAGGCATCCCCCGTGCCGGGGATGGTGGGGTGAGTTATGGAGGTGGGCACTTCAGCCCAGAATTAAGTCTCCTGCCCTAAATGAACTTGTTGGCATCTCCTCTGTGGTCAGCCCTTCTCACAGCCTGGCAAAAGGGACTGGTACGAGTTGGAGAAGACCTGTTTGGGTGTGGAGAGGGGCAAGAATAAAATAGGAGAAGAGACAGGAGGGTGGGAAGTGGGAAGAGAGACCCAGAGCTGAAAGACCAGAAAGCTCTGCTGGTTTGGAGCCAGGCACCTGCACGTGGAGAAGAGGACAGGTGAGAGCAAGATGGAGCTGGCTCTGAGGTTCCCTAACTTTGTTCCCTTTTTGCAGAAATGGCACAGAGCAGAGCAGATCCATCCCTGGATGGATTTTAGCTGGATGCTGCTCACATGGACAGCTGCCAAAAAAGTGACTAATCCTAGGAGAAGCCAGGACTGGGTCTGGGAGGGATCAGCTCCTGCTGGGGCATGACACCAAGAGCCACATAATTTGCAGTTGTCGTGGTCCTCTGGCTTTGCCACATCATCAAAACCAAAGAGGGTGAGGCTGCATGCATGTGGAGATAAGGGTTGGAGGTGCTTCCAGCCAGGAGGGCAAAGGTGGTGTGATGGTGTCTTGCTTATCACCTTTCTCCTTTCCCTGTCCGTGTTTTCCTCATTCTCAGCCCCTAATTCCTGCAGCTCCAGCCTCTCCTGCAATCCTCCATCCCCCACAATCACTGGTGTGGTGCTCAGCCAGGCTGGGCTTTTCCAGACCCTTTCCAGGTGTTCTGTGAGTAAACCTCAGATAAAAAAGGAGGACTGGGGGTCCTGCTGTCTTGCCAGAGCTGAACAACGATGGGGAAGGCAGGTCAGACCTGGCTGTGCAGGCAGAGCTGCCTGGTTGGGGGGCAGGAGGAAACACAGCAGCAGCAGCTCTTTTGTGTCCTCCTGCCCTCACGCCTGAGGGGCAGTGGCAGGCATGAAATCCCCCATCCACTCCTGTCAGCCTGATGGACAGAGTAGCCCCTTGCCCCCTCCTGAGGGTGTGGGGAGGCCAAGCAGAATGGAAACGAGTCGTGCCCAGAGGGGAGGAGCAGCTTTGTGTGTCTGGGGTCCCTTCTGCAGCCGGTGCTGGGTTTATCTCGCACAGCTGTATCACCACTGTTGGACACGACCTCGGTTCTCAGGGTCACAGGGTTCATGGACATGAGTGCTTGCATTTTGTGTGTCCCTATGGATGAGGAATAGAGAGCACAGCTACTCCAGGTTCACCATCACCTTTCCAAGAGCCATCGTTGGTCTGTGAAGGCTGAATATCTTTTCCTACATAACTTAAGCAAACTGAAATTCCTGTCAGGAGCACAACCAAAGTCTCTGAGGTTTGAGAGAAACAAATAAAACCCACTTAGAGTGAGCCCAGATGTTGAGCCCAGATGTGGGATGGTGGCCACATGCTGCACCTTTATGCAGATCTTTCTGTCACCTGTAATAATACTCGACACTGTGAAGCACGAGGCGTTAATCACAGTGATGTGAGAGACCTGAGCCTCACCATCTGTGCAATTATCCAGCCCTCCAGCAGTGGTATTTGACCCACCAGAGACAGGGAGATGTAGATGTTGTAGTCAGGGTGCAATACACCTATTTTTTCCAACCTGTCATTCAGTTTAGGGTCGTGTCACAGAGCCGGTTCTCCACAGCTGGAAAAGTATGTGTTTGGGTGTCTTGATGGAGGCCCAGGTGGTCCTGAGCTGGTTGCCTCCAGCTTTGTGTATTAAGCCAGAAAGCAGAATTAACTAAACCAGAATATTTGTGTATTAAACCAGAAACCCACCAGTACATGAGCACAGGAACCAATGCACTGACACACTGACAGACTCTGACCTGTCCACTTGGCACTGGACATCTGCATCCCACTGGGAATGGAGTGACTTGTTCCGAAGTCCTGAGGGTTCTCAGCTTGGAGAAGCTGGTGTCAAACAAAGGAGTGGTCCCAGACGTCACAGAACCCTAGAGTGCCTGGGGTTGGAAGGGACTCTAATGGTGAAGTTCCACATTCACTGGTAACCAGAGGGGCAGCAATGTCCCAAGGTAGGACCCAAGAAATGAACCCCAGGGTCTGGTAATTCCTTGGTGCTGGATAACCATCGATTGTGGGTAAATTCCTCTGGCCAAAACCTCTGGCTGATGTTTACATTTGCATCCTGAGGGTTCAGTGTCCAGGTCCATCTCTTGAGCTCAGCAGTTTTGCTGCTTTGAGAAGTTATTCCCAACATCAGACTCTCTCAAAACGATCCTGCCAAGATGCTCTGACTCCCCCTGTTAAGCAGCAGGAGAGTTCAGGCTGTGCCTCAGAAAAATTATGCACAAGGCACAGTGTCAAAACAAAGGTGGAGGATCCTAAAACATTCACGGATGTGCTGTGCTGTTCCCATCCGTGTCCTTGAGACACTTCAGTACCTTCCAGAAAAAGAAGTATCAGGTGCCAAATGCTGGCTGCAGTCCCCTTCTCTCCCAGGTGCTGCTTCTCAGGAGATTTAGACTTGGCTGGGAAGAGAACAGAGGTTATTTAAGGCTGTTTGCTGTGGGATGCTGGGGGTGATGTTGGGACAGGCTGTGGCACTGGAGCCTCAGGACAGACCCCCATGGGGTCAGCACCAAACTTTTTCTGTGGGAAGGCCACAGGCTCTCACAGCTGTGCCTTGGGATGAACACGGACAAAGAGGAGCCAAGGTCCTTGCAGTCCAACCAGGAGCACTTCAGGTCCCTCCTGCCTCAAACCCCCAAAGTCTGTCTGTATCTGCAGTTCTCTGCTTTTGAAGGTGAACCACATCATCCTGGAAATACTGGCTCTGAGACCATTTGGGATGTGGAGTCAAGTGACAACACCACATCTTTGGCTTGCCCTTACATCAGCTCCTTCCTCTTTTGCCTTAATTCCCACACTTTTATTGCCTTTATTTTATATAGGACCTTCTGAGAGAGGTACAGACATGAGGCTGTCATAGAGCAACTGTCCCATGGCTCCCCCAAAGCCTGGGATACCAAATCTGACAACTGGCAGCACCTCCTTGGGGTGAACTTAGTGCTCCTTCCAGCCCATCTTCTACTCCTTCCCTGTTACCACTCAGAGGAGGATCTTTGGAAGAGGCATGGACATCACCCAGACATTTCCCAGACCATTCTGACATCAGGCAGTGACAAAGGAACCAGCAGAGCTGTTTCTCTGGAGAATGCCCCACGGGGAAGGGGCTTGGCTCTCCCTCCTGCTCCCACGATCCAAGGCAGCGGCGGCAGTCGCTGGTGTCTGGGAGCCGCCAGCCAAGAGAGGCTGATGTCACTTGTGGCACCACATCATGCTCAAAGCTCTTCAGCCTAAATGTTCAGCCTGGAGGCAGCCAGGGCTGTGTCCCACTGGCACAGATTCCCTGGATGGATCCATCCTCTCCTGCTGCTGATGGGGCCAGTACAAGCCATGGAGCAGCTGAGCCACAAGTTCCTTCAATCAATATTCTTCCTCTGGGCTTTCAGATGTGGCCAGTCAAGGTGATTTTCAGGCTACTTAAAAGCAAAAATATCTCAGTAATTGTTGTATTGTCACTGTCTGAGGCTCTTTGGGTGCTGAAAGCATCCCAAACTGGCTGTCACTGGAATCCTAGTTACAGGTTAAGGTGGACATCGGCCAGCTGAGCTGTGTGTGAGGCCACCATGTACTGGCAGATCTCTGCCCCAAGGAGAGACTCTTTGATCCAGCCTATCCCTCTAATCCCTTGGGGACACACTCCTGGGTCTTTGAAGGGGATTTGGGATCCTGCAGCAGGGATCATCTTGTGGGATCAGGCAGGGGACCGAGGAGGGGTTTGGTGCCCCCGTGCTCCCAGGGTTTCCAGCCGCCTGTTGTTCTGCCCTGATGTCAGGGAGGCAGCTCTGCCAGGGAAAGCGCAAAGGCAGCCACAAGTGCGACTTAAAATAACTCTCCATGCAAGGAGGAGGGAGGGGAGGGCGGCAGGGACAGGGCTCCGCCTGCCACATTGACAACTTTCCGAGGAAGGCTGGACTCTGCCTGTCAGTGCTCTGCCTCTTCCCGAGAGGAAAATCCCAGAGGGGAAGAGGAATCTGGTGCCTCTTGGATTATGCAAACCTTCCTGTGCAGCGGGAGGTTTCCAGCCGGCTGGGAGGAGGGAATAGAATCAAAGTGGCATCCCGGTGGAGGAAAGGGGCCAGCCCCTCCCTGGCTGGTGGCTGGGTTCACTCCGGAGCCAAGTCCCCCCTTCCCACATTCCCACTCCTCCTGTGGCATCCCCGAGATGGCAAAGGCATCGATTCCACGGTGCTTGGCTCGGCCAAGTCCCTGCAGATGCCAAGGCTGGAGGCTGCAGGGATAAATGAGGTGGCTGTTCAAGCAGGGAAAGTGGCCACCACACCAAGGGCTCTGTGGCTGGGCAGTGGTGAGGGTTTGTGCTTCCATGTGCTGGGAATTACGTGGAGGGAGTACCACTGTGCCCAGGCTGGCTGTCTTGGGAGAGTCTGGGCAAAGGAGTGAACTGTGCAAGCCATATCCCAACCTCAAAACGTTGGAGGTAGGGTTTGATGCCCTGCCCTGCCCCAGGGGAGGGTCCTCATCACCTGAAAATCAGAGAGGATCACAGCTGGTTTCCTAGCAGGGTGCAGCACTTCCCTAGAGAGCTCCAAGGGACAATTTCCTAACCCAACAGGTCACACCAGAGCTCACCCACCCCATCATCTCTGTCAGGGTGCTTCAAATCCAGCCCATTTTCCCCTCCCACAGCAAATATCAGGTGTACCGGGGATCTGTTGGTTGGCAGGGGGTTCATCCTGTTCAAAAATAGGTGCATGGAGCTGATGGGATTAAACACCTTCAAGAGCTGCCACGGCACTTTGTTAAGGCCACTTTTGAGAGGTGTGGAGTTAAACCCAACACATCTCGTTGTGTCCGAGCTGAGGAGATGTCCCCTGGAGGGTGGCCGGCCTGGGGCCCCTCCTGGGCACACAGCTGTGGCAGCAGGGGCACTTTATGGCCCGTACAGGTATTTACTGCCCTCCTCTTTGGGAACAGCCAGCAGACAAATGGCCTTGCAGCACCCTGGTTCTGTCTTCTCCTCTCCACAGGCTGGCAAATCCAGAGCTGATATCCCACCCCTCCTCCAACCTATACATATATATATATATATTTTTTTTTTATCTTTCCTTTTGCCAAGTTGCAACCTGTGTCTTGTAGTCGTGCTGATCCTTGTCTTGCACTCATAAATATTCAGCGTGTGCTGCAGGAGGCTTTGGGCTGAAGCGTGTCACACAGCAGGAATCCCGACTTTGCTGGGCACACAGCGTTACAGGAGCTTCCCTGACCCTCCTCCCGGGGGACAACGCTCCCACACTGCATGTTTGTGTCCTTAAAATGGGAAACTTCAGCCAGACGAACCTTTGGAGGATCGGGGCTGAGGGGGTTTGTGTTGGTGGCTGCATGAAGTGGGCAAGGTTTGCAAACGACTTCTGGTACAGAGGAATTATGGAGCACCTTATGCACTCTGAGATGAGGCATCTACCTCCTACATGACTCCAAAAAAGCACTTTTTCCTTTTACCACTGTCCCAAACCCAAAATGCCCTCAGTCTGTGCCATCTGGTTCATGTCCCCTGTGCTCCCAGCGGTGCCAAACTTGACCCGTTCCAGCCTGGCTGCTGGATGCTCTCCTTGGCAAGGAGGTTGGACACATGGCTGGCCATGACTCATGGCAGTGGGACATGTGTGCAGCCTTGACTCAAACGGCCTGTTCTGCTCTTTCCCCGATTTGGGGCCCTCCTCTGGGGATTCCACATCTGTTATTACCCCACAGCTTTAAGCTCATGCGAGGCCGCAGCCAACTTTCTGCTTTGGATTAAATTTGCCAGGGGTTAAATAAGATCACTGCTCTTCTCCATCCTGTGATCCAGCCTGGGATTTGGAGGTATCACAGAGTCATAGAAAGGCTTGGGTTGGAAGGGACTTCAAAAATCATCAGGGACAACTTCCACTAGACCAGGTTGCTCCAAGCCCCATCCAACCTGGCCTTGAACACTTAAAACAGATATTTAGAGCAGCATAACTCTCAGGCTGCCTGTCCTACCTCCTCAACCTCTAGTCTAGGGACTATCTTGCCTGAATCAGATGAAATTCTCCCTCAAGTTTCCCATAAAATAACACACTTTGGGGAAAGAATGGGGAAAGAGCTTTTATAATGTGTCTGTACACGTGTGTGCTCAGATCTCACCCTGGGAAGGGTGGCAGGGATTACTACAAGTGCCTCTGGGCTCTTGTTCCACCTCGGGGCAGCTCCAGCCTCTTCCCATTTATCACGGATTGAGTATCCCCTCCCCTGTGCTCTCCTTCACCCTCCTCTTGCCTTTCAGAGGAATGCACTGGCCTTGTGCCTCCGGGCTGCAATTTAACTGCACCTCCTGCTGTATCTGCAGGTAAATTACCCAGGAGTGTGAAATACAACTTTGTTATCTCTTCTCTGCATGGCCCTGGGCAGATCATCTCATTCCAACCTCCCTGCCATGGGCAGGGACACCTTCCACTAGACCAGGTTGCTCCAAGCCCCCCAAACCTAGTCTTGGACACTTCCAGGGGTGTTGGACTCCTGATGCTGCTGCAGTCTGGCATGGCTCAGCCTGAGAACCAGCCTTGTTTGTGCTGTTAATGCTCAGGTTTTCCAGTGTAACCTTCTCCATTTCTCAGTCAACGTCCGAGGAAGATTGGTCTTAATTTCCTATCATGCCCTCATTACTTTTTGCCTCATCCATGCCAGGAGCATGTGGAACAGCAGTTCTGCTGCCAGCCAGCAGAAAAAAAGCAATTTCCCACTGCCTTAATTACAAACCCCTGTGCAGACAGGAACTCAGGGATGGCCACAGTGGCTAAACCTGAGGTCCCTCGTCCGTGCATTTGTCTTGTCTCTAGGATCTGCCACCAGCAAGTGTGGAGAGAGGCCAGAAACAGAGCAAGCAGCTGGACTTGATGACCCTTGTGGGTCCCTTCCAACTCAGGGTATTCTGATTCTAGGGACTTTTAAAAAGGGTATGGAGTAATAGGAAAAGGGGGAATGGTTTTAAGCTGAGAATAGGCTTAGATTTGATATTAGGGAGAAATTCTTTCCTGTGAGGGTGGAACAGGTTGCCGAGAGAAGCTGTGGCTGCCCCTGGATCCCTGGAAGTGTCCAAGGCCAGGTTGGATGGGGCTTGGAGCAACCTGGGATAGTGGAAGGTGTCCCTGCCCATGGCAGGGGGTGGAAGTAGATGATCTTTAAGGTTCCTTCCAACCCATTCAATGATTCCATGGTCTGCTCTGACAAGAAGTTTTCAATAGCTTGATTTGGAGTGTGTTCACTCGTTTGAAGTCTGGGAGCTTGGGCCTGCTCCCTCCAGGATGGGAGTTCAGGGCACATTTTTCTTTTTCTTTCTGTTCTTCTGGCTATCCAGAGAAGACAGACTGAGAAGTTCTGCTCATTTCTGATTTTATCATCTTTGTCTGTAGCATTTAAAGTGTGACCATCACCCCTTCCACACCCACTCAGCCCACCTGGGCGACAGATTTGTTCTGGCTGGGTTTTCATCTCCAAATCTCCTTGCTTGGCTCCATTTTGCATTTTAACAAGGAACAAGCACTTTATAACAACTCCAGAGATTAAACTCTGCTGGACCCTCGAACCATTAACCTGAAGGAAATATAACAATGAATTAAAGGTATTAATGAGGTTGCACAACAAGCTCTGAATTTGTCAGGTAAATTGTACAGTTATTAACAACAAACCTGACTGAACAGGATCCATCACCAGGGAGGTTTGGGGGATGCAGGTGGGGATGGATATCAGCATTCCTTCTCCATCTGTGTGTCGGGATGGAGGTTCTTGTGTGGCCAGCCTGGGTAGTCCTCCCCAAATCCAGCATCTGAAGTGAAATTCCACCCAGATAGATTCACCCTGTCTCCAGCCTGACCTAGGAGGGCTCCTGTGTGGCTGCCGTGTGTTTTTTGGGGACCAGGAGATGCTGAATTGTCCCCAAGGTGTTGTTGCACAGCGTAAGAGAAATCCTAAAGGGTGTTTTTGCAGGTGGTGTCACCTTTTCCATGGATTGTGCTGGGAAAAGGGCCTGGTGGTGGTTTGTGTGATGGGCTCTGGGGACTGGTCTCCATTGCCTCTCATTCCCTGTCATGGACAAAGAGCCTTTGCTGTGCTGGTGCTGTTCAGTCATTCCAGGTGGGATGCAGACGGAATAGGCTGGAGCAGAAACCTGTGACAACAAAACACCACATCATCCCCCAAAAAACCTTGCCATATTTCGCCCCTGTGTGCACAGAAAAACACATCCCATGGTGTCCAAGGAAAGAAGCAATTAGAAAATGCTTTGTTTTCCTACAGTGCTAAGAACAACAGGGTGCAGCAGGATGCAGCCCATGCCCCGGGATAAATGTCCTCGGGAGAGCCGTGGCTCCCTGCAAGTGCAGGTGGCTGCTAATTTGAACAGTATCCACTCTTTGAATGAAGCCAGCAGGGGTGAGGAGCAGGGATTTGTCATTTCTAGGAGGTGGCTTTGGGTCCCTGCCAGCTCAGCGGGGTTGGGAAGCTCCTCTCATCCAAAGCGGCAGCTGCAGAGCCAGCCCCCGCCAGAACCTCCCCTGTGCTTGGGGAGGCTCTCCAGAAACAGTGGATAATTGGGTTGGGAGGCACCTGAGAGCTTGTCCAGCCCATCCCACTGAAGGCAGGATCAACTCTTACCCGTATCCCACCTGACAGAAGCTCCTTCAGCCTGTTCATCAACTTCCAGGCTCCCCAAACCACTAGAAAGCTCCTTCAGTGTCTAAAGCCAGCCTCCCCACTGTTACCCACAGACTACCCACCCCAGACAGGGAGAAAGATTTATTTTCTTCATTTTTCTGCTCCACATTTGAAGCTGATTATTCTGCTTCCCCTCTAAACAACCCCAGTTCCTCCTGCGTTGCCATGGAATTTCAGGCTCTCCAGGCTCCCCTTGAGCCTGGTGTCCTGGAGTGCCCCACTCGTGGCCTTGGCAGCACCATCAGGGCAGCTGGACTGTGCCACGTGCCCGTTATCCCTGGGACTGGGGTCTGTATCTCCTGTAGCAGCCCAGCACTGCTGATTTAAGCACGTTTATCCCCTTTTTGCCTCAATCTCACAAGTTCTGCTCTGACTCTGTGCCCTTAGTTGTTGTTCCCTGAGAGTATTTGCCCTCCCTGAGTCCAATCCTGTTTCTTTTTCCTTTTCCTGAACTGTCCCTTCAGTTCATCCAGCTCATCTTGCACTCTCCAGAGTGCTCACAGCCTTTTCTGATATAACCTTCTTCCTCCATCCTGGTCATTCAGGGAATATCAGACAGCCAAAGGTCTTGGATGTGGCTTCCCACGGCTCCCAGGAGCTGGCTGCACCCTACAAAAGCTCAGGTTGGTGCTCTGAACAGGAGGGATTGAATTCCCAGGGGCAGCAGAAGGGTGAGAGCTCTTGGAGATTGCTCACCTACATTTGCTTTCTCCTGCATCCTTGTATGGGAAGGACTCCTTCCCTCTCCAGCAGCAGCCCACGGCATCCAGGACTCTGGGTCCACGTGCCCAGGGTCTCCCAGGTAGTGAACAAGCAGGGAAGGATGCTTTTGAGGCAGGCAAGAGGATCTGGGTCAGGGATGATCCTGAAAACAATGGAGAGTTTTCCTCAGCGAGGTGCCAAAGACCCTTTGAAGTGTCAATCACATCGTTTGGCATCGATTTTTCTTTAAAGATCTCCCTGCTGCTGCCGCCCTCCCCAGAGCCAGGCTTTCTGCTGACAGGCAGTCTGGCGTGGGAATTTCGAGGATGTGCAGTGCAAAACTTCCACAACCTCCTTTGGGTTTGGGTTCCTGGAAATGGGGACACTCCTGCTCCCCAAATGAGAGTGTTCCCATGTCCTGCTGCTGCACTGGCTGTGAACTGGGCTTTGCACCAGCACGGGCTTCAGTGCCTGGTGCTGGGGGCTTTTCTTGGCAGGGAATGGAATTTAGGAGGTGATTTTGCCACCGATGCTGTGGGATAAACCCAGAAAGCTTTCACAGGCACAACAGTGGGGTTTTCCCCATGCTCTTGGATGGCATTAAACGGATAGAGAATAGGTGTAGATTTGATATTAGGAAGAAATTCTTCCCTTTGAGGGTGGTGAGGCCCTGGTAGAGGTTGCCCAGGGAAGTTGTGGATGCCCCATCCCATTCAAGGTCAGGTTGGATGAGCTCTGAGCACCCTGGGATAGTGGAAGGTGTCCCTGCCCATGGCAGAGAGTGGAACTGGATGATCCTTAAGGTTCCTTCCAACCCAAACAATTTTATGATTTTGGTTTCAATGTTTTTTCTTTTTTTGCTGGACTTACATCAAACCTCCAGCTCCCTGTCCTCTCCAGGACATATTTAAATTGCTTTTCACATCTTGTAGCGTGGATTCTACTTTTCCTTGAAGCAGTGGATGTCTCTGCATTTAAATCATGATTTTTTTTTCCTGGGGCTGACAGCTGGGAAGTTCTAGGTGGCTCCAGCTTTATAATTACCTCTGTCTGTCTTGCCTGTGTGTTCACGCACACTCACATGTGCACTTGTGCTCAAGAGGAAGCAGTGAATGCAAGGAACAGCTGGATCCAGTATGTGACACGTCAGGAGGAATTGTTTTTCTTTAAACATCTTTTTATCTCCATCTCAGTGCTGCTCTTCCCGGCTGCAGCATTCTCTGAATGAAAAACCCTGGAAATCCTCAGGCTGCTTGGGGAAAAAAACCCAGAGGTTTGCTAAACATTGGTTCTGTCTGCGTGAACTTGGCTCCTGCCTGGGGACCGTGTATCATGGAGGGGTCCCCAGGGACTGGGCTCCTGGGACTCTTCTGAGGAGGATGCCTTCAGGTTAAACTTCACGACAGACAATGCAGAACAGCCCTGGAGATGGCTGGGATTGAACCAGAACTGTGTTTGTGCAGCATTCCTCTGCTTCCCACTGCCCTTTACACTCCCTGCCCCATCCCTGCTGTGCTTCCTGATTTTGAACCAAAAAATATCCTTTTATCACAAAGACATTTAAATTTTCCATCTTCGGGCACGTGTCCAGCAGAGAGAGGTCTGCTGGCCATGGAGACCTGATCCTTTTGGATGCCTGAGCAGGCAGAAACCGGGGGCGAGATTTTGGGAACCAGAGCTTCCCCCATCAACCTGAGAGGCCGTGGAGCGAGGTTTGGAGAGGCCTCATCTCGTAGTCTGTTTCCTCTTCCTTTTAATGTGTTTGCTCTCTAATGTGTGTTGACACAGTAAATACACATGTTTGTACAAACATCCCAGCTGAGGGTTGCTCTGAGAGCCCCTTGCAGGGGATGGGAAATGTGCCTGGCAGATGTTGGGAGCCCGGCACGCTCCACTTGTGCCAGTGGTGCTGGGAATGGTCCCCACTGGGAGGGATTCGATGGGACAGCAGGAGGCAGAGGG
>VZTH01018702.1:0-14793 GCA_013397815.1 Aleadryas rufinucha
GACGGGAGCTCGGCCCCACCTCGTGCATCTGCGCGATCCTGCCCGTGTAGAACAGGATCCGCTCCGTCAGCGTCGTCTTCCCAGAGTCGATGTGGGCCGAGATGCCGATGTTGCGGATCCTCTCGTTGGGAAGCACCCCCGAGGAGCAGTGCCTGCAGGAGCTCAGCAGGAGCTGCAAGGCAAGAGAGGGTCACTGGGTCAGCCACGAGTGGATCCAGCACAGCCCACAGGGCACGAGGAATGGGACAAGGGGAAACGGCCTCGAGCTGTGCCAGGGGAGGGTCAGGTTGGACATCAGCAGGAATTTCTCCATGGAAAGGGTGGAATGGGCTGCGCAGGGAGGTTTGGAGTCGCCATCCCTGGAGGTGTCCAAGGAAATCCTGGATGTGGCACTCAGAGCTCTGGGCTGGGGACAAGGTGGGCATCGGGCACAGCTTGGATTCGATGGTCTTGGAGGGCTTTTCCAAGCTCAGTGATCCTGGGATTCACGGTGCCCATGGATAAGCTCCCAAACCGCTTCCTTAGAGCTTCCCGTCAGTCTATAGCACATCGGTCACGTAAATCCAAGTGGCCTTTCCAGGGTCACCTCGGAGCTCTCACCGCACCCGGCGCGGCCCCTCCGCGCCCGCCCCGCGCTGCTCATTCCCGCTTTCCCTGTCCCCATCCATGTGACCGGTGGCTGCTCGTCCCCTGCAGCTGCTGCGGCCCGTCCGGGGCTGTCCCTCCGCCCTCCATCGCTTCTGCTCCCGGTTCCCTCCCCTCCCCAGGGCGCCGTCCCCTCGTGCGGGCCCGCGGCGGTCTCGCCGCCGGTACCTGGATGTGCCGCGGGCGGCCCGGGGCCAGCCCGGCCCGTAACACCCTGAGCATGGCCCCGGCTGCGGCTCCGGCCCCGCTCCCGGCTCCAATGCCGGCTCCAATCCCGGCCCCGCTCCCGGCTTCAGCCCCGGGTCGCTCCCGCCTCTTCCGGGGCCCCGCGCAGCGGATGAGAGACGGAGACTCCCACTGAGCTCCTCACGGCTCCGGGCGGGACCCCAAGGACGGGATGAGGGAGGGAGGCTCCCACCGAGCCCCTCACGGCCCCGGGCGGGAGCTCCAAGGACGGGATGGGAGAGGGAGGCTCCCACCGAGCCCGGCCCCTCACGGCTCCGAGCGGGAGCCCCAAGACCGGGAGCAGGGAGGGAAAGAGGCTCCCACCGAGCCCGGCCCGGAGCGGCCTCGGGCTGAGCCCCTCAGGGAGCGATCCCGACCCAGTCCTGGGAGTTCCCGGTGTGCACACACGGAATTAATTCCCCGACTGCGGCGTGAAAAGGAGCGGATTTCTCCCAAACCATGGAGCGGGACGGAGCCCGGGATCGGCGGCGGGGTCACAGCACCAGAGTTTGGGAATTATTGGGAATTGGCTCTCTGGTCCAAGGGGAGGCAGAAGTGCAGGGAAAGGGGAGGACAAGGTCAGGACGTGCTGGAGGCTGCTTGGGGCACAGTGACGCGTTTGGAACGCGCTGTTAAGTGTTAAAAGAACATCTTCTCGATATAAAAATATTCCCCAGGAACTGCCTTTCACACCTAAAAAGGCCCCCTTGTTTCCTTCCATCAAACTATATTTTTTGTGCAAAATGCATTTTTCCTTCCAGAAAATGAGGGATTTCCATCGAATCGCAGAATGGTTCTGTTCAATCTCATCCCATTCTGCTCCTGCACGGACACAGACACCTTCCATAGCCCACGTTTCCCTCATTGCATTGTTTCAAAGCAGCCCACAGTCAATAATGCACAAGCCCCTCTGTGGTGTACAATAAACCAACAAACCCCATAAGTAATAAATAACTTTATTAAAGAATTGCAGTTTCAGATGCTTCTACAGAGCACAACTTGTGCCTTACACTGGAGAACAGGCTCGGCAGAGCAAAGGGATCTGGGGGGAATATTCACCTCTTCCCAGCATCATTTCAGAACCCAGGATGTGCTTGTTTTACTCCCCACAAAAATCCCAGTGTCAGGTGGATTCTCCATTTCACAGCAGCAGCTCTCCGACATTCCTGCTTGAGTTCCACCACAGAAAACTTTGCTGCTGTTAATTACTGAGAAGCTTCTCTAATAATTAATCGCAGAACCCACGTTGTCTCCAGTGTATGGAAAAGGAGCCCCTGGGCTGAGCTCTGACTTTAAGGGGTGTCCAAGGCCCCCCTGACCCCCACTTACCTTCACTGCTCATTAAATGGTTCAATTATTGCCATTAATATTGATCACATCAACTTATTGCCACTGATACTTCTCTAATTCAGGAAGAGAGCACTGCAGGAACAAGCAAATAATTGTCCTTCCCTTTCAGAGCTCAATAAAAGTGCTGCTGATTGGGTTTGCACGTTAATAAACATTCATTAATTAAAATTAAATTATCTAGGGAAACTGCAGGAAGATTAAATATGATTTAGAGGCTTTTTGGCCAAACAAATCTTACTCTTACCTTACTAAACCCTATTTCTTTTATCATACAACCAGTGCTTTATAAGGCTCCACTATAATAGAGCCTTGAATTAATGTAATGTTTTAATGCTATTAAATTAATTTCTATTATTTAATGTTATTTAATTTACAGAAACTCTATCTGTTACACCACGGGGATAATTCTGTGTGGCAGAATACCTGGAACACCAGGATTTTCCTGCTCTCAGACACTGCTGGCTCTTCCAGACCCCAATCAAATGTAGATTTAGGGTAAAACACAAAAAAACACAACGAGGGGAGAGGGGTTCCTGTATCCAGGGCTCTTTAGAACACAAGAAATGGTGAAATCATTCCAGTTAAACTCGTTTCTCCCAGATATTTTTCCCATGAGTAACTCCTAGTTGCAGCAGATCTCAGGACAGTTACTACTACAGGATAATTAAAGGTACTACAGACAATCCTCGAGTGAAAAATGATGGACCAAAAATGATGGACCTTGTTTGTTTTCCACAGAAAACAAACAAAGGATAAGGAATATGAACAGTTCAGGCACAGGAAATGAGGTGCAAGCACAGCTTATTAACATAAAAACTCTGATCAATTTAAAGTATTGTCCTATTTCGGTATTTCCCCTCACTTCATGTTACACCAAGGTGAGTGTGGGGGTAACAATTTATCATCTGATTTTAAAGAGCTTTATAGTGTATTCAAATTCTATTAATTAACTTAGAAAATCAATCATTATTTCAGCAACTCAAAAGAAAGGAAATTGACTTTCAGTGCAGCTTAGAGTGGGAAGGAGGAGCTGCAGTACCAGGCTTAGTAAAGCCTGAGATTGGTGCAGCTGGAGCAGAAAAACCCTGCACATCCAAGCTGGTTTTAAGAGGATTAGGGATGATCCATAAAGTGCTTTTAGGCAGAAAGTTGCTGGGTGTGAATTCTCTGAGGAGCTGAGGTTTGAAGGACATTCAGAAGCAGGAGGAGCAAAGGCACAACACAGAACAGAGATTGGTCACAAATCCGGGTGTATTTTTACGGACACGAGCACTGAGCACCATCGTCTGCTCCAGGGAATCTCCATCCCAAGGGAATGGGGACAGTTACTTCTTGCCACTCTTCAGGGGCACGTGTGTTCCTTTCACATTGAGAGTCTCCAAGGAATCCCTGGGCATTCTGGATCCTGGAGCTCCAAGTGGCTTCTCTCTGGAAAAAGAACAACAATGATCACCATCTCCATGAAAAAAAGAGGAATAAAACCTGTAGTTCCCTTGGGGCTGGCACACACATTGCTCCAGAACTGGATATTCCTTCTGCTGCTGGAATTTCCTTATCCTGTAGGGTAATAGGGAACTGTTTTTACCTTCTTGATCCACCTTCCCTGGGACTGTAATGGACACTTCTGGATCTTGGAGCTTCCACAGTTCCTCTGCTTCGGCAAGGCCTGAACTTCATGATCTCTTTCTGCCACTCCTCATCAAAGTTGTCAGCCTCAGCTGGAAAACAGATTAATTTATTTGTAATGTTAATAAAGAGAGGGGAAAAACATACAATGAATACTAGGGGGGTTGAGTAGTGATTTTAAACTTTGTGGTCCACAATTCTCCACATGGCCTGCAACTGTTTTTGGGGTCTGTAAAAGAGAACTGAATTTGGAGACTTTCAGTCTAAATGTCCCTTTAAAGGTATCTCAAGCTGGAACCTCAAAATCAGAGTGTGAAACAGAGAAGCCCATTAGAGAAATGCCTAAAAAGACCTACATTCATCCAGGTTGATGAATTCTTGGTTCATTTCCTCATCCCCAGTCTTGGCATTCTTGGATTTTTTGATGACGTGAGCCCGATCGTGGATGTGGTGACCAATGGCCATTTTCTCCAGGCCGCTCTCGGAATCCTTCAGTGCTTTTCTTGTCTCCTTAAGCTGTTAAAAAAAAAGGGAATTAAGTGTCCTTCCAAGCAAAAATGAGGTAAAAGAGTTCATAGAATCCCAGAATGGTTTGGGATGGAAGGACCTTAAAGCTCATCCCCCCCCGGCCATGGGCAGGGACACCTTCCACTGTCCCAGGGTGCTCCAAGCCCCATCCAGCCTGGTTTTGGACACTTCCAGGGATCCAGGGGCAGAATTCCCTCCCAATATCCCATCTAACCCTGCCCTCTGCAGTGGGAAGCCATTCCTCCTTTTCCTGTTACTCCCTGCAAAAGGTTATTCAGCAATAGTTTTATATCTTTCCTTTAAAAAAGTCACGTTTTCCAGGCTTTTCCAATCCTCTCATTTCCTCTGTTGGCTGCAAATACACCAACAAAACACAAATCAAGCCTATTTTCTTTTGGCCACCAGCCAGGAAGATGAAACACCACCTAAAGTTTTCTAACTGGGTATTAATTATTGGGGGAAAAACCCCTCAGTCTAAAAATGCTCCAGAGCCAAATTTCCAACACCCTCCTTGAAAAAAACACTGAGTAACACCCGATGCCAAAATTCCCAGCGTGAGGAACAACCGATCCTTAGGCTGGGGTGTTGAAAGGCAGGCAGCCCCTTATCAGTGTGTTCTGGGGTATTTTTAGCAGCCCTGTGATAAGGGAGGGTGCTGCAGTGGGACACATTCCCAGCCAGTCCTGCCCACAGCCTTTAGGGATCGTGCCCCGTGCCAGGTTCACATTCCCCACTCCCAGTTCCCGGCAGGATTAGACACAGCAGCTGCTCCAGCTCAGTGTTATGTAAGTGCCTGGGCAAAGGGGTGCTTTGAAGGCAGGGGTTGCATAAATCAATGCCTCTCCTGGAGTTGGAGTGGACAGGAAAAGGGTTCATTAAGGCAAAGAGAAGGGCACTGGAAAATTGCTGCTCTGTGCTGTGATTTCCCAGCCTTGGATGGGTCTGTAATTTATTTTGGGGTGTATTTAAAGCATGAAATTACATGGAGGAAATCAGAGCTTTAATGCAGAGCAGGGTTTGAGAGCCCTGTGTCCTCCCCAGTTCGGGCTCTGCTCCCAGGGAACAGGGACAGGAGGAGAAGGAACAGCCTCAGGCTGTGCCAGGGGAGGCTCAGGTTGGAATGAGCAGGAATTTCTCCATGGAAAGGGTTGTTAAACACTGGAAGGGGCTCCCAGGGAGGTTTGGAGTCCCCATCCCTGGAGGTGTCCAGGGAGGTGTCAGGGACGAGGTGGGGATCAGGCACAGGCTGCACTCAATCCAACCTCAGTGATCCCAGGATTCTGGGAATTCCAGGAGTAACTGTCAGCAGTGGAAGAAGCTGGAGGACCTGTTTGGTGTGGCTGCACCTCCACCCTGGGAAGAGCCCAGCTCTGGATCCCAGGGTTACTCACCCCTCCCGGAGCCGTGCGGGTCTGCGCCGACGCCTGGAAAACTTTGGGAGGTTCATCCCCCGTTTTGGAATAGGTCATCATGGAAGAGGAGCTGAAACTGTGTCCATCAGGTTGGATGGACAGGTCATCCTACAAAGCAATGCAGCCTCATGAATCCAAGTCAAAAATTGTGGAGAACAGGTGGTCCTTATTATTTTATTATGGAATGATATAAATATATCATTCTGCAAAATGAACCCTCCTGGCTCCACATAAAACTCCAGTTTTATCTTCAAAGAATAAAGAAAAATTATAAACATAATATAGTCTAGGTAAAGAAATTCAAATTCTTACTGGCTCCTTGAGATTAGTCCCATTTTTCTTGGGTGTGGACCTTTTAAAGTCAAGTTAACATTAAAAAGAAATACATCTGCAGAGAATGTGGGATATTTTTAGTGCCTTTCTTGGCATTATTTTCTGAGGAATATTTGAAGGAACTGGCACTCTCCAGTATAATAAATTTGAGAAGAATTTTAAAAAGAACTCACAAATTTCCTGTGCATTTCCAGCATGTTGTTCCTCATGTCTGACATCATCCTGTCCATTGCAGAAAATGGATCCCCAAAACCTGCATCCTGCAAAAAAAAGGGGAAAAAAGAGTACAGTTAAAACAGTCTCAATTCTTCCACCCCTGAAGCTCTTCTTCACATGCATTTTTCACTCAAAAAGCTTTTCAGACTGCACTTCACACACAGACAAGCCAAAATGCATCTTTTTAGATGAAAATGGAGGGAGCTGGATTAAGCTGGAGATATTGGGAAGATCACAGTGGAAGATTTGTCACTCAGATGTCAAACTGGCCACAAAATGAGTTTATTTTACAAAAAATATTCATTGGATATTTAAATATCCAATTATTTCCCAAATGTGTTCATAAACCTTCTGACCTTCTGCTGTGAAGGTCCTGTATGACGCAGAAGGGCTCACATTTAAATAAATTCATTTCCAGAGTTGTGTATTTCAAAGTTGCAATCCTAAATCTGCATTTCAGCCCAAAATGAAGTAAAATTAAAAGTGCAGAACAATCTTTGACTGCTTTTTTGAGTACAAGACATTGGAATTCTCTGGGCAAGAATTATGGATAAATTATGGATATTTTACAGGATATTCCAGACCCCAAAATCACAGCTGGAAACAACTCCAAGCCCATCTCCAGGGGCTGCTTTGCCTTACTGGGAGCAGTGGTTTTGGTGGTGTCACCCCCACAACCACATCCTCCAGCAGCACTCAAAGTTTGGGCTTTCCCCAGGGATTATTCCATCCATATCCAGAGATTAATGCCCCAGGAAGGATTTTTTTTTTCCCCTGGATTTCCTTATTCCCTATTTGCAAGCACCACCAAAAGCAGGATGCAAGCACAGAGCTCAGCCTCTGCCATGCTTTGGTTACACACAGCTTACACAGGAGTTACTCCAGGGATACTAACCCATCTCCCAAAGCCTGCAAAGGGCATGAGGGAGAAGCTTGTGGCCTGGAAAAAAAAGGAGCAACATCTGGAATTATCATCAGGAACAGCAGAAATTACTTTTATATGCAGCAGGTGACATGAAATATTTCCCATCTAATTAAAATCACTCAGGAGGCTCTTGGTAATTAATTAAGTAGTCCTTGGGTATGTGGAAATAATATGTTTATAGTGATGATATTAGAAAGTGATAACTGCCAGCACAGCTAATAAATATTGATAAGTGTGTGTGAAAAGCACTTAGAGGTTGGCAAACATTTGTACACCACAAGAAGTGATTTCACACTTCAGGCCCCACCCTGGAACGCTCCATTCCAGTCAGGCAGCTCTGAAAGCTGATTTAAATCATCAAATCAACAAATTGTCCCACTGATACTGAGTATTCCTGCAGGACAGGGCAGTGAGATCCTGGGAAACACAGGGATGTTTCCAGGAAACTGGGATTGGGGAGTCAGATAAGGCCTGCAGAAACACGGGGGTGGCACAAGGATCAAACCCTTTGCAGGATCTGTAATGCAAAAAGAAGGAATTCTCCAATTCTGGAATATCTTTAGGAACTCCTCAGGTTTCTGGCAGGACAAACCAGGCAGAACTGTAACTAATAATATATATTTTTTCTCTAGATATCAAGTCCTCACCAATAATAGTTTTTAGTCATATAAAGCTTATAAACTCTGTTTAATAACACTAAAAAGCCACTAAAAGCTGTTAAATATTTGCCTGATATACAGGATCATCAGATATCCCAAAAACCTCAATTAATAGCATCTCTTTATATGTTTCAGCTCATTCCTCCTCCTTCCCTAAAAACTGAACTGCAAACCTGCTGGGGAAAGGAGAAGCAGTTTTAAATCTGAAGCCTACAGTGGCACACACTGAGTTGTCCCAGCTAATTTGGTTCCTTTGCAAGCAGTTTTAGGCCCTCTGAGATTTAATTAAACACAGAATTACAACCCTGCTAATCAGTGTAAGTGATGTGAATGAAGTGTATTTGACATGGCAGCAAAGATCCCCACCTTTTCCTACATAAAAATCTCATTTTAGGGGTTTCAATCATTGGTGGTTTTGAGCAGTTTGAGATGACAAGGCAAAGCCACCAGCGCTGAGTCTGGTGTGACATCTGACAGCTCTTCAGTGGAACGGGAGCAACATCAAAAGATCCTGGGAAAGGTTTGGCAGGTGAGGAATTCTTTTGTGCTCCTGTACCTTTAACTCCTTGCTGCAGCCACAGATGAAGGGTTGGGGCCTCAAATCTGTCCCTCACTGCAGGAACAAGGACACAGCCCCTGAGCTTTAAAGGTGAGCTTTGACAGCTTCTTTATCTAAAAGAGAAAAATCTGATCTGCTTTTAGGCACCACTGATCCGAGGGAAGGATCAGCAGAGGGAAGCTCATGCCCTAATTAGATGCAGCTTCTAAATTTGCCAGGAACTGGATGAGCAGGGGAAGGAATGTGCCAGTTCCCCTCTGGAGCTGCAGGTGACAGGCTCTGCTCCAGCTCTGACCTGGCCACCAGCCCCTGTCACCTGCCTTTTCTTCCAGCAGACTTTGAAAATCCACTGGGATTCATTAAAGCCAGAGGGAGGCAGCTGCTGAATATTTGGAGGGGAAGGAACCAGCTCCCAACGTATATCCTCTATAAATACAGCCCTAGATAAGGGTTAGATATGATTGTCCTGCATGCCCAGAGTCAAAAAACCACTTCATTTAAACACACATCATCAGTTTCACTTGGTAACACACAGAAATACTCAATTTCACACCAAATTCCCTGAGCTTGAATTCTTACAGGTTTGTATCTAAGGGAATATTAACAATCAGCCCAAATTCAGAGCATGAAGTTTTGATTCCCAGCTGCAAAGTTGAGACAAGGTTTAAAATCCATGGATAGATAGTCCTGAGGTGGTGAAAGCCAGGCTTGTGTAAACCAAACTGAAATAGCTGCACACAGGGACTGAAGTGCACAAGGAAGGCACAAATACATCATGGAATCCTGGAATGGGTTGGGTTGGAAGGGACCTGGAAAGATCAGCCACAAGCAGGGACACCTTCCATAGATCAGGTGGCTCCAACCTGGCCTCGAACACTTCCAGGGATGGCAGCAGCCACACCCAGGTACCCTTTAAAGTCAAATTAACACAAAAAGGAAATACATGTGCAGAGAATGTGGGATATTTTTAGTGCCTTTCTCCATCATAAACATTTAATATACAATATTTATTAAAGCAAGTGTTTGATAAGTGATCAGTTTGTTCATTAAGTGTCTGTTCAATGATCAGTAAAACCCAAACTCTGCTTAGCCCTGCCAGATGTTCATCAGAGATAAGGAACGTGCCATGAAGGAAAAAGAATCATTCACATTTCACTGAGGGATGAAACAGCTTGAAGGAGGTTCCAAGGAACCTGTTTCCCAGGAAATTCCCACTCCAGGGAGCAATCCCAAGGAGCACTTACCCTGCGGCTGCCCCTCACAGCCACCGCGGAGTCCCGCTGAGCTCTCCTCCCCGCCGATCTCTCCCCTCCCTCCGGGAGGCTCAGGAATGGATCCCGCCCAAAAGGCTCGGAGAAGCTCCTCATCATCTGCCTCATGTGCTCATGGTGGGCAGCAAAGGGATCCCTGCATTGTAGAGAGAGGCACTGGGGTTATTCCAGCTCATGGACAATGGCTCCTGGATATTCCAAATTCCGTTTTTCACCATTCCATAGGGTTCTTTATCCAAAATCTTTACTTTAATAAGACCTAACTGGGCAATCTCCCATTCCTAATGAACTCTGATCTTCTCTTCCCTTCCCATCTCTCAGGTTGGGTGTTTGAGATCTATTTTCTCTCAGCTGCCCTCCTGGGTGTCCCTATTCCTGTCCTCTTTCCTCATCTTTTCCAGATACATCCATCCTTAGCAGCCTCTTTCACTCCAGCCTGTGTTTAACACCTGCCAGAACCACAAACTGACCCGTGTTTTATTTATCACTATTTCCACCTCCAACACCTGACATTAAAAGAATTTCTTTGTAATTTCCCCCCTCCCTTTTTCCCTTTCATCTTCCAAAGCTTAGCCAGGTCCTACTCACCTCGTGTCCCACTGGATCCCCTCTCAAATTTATTCTGCTGCCAGTTCCCATCCTTCTTTTCCTTCTCCCTGGCCCACATGCTTAAAAATACCCACTATCCTCTAAATTCAGGCCAATTCCATCTCTTTGAATCACCCACTGCTGCACCTTTGCCTTCCCTCTCAACAAATCCTGTTACCACATCCTCCTCCTCTGCTTAGGAAGAAGATTCTCGCTGGCTTTTGGTTCTCCTCTTATTTTGCCCCTCCTCTCCTCTCCCCAAAAAAGAACTCCATGGGTATTCCCAAACCTTGGCTTGCAAGGAAAACATTCCCTAACTCAACTTCCCTAACTCTTTAATTTGGACAAGATCTAATATTCTTAATTAAGGCCAGAAGAGGAGCAAAGCAGGAACTTTTCAGAAGCACGGGGTATGAGCAGTGCTGCTGCCTGAGGGCCAGGCTGCAAATGAACACTTCCTATACAAATTAATATTTCCCATACAAATTAGCACTTCCCATACAAACTAACATGGTTCATTTCCTCCTTCCATCTCATTTTCCTCTCTGCTATCCCACTGAAAACCCCTTTATGAACATGAACAGTCACTTCCCAGCTCTGTTTATTTAGGCTTCACACACCTCATCCTCCTTCCTCTCAGTTCCTGGCACTCCCCACAGCCAGGACACCGCAGCTTTTCCTGGGATATCTCATAAGGAAAAGTTTCAGGCTGTTCCCGACTTCTTCCCTGCCTGTTTATCTCCTGCACAGCTTTTCTGCTCCCCACCCCTTATCTCCAGCCCCAGCAAAAGCAGATCCCACATCACGTGGCCGCTTTGATCTCGTGCCAAAGTCACAATTAACGTTTATTTTTTCCCCTTTCAAGTGAAAAACACAAACATGAGGCTGGATTCGTTTTCAAATAAGATATTTTTAACACAAAAATATCCCTTTAAGATATAAAGGGATTTAAACTCATCCCAAAAGAGACTTTTAAAGTGTTTTAGTGCTGCCATGGAGCAGCCCCTGCCCTGCTCGCAGCTTTGGCTCCAGCCCTGCCCTGATAAGGAGCTCACCCAGAGGTGTTCCCTCACTTCAGGATGAGGAACAGATGGAAAAAGTCCTGGCATGAGCCAAGGGCAGGGAATCACACCAGCACCACCATGGGATGTGCACAGCTCCAGCAGATCCCACACCTCAGAGAGGTTCGGTTATCAAACCCAAAGAGCTCCTTCAGGGACAGGAAAATCAGATACAAACTGAGGAATGACACGTTTAGGAACAGAAGGAAAGGCTCCCAATTCCCAATTTGCCATAAAATGAATTAATGCTGCCAAGCTTCAAAAAAACCCCCCAATTTTGATATGATCAGGAGTAGGGCAAAACCAAGGGAAAGGGAACAGAAAATCCATTTGGAAGACAGAGTTTCCAAGGAATTAAACCTGGATGGCTCCAATGATTGAAACTCACACCATAAGGACAAGAGGAGGGGGTCACCCTTACAAATGGAGATGTTCTGAACAAGGCAAAGTCTCTGCAGGGGAGATGCAGGATTTTAAGGCCCTTGCTCCAAGCACAGATTTTATGGGATGGCAGCAGGTGTAGAACACTCTAATTTAACAATTATTGAGCATATATGACTTAAAAGCTGACCTTTTTTGGGGGTGAGAAGATACTTTTGATGAGAAGGACATGATTTCTGTTATAGCATAGAAGTGATGTGAAACTGAGTGGCTCCACAAGGGTTTTGCACATCAAATTTATGTCCTTCACGTGTTAAACACGAAATTATTTTTAAAACTGAGTTCTGGATGGAGACAAACAATTTATACATTTATTGTTCCAGCACTCTGCAATAACAGAATTTGGTCTAATATGTATTAACCTGACCTTCACCTGACATTAAACATGCACGTATAACGTTACTGCTTACTTCAGTGCATGAAAAATCAGTCCTGGAACAATAAATTCCACTTATTATTTCTGTAAAGTGTACTTTGCATTAGGTGTATTTCTTTTTATTAGCTATTAGATGGAAATATTAAATTTTTTCCCCCACTCAGGAAGTTATGTAAGGCTGCAGATTCCCTCTGGAGAGAACACCTGGCACAATAAACAAAGCTGTGCTTTGGAGAAGGAAATCCAGAGCGTGCACTTGGCAGGGCAAACACAACTCCTGCACCTGTGTAGGGTTTCAGGGATGGATCCCAGCCTGCCCTGGACACCTTTGGGTGAGTGATTGCTGCTTCCATGGGACAGCTGCTCACACAGGGGCTCTAACCCAGGCACTATTTCCAGTCCAGCACCAAACTCTCTCCTTATGAGGCAGCTGGAGCCGATTATGACACTATTTTGGACGCTAATCTTATCTGAGGGAATCGGCTCATTTCCTTAACTACACACAAAACAGACTGACAAGGACAGTGCTGAGAAAATGAGTCTCAATTTCCAGCTCATCTTTCACACACACACTCCCTGCCCCCACCTTTTGCAATCCTTACATCGGTGGTTACAATAACAAGGAATAAATTAATAAATAAGCAATTGTTATTTCAAACAAGACCTCATTTCTATTACTACTTTAATTTCCTGTTGCCTGCATAGAACTCACGAGTTGTTATAACAGCAGGAATATTCCTAGAAACCAAGGGTACTAATCCATGTGGCACAGCTTTGGGAATTATCCTGGAATGTGCTGCAGCCCAGCAGCAGATTCTCCTTTAAGCAGCCTCAGCCAGAGCTCCCCGTAACCAGGAGATGCAGACAACAAACCACATCCCAGGGCCTGCTGTTCCCCTCCTCACCCAGCCCTTATCTTGGCTGCTAATTAAATCCCTTCGAGTTTTTTCAAAGATTTAAAATAATTACCGAGGCTCCTCGGAGTGCTCTCATCCCATTTCCATCCACTACAAATTACAATTTCTGACCAAAGACGTGAAATGGGGCCAGACCAGGTAATTCTGCAGTTCTGGCTGAGGGGAGAAGAATTTGCACCACTCACTGCTTACATTTTGATTGCAGTGGCAAAAGAAGATTCCCACGGGGAATAAACTGGGAGCAGACTGGAATACCCACACAGGAGCCATCACTATGTTCACAGTATGGAAACAGAACCACAGAATGGCTTGGGCTGGAAAGGACCCTAAAGATGATCCTGTTCCACCCCCTGCCAGATGTGGCAACCCCCACCACCCCAAGCTGCTCCAAGGTCCAACCTTGAACAATTCCAGGGATGTGGCAACCCCAGCTCCTCTGGATAACCTGTGCCAGGGCCTCATCACCCTCACAGGGAATGAGAGCAAAACCCAACCTGCTGAGTTAAAGCACCGCCATCCCCTCGGGGAATGAGGACGAGGAGACAATTTGCCATCAGTGCTCTCACACACGCGTTGGCAAAGTTTTAATTGAAGAACTCCCAGTGTTCTAAGTAGTGCTGGCATCGAGAAGAGTTCAGAGACAGCCCGTGGCTAAGTAGTTAATTAAACACGAACATAAATCCGGCTGAGCTACACTGCTCAGAACCTGTATTTAGGGAACTGAAGAGCAAACAAACTCAAGGATCTCCAGCCAAGGAGGTGAAGATCTCCTCTGCATGAAATGTGGATTAAACTGTTCCGTGCTGAGAGGGGACACAGACTCAGGTCTCCGCTACTGAACCTCGTTAGGTTTATCCCCGGCACGGCTTTGGGGGGCTCGGGCGGTACCGGGTGCGGACACACGGGCGGTTCAACGGCCCCGGCAGCGCTCTTTGCACCGCCACCGACCCCTTTAACCCCTACAGAGCTCCTTGCACCGGCACCGACCCCTTTAACCCCGACAGAGCTCCTTGCACCGCCACCGACCCCTTTAACCCCTACAGAGCTCCTTGCACAGGCACCGACCCCTTTAACCCGGACAGACCCCGCTCCTTGCACCAGCACCAACCCCTTTAACCCGGACAGATCCCGTTCCTTGCACCAGCACCAACCCCTTTAACCCGGACAGATCCCGTTCCTTGCACCAGCACCAACCCCTTTAACCCGGACAGATCCCGTTCCTTGCACCAGCACCAACCCCTTTAACCCGGACAGATCCCGTTCCTTGCACCAGCACCAACCCCTTTAACCCGGACAGATCCCGTTCCTTGCACCAGCACCAACCCCTTTAACCCGGACAGATCCCGTTCCTTGCACCAGCACCAACCCCTTTAACCCGGACAGATCCCGTTCCTTGCACCAGCACCAACCCCTTTAACCCGGACAGATCCCGTTCCTTGCACCAGCACCAACCCCTTTAACCCGGACAGATCCCGTTCCTTGCACCAGCACCAACCCCTTTAACCCGGACAGATCCCGTTCCTTGCACCAGCACCAACCCCTTTAACCCGGACAGATCCCGTTCCTTGCACCAGCACCAACCCCTTTAACCCGGACAGATCCCGTTCCTTGCACCANCCCGATCCCTTTAATCAGCACCGATCCCATGTCCTTCCACCCGC
>VZTH01018706.1:0-36265 GCA_013397815.1 Aleadryas rufinucha
CGCCCTGGTGGTAGTGAGCCCAGGGGCCCGGAGGGGACAGCCGCGGACAGGGTGAGTGCGAGAGGGGCGAGCGGGCCTCCCCAGTCCCCCCGGGCCGTCTCTTCCCGGGGGAAACAAGCGGAGGCGCTGGAGGGGGCCGCAAGGCCCTTGCCAAATAGTGAGCTATTAGGGTGAGCCGGGCGGTGTTTCCTGCCACATAGTGAGTTGGAGCTGCTGCGGTCCTGGGCGGGGGTTTTGGGGGGTCTGTCCCGGTCTGGGGCTCCATCCCCGGGCTGACACTTGCCCAGCCCCTCCCGGGGGCCGCGGTTTGGTGCGGGGTGTGTACCCGGGCCGGGCTGGTCTGCGGGGAGTTGGGGTGTAGGGGCAGGCTGCCCGGGGGTGCTCAGAGCCCCGTGCTGGGTGAAGGAGGTGTCGCCTGCGGGGCTGTCCCGAGGCCTGGCCGGTGTCTGCTGTGCTGGGGTTGTCACAGAGGTCTGGCATAGCGGGGAACGCTTGGGGACTCAGGGGACAAGGGGGTGCTGCAGGACGCCTCTTCGGGGGGAGCAGTGGGGCTCTGCTGGGGGAGCAGAGGGGGTCCCTCCCTTTCCAGGCATTTGCTGCCTGAGTTTGGCATTGGGACTTGTGGAAACGTGTCTGTGTCCGTGTCCAAAGTCTGTCTGGGTGGGAGCTGGGTGCTCTCATTGAAAGAAACTTCTCCCTCCTGCCTGTGTTCCAGCTCCACTCCTGGGTGCACCCCTCGACCTGTCTGGGAACTCTTTAAGTTACGTGTGTCACCCCCTTGGCTATGAACCATCCACAGCGCATAAAATCTCAAACTATTTGGTGTGACCCCCTGTGGGTGCTGTAGCGTGCTTTGGGAATTTTTTTTTCCTCTGAAAAAAGGCCTGGGATATGGTTGGATAGTTTAGTGCAGTGACCTCCTGGTGGCCTCAGACCGTATTTCTTCTAGAGAAGAAATAAGTTCTTAGGGAATGTCCTTGTGGTTGTACCTCACCAGCATTTAGGTTAGTGCTGGGGTTACTCTGGGATACACATAGTCTGGAGAAAGGTAAGGGTTGCAGCTTCTCCCTCTTAGCTGTCACTTGACCTCGGGGACGTTCCTGTGGTAGGATTTTTTATTTCCCTGTCAGAGTTTCACATCTGGCATTGCTGTTTTGCTTTCTTCGGTAGCAGCAACAGAATTGGGCACCTCTCCATAGGTCAGAGCACTGGTGGGGCTGAGGGATGTGCTAATGCTGGAAGTTCAGCCCTAGGAAACACTGAAAGTCTTAAATCTTTCAGCACTGCAGATGTTGGTGGACATGAAATTCTGTTAATAATGACTAAAAAAACTTCTGCTAAATACATCAGCTGCAGGCAGAGTCATAACTGATGGATCCCTCTGTCACCCTCCCACTTTTGTGTCCTTCCTGAAGACTCGTGAGAGGGAGAAGTTGAAATTAAAAGATGTTGGAAGCTGGTGGAGGGGTACGGATGTGCTTCCCTGAGACAAAACTGATGCAAAGATGTTGCTTTTATAGAATCATGGAGTGGTTTGGATTGGAAGGGACCCTAAAGACTATCTCATTGCACCCCTGCCATGGGCAGGGACACCTTCCACAGACCTGGGAAGTCCCACTTTACGGGAAGTACCGAGTCTTGCACACTCAGTCACATGAGGAAGGGCAGTAGTTATGTTTTCCACCCATTTTCAACATCTGCAGAATCAGTTGCTGCTAAACACTGCAGGAATTCAAAGCGCTGCGTTGCGACACTTTTCGTTCCGATTTGTCCCTTGCTGACCTTGAGTGGGTTTTGCCATGGAAACCGACTCGTGGTTCAATCCCAAAGTGAGTCAGAAACAAACCAGAGCCGACATCTCCCCGCGAGAGCACAGCCAGCGTGTCCAGGGAGTGACTCTGAGTCCCCTCGCACCCTGAGCCAGGCAGGAGCGCTGTCCCAGCAGTGGGGCAGAGCACAGCAGGCACAAAGTTCTGTGCACTTTGGGGGTTTTATTTCTTTTTAAGGAATGTGCTTCAAAAGATGCAGTTTGAGTGACAGAGCGTGACCTGAGCTCGCACGAGCCGCCTGACACTGATCCTGGCTCAAGCTGCAGTTGTCAGTGTTGTTCCTGGGTGTGTTGGTGATGGTGGGGTCAGACTTTCTGGGATTTACCTTCCAAAGCCTTGATTTCTGCACGATTTACAGCCTGGAGGAGTGGGTATAGCAGCTCCCTTGTAGCCCACCTGAGACGAGGTGAAGCTTTCTAAGTGTGGATTGTAGGAGGATAAACTTCCAGGGTGAACTCAGTGTAAACTTTTCCCTAAACTATGTGTTTTCCACTGGTTTTAGAAAGAACTGTGGTATTTTTTTGTCTTGCCTGGTAATGAGATCAAAAAGTAAATGTCCCAAATTCCACTATTTTAATTTAAAGAAATAAAACCTTTCTGATGGCTCATGCCAGTATAAAACTGGTTTGCCTATGACTAATGTGACACACCACACAGAAATGGTGTATTTTTGTGAGTTACAACTCAGAAGGTATTTGCAGACAGTGATTCATGACAAGGAATACAACCCTTCTGATCAGTCCCAACCCAGTTTCTCAGCGTGCTTTGAATATATCTCATTCTTCAGGGCTGGTCTAGGAAAAGTTGATTTCATTCACCAAGGTTAGATAATCGCGGCGTGTGGGTGGAGGGGTTAAAACTTCAGTGATTGCCTCATGTGCATAAAGTTACAGCAACAAATCCCTCTCCTGGGTTTATTTTTTTATATTTTCACGGTTATAGAAGAACAAAGGTTGGTAGGATTAATGTTTTTCAAAAAATCAGGTTTTCTTTGACAGATTGTAATAAAGAAGATTTCAGCAAGTGTTAAGACTTGGCTTTAATCCTTCTGGATAGTTTCTCTCTGTGGCTTTTCTGGATTCAAAATATTTAATAACTTTAAATGCAAGGTTTGGGGTTTGCCTCTGCTTGGTTTGATGATAATACTGAGCCCTTGGTCATTCAGCTGAGCAAAATACGTTGCTCATGAGTCAGTCACCAACCAGGAAAGGGATTGAATAGCGATTGTGTTTGCATGTGCTGTGGATAAAGTTCCTGCTGTCCTCGTACAGAATGGGACACCAGGAAAAAACACTGCCAAAAGCTCCTTCTGAGGGTTCCAGCAGCCACAACGGGCCCTGTCCGGTGGCTCAGCTCTGCCCTCGCTCCTTTGTACAGTTTCTACAGCAAATGCACAGGAAACAACCCAGAAGTGGCACACTGTGAAAACCCAGGAAGGCAAAATGCAGCTATTTTCCCAGCCCGTCTTCTGGTGTGTTACTGTTTTCAACAACACTCTGGCTGAAATGGGATCTGTAGTAAGAAATTTGTGTATTTGAGTGTTTATTCTCACTGTGCAAGGATAAATATTTGTGAGATCAGGGCCTTAGTTACCGCAGATTAACATTTATTTAAATACTTTAGGTATTTATAAACACAGGATTAAAAAAAGGCGTGTGGCAATGGCTTCTGGGTAATAAGCAAATGACTGCTCAGAACAGAACCACCCTGGTGACATTTACTTCCTTTTGTATTTTTGCAACTCTGTGTAATAAAAAGACGTGTTGGTTCTTTTTTCGAGGAGGGGAGGCAGATCAGGCTTCACTGTGAAGGGAGTGCTTGGTAGAAGGTGATCAGATTCAGGCCTAATTCTCATTTATATGACATTTCTTTTCCCATCTGAAGGTTTGCAGGATATTTTTTCCCTGCCTGGGAGGCAGTAGGAGGGGAGGTCCCTTCCCAGAAAACTTAAGTGTGAATTTCCACATTATTTTCTCGAGCAAGCAGCGTGAGCTGTTAATCACATTCTCCATCCCAGCTCCTTCCCCACAGTAATGGGCCTGGGAAATAGTTCGTCTAGATCCTACCCTAATTCCTGAAATTGCAGGAGAGCTCTCTGGTGTTAGGTTGCTACTGGAGAAGTGGTGGAGCTCAGATATCTCAAGTATGCATCTGCCGGGGGCTTTGATGAAGGAATTTAAAGCACCAGGAAGCTCGATGGGTCTCTCACAAATGGGTCAGTGGGCCCTGCTCTGTTCCTTCAGTGCCTTCTGTGTCATCTCCTCTTCCACTGCGGTATCCCAGGCTCTTTTTGGGGAGAAGTGGTGCTTTAAGGGGTGCTGTGATGCCGAGAGGAAGGTGGGAGATGCCTGTGAGGCAGCAGCAGTTGGCATTGGTTCTTGAGGGCTGCAAGTTCTGCCCGGGAGGCTGTTGCTGTGTCACTGCTTCAGGTGAGCTGTTCCCAGGTCACTGGTGACTTGTTTGTGAGATTTGAGTTCTCCTGCCTTACTGCTGGAAGCAGTGCACAGTCCAGAATGGGTCAGACACAGAGCTGGCCGCTGAAAATGGTTTGTTCTCACTGCTGCTGTAAATCAAACCTAAACCATGAGTTATTAGTTTGGTTTACACTGAAAGTGCTCCTTCTCTTGTGTTTGATCATAGAACCCAGAACCGTTTGGGTTGGAAGGGACCTTAAAGTTCATCTCGTTCCACCCCTGTGCCGTGGGCAGGGACAGCTCCCATAGACCAGGTTGTTCCAAGTCCTGTCCAACCTGGCCTTGAAGATGCAGTCTGTGAACCCTCTTCTCAGAAGGGGCTTGTTTTATATGAATAGTGATGAATTTATTTGAACAACTCCTTTGTGAAGCAAAGCCACACATAGATTTGAGATTAAAATCCCCTAATTTTGAAGTGAATGGCGTAAAAGGAAGCATCTTTTCACCTAACATGATAAATACGG
Source organism: Aleadryas rufinucha (assembly GCA_013397815.1). Classification (NCBI taxonomy): domain Eukaryota; kingdom Metazoa; phylum Chordata; class Aves; order Passeriformes; genus Aleadryas; species Aleadryas rufinucha. The sequence continues at coordinate 4,768 of VZTH01018706.1, forward strand.
GATTTGCTGCCCCAGGATCTCATGGATGCTCTGTTCAGATCACTTAGGGAACTGATCAGATGAGTTTATGGAAGTGAAATCCATGAAGGACAGTGAAATGATAGTGTTTGTTTCCACATGATCTTAGGGTGCAATGGGGTGCTGCAGCTTGGAAAAGCAGGGAGTGCTCTTGCTCTGTGCTTGCCTTGTTCCCATGCTCTTCTCTTGCTGCATCTGGTACCTGGCCATGATGGAGAGAGTACGTGGGGTATCTGGAGGCTGGATGATCCAGCGTGGCTGTCCCTAAATCCTGTGACTTTCACTGGTGTTCCCAATGATGTTCCAGAGCGACCTGCCTCTTCCAAGCCTCCATTTCTCCCCGCTCATCAAACTGGGCTAATGACTCTGACCTTTTGTTTGTAAAGCAAAAGGAAAAGGATCAACAAAATACTGGAGCTTATTTACTATCATTACTGAAATGATGAGCAATGCCACTTTGCAGCACTTCAAAGAGGCTGTGCTCATAAGATGCTGGAAATCCCTTGAGAGAGAAAATGTTTCAGATGGAGAAAGAGGAGGGGGAGTATTCCTCCCATTCTCCTCTCCTAAGTGTACTCTCCTGCAAGGCATGGAGGCACTATCCCCCTCCAGCCCTCTCCCCTCCCAGCTGGGCACTTTAAAATAGTGCTGACAAAATTTGCTGGTTTCGGTAAACACCAGGCTCGCTGGTGTCACCGCTCCGAGTTCTGCATAAATTGTTCCCATGCTGTGGAGTTGTGCAAAGTCCTCTTGTTGACCTATTGTATTACCACTAATAAGATTGAATGTGGTTTTAATTTCTCATTTCCTCTTTCTCTGGATGCCCTTTTCCTACTACTTAGAGTCTTACTTCAGGTCGCTCTATAGCAAAAGTCTCTTTCTGTCACTCAAAGAATGAACGATGCTTTGCTTTCAGAGCGCTCCGCACTGGAGGGCTTTAAGTGGCATTCAGAGGAGGCTATCAGCCACAATATCTGATGTATTGGTGTGGCTGCAGTTCATGCATGGAGTGCAAAAAATGGGATTTAATTGGGAGGGAGGGGGAATAGCGGCCTTGGCTGAATGGATGGGTGAAAGTTCCCCGACCACCCCTTAGCCCAGCAAATAGTTGGTTGAGTGCTTGCCAGAGCGGAAGCGAGTTCCCTTTCAGGCACCCTGCCTTTGTCACCGTAAGAAAAAGCACACACGCACTCGTATGGGTTTGGCCTTGCAGCTGCAAAAAAAACCCAACCAGGCGAGAGAGAACCATGCACACACCCAGATCCTGTTCTTTCAATACCAGCAGCTGCGGAGCCGGTGCTTTGCTGGAGGAAAGCATAGAGCTATAAACACAGCTTGTGGAAAACCTTTACCTTCTGTCTAGGGCAGCATGAAATCACTGGCCGCTTCCCTTCTGCAAGCTAAATTAAAAACGGCTGTAATTAACTTATACAAAATAGCCTTTTGGTTGCTATTGAGAATTCAATATTGTATCAAGGAGGTTACATCTAGGGGCTGGCTTCACATGAGAGGTTTCCATAAAGCAGCTTATTATAGACCTTGTGGTAAGCTTGGCCAGAAAGGCCTGCATTCTTAGCATCCCTAATACGGTCTAATCTCTCTGTTCCCAAAAAGATCAGTTCAATAAAGTGATGATTCCCCCTCTACTCTGGTACCTGGTGTACTGCCTCCAGCTCTAGGCCCCCAGCACAGGAAGGACGTGGAGCTGCTGGAGCGAGTCCAGAGGAGGCCATGGAGATGCTCTGAGGGCTGGAGCCCCTCTGCTCTGGGGACAGGCTGGGAGAGCTGGGGGCACTCACCTGGAGAGGAGAAGGCTCCAGGGAGAGCTCAGAGCCCCTTGCAGGGCCTNGTTTCAAACACCCTGAAGTCGTTTTGGATGGTGCAGAGCCTGGAGTTTGCACTGGAGATTACATAAGGTGAGATCACTGCTGGGCTCAGAACATGCAAAATGGAAACAACTGCAGTTTAAACCGAGTATTTTTCTGCCTGTCCCAAGGAGATTTCACAGGCATCTGTCACCAGAGCCAAGCTGAAACCTGACCCTGCTCTGTCAGACTGGGAGGCTGATCGAAACAGTGGGGCCTTGCTGGAGTCTGCTGGAAGGTTGTTCGGTCCCGCTGGCTGCAGGGATGGAGAAAGTGAGTCCAGGGATTGTCATGCTGTTGAGCAAAACCAGAGGACTGCTCCTCGCAGCTTCCTGCAGCTCTGCCTGCAAATCCCAAATGGCAGCCTGGGATCCTGTGCCGTGCCTGTGCATTGCACAGATGGCTTGTGCTCACACAGACCCTGCATTCAGCACTGTGGGATCGCCTCACTGGACACTGCCACAGGAGAGCTGGCTAATCCCAGATGTGGAGCAGGCCCCTTCTCCCCCAGCCCTGGTTCCTCTTCCCACCCTCGAACAGGACAAACCATAGGTGTAGGGAAGGAGAACTGCCTGGAAAATCCCAGATATGTGGTGGCTTTTGGTACTGGTGTGGTGGGGTCCTGCCTGTTCTCCCGAGTTCACAGTAGTGCCCGTCTTGCTGGGCTCCTGAGATCCCAAAGGCATATTCAGGCTCTTCATGTGGCAGTGTGTTTATATATTTATTTTTTCCCTCCACAATGGAAAGCCTGTGTATTATTTTGACTTTATTAAGATGCTCTTTATAAACTATTTTGATTTAGGTGCTCAAGGCCATTCTCTTGGTTATTTGTGACCGAAATCCCAGCAGATGTAACACTTCTGGAAAATACCAGGGAGTCAATGTCTTTTTTTTCCTCTCTCCCCTCATGTCAAAGGTTGACTTAAAATATTAATGCTGCAAAGATTCATTTAAGATATTAAAACTGTTCAGGCAAGAATACATGTACATATTGTAATTACTTCCTTTTTCTTACAATTAAAGTAATTGGATTATATTTAATGAGCTATTTACATTTAATAATTAAGAAAAGACTTATCTTTCCAGTATTCCCCAAGTGCAGCAGAAGGGTGGGGGCACTCAGAGCTGTGATATAATTATCTAGGCGTGAGTTGAAACTGAAAGAGCAGTTGAGCTCTATAGAAAACACTTGGAACTGGTTTGTTCCTACTCTTTCATTAATCAAAATAGTTTAGTGTGTGGCAAAGAAGGGAAGGCTGAGCTTAGCTGCAAGTGAGACAGAGTTTATCTGCTGAAAAGGAAGGTTAAAATATGCTCGAACTTAACGAATAAGTCATTTAGGGGGAAAAAAGCACACCCTCTCTTTCCATATTAATTACCGAGCGCTGCCCAGGAATGAGAATGTGCCGCTGTATTGTGAGCCGGGCTTTGTTAGTGCGACAGGCGCAAGCCTTTCCTGCGGCTGGGGAGGCTGGTGGGAAGCAGAGGCAGCAAAGCCGCTGTGCTCATTAGCGGGAGCTCGGGCCGGGGCTGGGGGAGGCGGCGCGGCTCGGCCTGGCTCGGCTCGGCTCGGCTCGGCTCGGCTCGGCAGCGGGGCTGCGCCTCTGCACGGGCTCTGCCGCAGCCGCGGCTCCTGCGGGACCTCCGCGGGCGCTCTGGGCACGGGCACCGCCTGCCCTCCCACCCACACCATGTCTCTTCTAGGCAGCACCCTTTGACGAGAATGCAGCGCTCTGACAGGCTGCGGGGCTTGGGGAGTTGTGCCCCTCTGTCGCGCCCTGGTGTCCTGCAGCGCTGCCTCCAGCTCTGGGGTGCTCGGCACAGGAAGGACGTGGACCTGGGGGAGCGAGCCCAGAGATGCTCTGAGGGCTGGAGCCCCTCTGCTCTGGGGACAGGCTGGGACAGCTCGGAATGTCCAGCCTGGAGAAGGCCCCAGGGAGACCGTGGGCACTCCAGTGCCTAAAGGGGCTCCAACAGGGCTGAAGAGGGGCTTTGGACAAGGGGGAATGGTTTCCCAGTGCCAGAGGGCAGGGATAGATGGAATATTGGGAAGAAATTCTTCCCTGTGAGGGTGGGCAGGCCCTGGCACAGGATGCCCAGAGCAGCTGTGGCTGCCCCTGGATCCCTGGAAGTGTCCAAGGCCAGGTTGGACGGGGTTTGGAGCACCCTGGGATGGTGGGATGTGTCCCTGCCCATGGCAGCAAGTGGAACGAGATGGTTTTTAAGGCCCTTTCCGACCCAAACCATTCTAGGACTGAAACCTGCCCAGGCCTCTCCCCACATACTCCTGGAATGTTTTGGAACCTGTTGTGGGTTTTCGATAGCCAAGTACACCAAAGCTGCCTGTTGATTGATGGTCGTGGCACCACTCTGTGTTGTCACTGACCTCATATCCTTGCCCAAATTATTCACAGGTTTAGTAGAGAGCATTCTGCTCCCTTTGCTGCTCCTGTTTCCTAGGAAGCAACAAAGCCAGAGCTCTTGTGGCGCTGAAGAAGCCCTGCCTCTCTCTCCTGATGTATACCCTCACAGCAAAGACCTTGAAACCTTTCTGTTCTGGAGCTTTAATTCCTGTTTAATCAATAGTTCTGTATTCTGAGAATCAAATCCCTGTGACAGCTCTCTTTAATTGAGCTAAACTGCCTTTCTCTTGTCACATCTCTTCTAGAGTTTTATTTAAATGCATTTGTTCTGCCTGTATCCTAGTCAGGTATTGATAGGAACACCAGGTGACCCTCTTTGTTTAACTTGTTTTTCAGCTAAATGAATGGAAACATTAATTAGTGCAACTGTTTGTTTTTTAGGAATTAAAAAAATAAAAGTCTAGGTCAAACTGCTGGTTCTATTAGCACTCCAGCAGAACCCAGGAGGATCTGTATGTTCCCCGTTAGTGACACCCCCATCCTTCCACCCCCAGCCTGATTTCTGACAACAGCTCTGAGCCAGTCCCTCTCCAGGAGAGCAGCCTGGTATTTATTCCAGCAAGATCATCTTCAGCAAAGCTGATAACAAAAAGTTTAAAAGGAAGAGCCAAATTTTCAGTCACACCTGTGCAATCCCCTTGAGGGCAGTAAATGATGATGATAATGCATGAGCCAGACAAAAAAAAAACCGCAGAAAATGGCTTTCTGAGCCTCTTTTGCATTTTTCAGAGCCAGCAGACTGGAGAGGGGGGGTTGGAAAAAGGCAGGGGAGAAAAAAAAAAGGAGTATTTTTACTCTGGGATTGGAGCGAGCTGGATGTTTGTTGTCTCAAGGACTCCACGCTGTACAATCCTCGTTGTGCTGCGGGATCAGGGCTGACGTTCCCGGTGTCGGAACATCGCTGTGGAAAGGGGCAGCGCTGCTCTTGCCCCACGTTATTGCCCACACAGCCTCTTTCGTAACGCGGCACATGGGGCCTGCAGAGTTCTCCGCTTGGTGACTGAAGTGCGTTATTAACACACACAGGGGTTCTGCGTGTGGGTTTTTGTGATCGGCTGAGTGCGTTCTCCCAAAGGTCCTGGATTTTCAGTAGATCCCGGTTCAGGAGAGCTTTTGTGTGATGGTGGGTGAAAACACAGCCTGTGCTTCCCATCCCACCGGCTGCTGAGAGATGGTGGGCAGTGTTTTCCCCTGGCCTGGGGAGGTTTTACCCGTCCGTCTCCCCTGTGGTTTTTTGGGAGAATAGACCACTGTGAAAGGAAGCAGCCCTGCAGCTGCCCTTCACTGCTGACTCCTGCTCAGCTGCTGGCAGGCTGGGCTGGTAATGACAGATGAGCCTGTGACGCGTTTTTGGGAATGAATACTTGTTACAGCTGGCGGGATGGAGTAGTTTGTGGCATCACATGGCAGTTTGCTCTATAATTTCGCTCCCTATTGCTCGGATGCAGCACTGATTGCTGGGTCTCTCTCCGAGCGTGGAACTGGAGCATTTCTGATTGCCGCATCCCACTTCTCTGTGGCTGCATTGTGAGCTTGGATATAGCCCTGAGCACTCAGCAGAGCCTTCTGCTGATTTTTTTTTTCCCCTCAGTTCTCCCTCTGTGTGTGTGTGTGGCTGCTGCTTCCCTTTCTGCAAGTCTTTTGGGGTTACATAAAAGCCAGTCTCTTTCTGGCCATTACAGCTACATGGGGGAGTAGTTACTGCTGAGAGAAGCTTGAAATTTGAAGCAGAGTTGTCACAGACATTAGAAAGAACAGTCGGTCTGCGTTGGCAAGCGACTGAGTTAAGTCTTATTTCATACTGATGGGAATTTCAGATCTGATTATCTCCTTTCCCCCTCATTCCCAAACCTGCTGGTGTGTCTAATCCCCCGATGGGCACTCCTAGAGGCGGCTCTCCAAAGCGCTTAGCTGAAGGCTTGGTCTCCTTGGCTGTTTGTGTCCAGGCAGAGGATTTTGTAAGCCCTGCCGAGGGCAGGGTGGTTGGTCACCCTGACGTACTTGGAAATCAAGCCTAAATTCCCTTCCCTTCCCCAAAAAAAGCACTCTGCCCTCCTTAGGTGCTTTGTGCTACACCAGACACTATGACAGATGATCTCACTGCTGGGGTCCAGATTTATTTGCAGATGGTCCCTGATCTAAGAGGTTGTGTGTCACATTGAGCGGGGAATTACCCAGGTGACTCCCAGTAACGCTATGCTAACTGGTCAAATACCAGTGAGGAGAACCTTGCCAGATCTCTCCCTCCAACTCACCTGTTATTTACAGCTCTTTGTGTGCGTTGCATCCGCAGGGCTCGCCTTGGAGTCCTGCCTGCCTTCTCTGCACCACCACGGTGACTGTGCTATCTGCCTGCTCTACAAAAAAAATCCCAAAAAAACAGGTCTGGTTCCTCTCTTGCTGTGCAGTGCTGTTTTCTGCTCTGCTCCAAACCGCTTGTTAAGGAGTATTTGCTCAGAGTTGCTGTTTTCAGTTGACAGAACTCGGAAAGCAAATACTCAATCCTAAAGCATCCCTGTATCGCTTCTCAATAGTTGTAATCAAAGTCTGTCTCCTTTATTGTTCCTAACAATTGTTCAATTTTACTGTGCTAGCTCTATTTATTAAAAATAGTCAATAAGACGCAGCTTTGTGCGAGGGGTTTATGGACTGGCAGTTCTTGTTTGAAGCAAACCAATTGCACTTGATTCTAATCCAGAACTGGGATTCCTGAGTGATCTGCTGCAGCAGAGCTCATGGGGAGAGCGGTCGATGGCTCGCTGATAAGAAATCTTGGAGCAGCATGCTTATCTTGGATTTACCTCGGCTTTGCTTAAAGTGCTGGATTCGGAAAGGCAAGAATTGCAAGTCACACATTTTTCCCCCTTTTCCAGCCTGCATTGGGCCATGCTCGTTCCCCAGTGCCCAAGAGTATTTACAGAACTAATTGCCAAAGTCAGAATCCTCTTAAAAACTGGTGAGCAGGACGTTCAAGGTGAGAGCTTATTGTGGTGGGAGCAGGGTGTCAGAGCAGCAGCCATGGGAAGAAGCTCTACGCATGGATCCTGCTTTCCTGGAAAAACATGAGGTGTCCAGGACCACGGTGTGTGCAGTGAGAAAGGACGGGAGCTGTCGGGAAGGATGATGGGGAGCAAAAACCTGGTGAATCCTGGGAACAAGGCACCAGTTGTGGCTGGAAAATCAGTAGGAATGTAGGAGCAGTGAGTTCAGCTTCCAGGGCTTTTTTGTGCTCAGCAAACTTTTTTCTGGGCTGGAGCAGGCCAGGGCTCGGCAGCGCCTGCGTAAGCATTTTGGGAGAGGGAAATTATGAGGAATCCTGGCAATGCCCTGCTGGAGGTGGGGCAGCAAGGGGAAAGGAGCTGCGGGGTGAAACTGGGCTTTTCAGATGGTTTGGCTTTTAGTCACTGCCGTCACAAGAAGGCTTGGAGCCTTCTGTGATTCAAGTCATGACTTGGAGACATCAGAGGAAGTGCTTGGGAGCAGGTAGGAAGGGTCTGGCTCAAGTGGGAGAGGAAAATCATTTGTTTCCTTGTTTCTAAGAAGGTGTGAAGCACAGTGGTCGGGAGGATGAGCCTTTTGAATGTGGATTGATGCAGCAGGGTTTGTGGATTTTCCTTAGGGCTCTCCCAGCCAGCAGAGATCACTGAACTCCTTTCCTCACACTGTGTTTCAATTTGATGCCTTTCTTTGTTTTCCATATTCATTAGAAATCTGTTGCAGAGTTTTTTGTTTCTAGAGGCAGTTTCCTTTTACTTCTAACACACTTGATCTCCTCTCCTGTTACACAGGGATCAGGGCAGGTCCTCTGTGCCCATGTCATTCCTGCAGCTTCTTTAAAAACAGCGTTTGCACCCCAAAACTCTACTCCTGAAACAAATCTAATCTCCAGCATTCATAAGCAAATGGAAACGCTTATCTTTGCCCCAAAGATAAGGATTTTCGGCCTTGCAATTCATTTAAGTTGCATCTGAATGGTAGGATTTAGTTATAATATATGGTCTGCGGTCAGTGTGTGACAGTGACTAATGCCTGATGACCAGGCTGGCCAGCCGGGGTGGAATTCTGCTGCGCTGTCATGCCCTGAGCACGGAAAGTGAAGCGGTTCTGGATGGCCCGTGCTTGGCACTGTGCTGTCACTCGCCTCCTTAATGACTCTCTTAAAGAATAACAGCACGAGCCTCCCAGAAAGCCTTTTTAGCTCCGTCCCTTCTTTCATTTACTGTCTCCTCCCTGCCCCCAGCTCATGCCTTGCGTTGCCTCCAGTGTTTTGCTTCCTCTTCCTCCTTCCTCCTTTGCTCTCATGCCTTGTCCCTTCTCCACACCTGGTTTTCTGCCCTACCTGACTCTTGCTTTTGAAATTCACCACTTATTTTCCAATCCACGCTATTAATCTTTGTCCCACCTACTCACGAGGCATGAAGGTTTTACAGGAGCCCATTAGCTGTTATCTCTATCCCTACCCTCCAAACACTCCAGGAAAAAGCAAGGTCTAACAGTGTTCCTGTGGGGGCATCACCTGCTCTTTTTGCAGGTCCCACATTTCCTTCATAAAATCATGAAGCTCCTCGTCCTTCTGCTCAGAAGAGAGGAATTTTCTCTTTAAAATGCCTCTTACCCAAAAGCTGCTGGGAGAGCAGGGTGGTTGTCCACAGCCCATCCTGCCCTTCCTGCCTCGATCATCTCTGATGCTCCACGGGGTTAATTTAATCCCCCGGTTTGCTGGATCCTGGCTGGGTTTGGGGGCAGCAGAGCTGTCCCCGTGGCCTTGGGAAGCGCTGCTGTGGAGATCACGAGGGCAAAACTCTCCTTCTGCAGAGGAGTGTGGCTGGGAGGGTGGGGGTGGCTGGCAGGGTGAGCTGGGCTATAAAGGGAGTTTTTTCTTAGCCTTTATCTCTGCTACCTTGCACCAGTGCAAATTTGTGCTGTACATGTGCTCTGCCTTAGTTTTTCTTTTTAAAAAAGCAGTTCTCACCACTACTCCTTGCTTTTACTTTCAAAACATGCTTTGAAGGCACTTTCAGGGTGACTGTATACAGGCAACGTATCCAGAACCCTTTTTTGTCGGTATTTGAGGCACTACTCCCGTTTTCTGCCCTGTTTTCCCCATCCTTGCAGAGATCAGTGCTACCTGCATTTATCCAACCACGCTACCCATCATCTTGGGGGTTTTTTGTCTCCTTTTATACAGTACGCTCACATCTCATCCCCCACTTCCAGGCTTATTTTTCCTCTTGCTGTTTTCCTTCTGTCTGTCCTCCACCTTGGAAGGTTTCCAGCCAGGCTGTCCACTCCAGCTCTGCAGATCCCACCGCGTGTGCTCCCTGGCTGAGCCCTGGGGAAGCACAGGGGAGAAGCTGGATGCAGGCAGCCTGCAAATGCTGCCTTGTTTATGAGAGCTGCTTGTTGGTGCAGACTGCAGTCTGGGGGGAGCTGGGAAAGTTTGTCTGGCATGAAGCACTAAAGCTGACAAAAGATTGTAGGGCTTGGGCTGGAATCGATAAAACACGGGGTGCTGGGAAGGGAAGGTCAGAGCCCTTCCTTAGTTCACCCTGCTCTTTAAATATCCCGGCAGTTACTGATGGCTGCAGTGGACACGGGGAAAAACAACACGGACTCGGTCCTCGGAGGGTCTGGCTTTTATTTGTTTGGACGCAGATCTCGCTCCCCTGTTCCATAAAGTGCTCGGTTTTGGGGACCCTTTCCGTGCAGCCTGGTCTCCTGGCAGGAGGCTGGAACAGGATGAGCTTTAAGGTCCCTTCCAACCCAAACCATCCTGGCATTCTGAGATGCTGTGAAATCCCTCGTGTAGAGGCGTTGCAAAATGGTAGCAACCTACATCTGCTTGTCTGGGAGATATCCCAGCGCCCGGTGCTGCGGCTCTTGAACTCCTCTGCCTTAATGGGTCAAATTTAGCAATTCAAAATCTGGCTTGTGAGGTAATTAGGAGGGATAATGCCCACTTCTTCCTCTTAACACCCTGATAGAAAAGCATCCAGGAAGGACTCCTGGACCTCAAAGATAAGCTGCCAGCTGCCACAGAGACTATCAAAGGGTGGCTCAAAGTCAAGAGCAAACAGCTGATTTTTTATGGTTCTTGGGTTTTTGCTGGTGGTGACAGGAAGCCATGTTCCCCAAGCTGTTAGCTTCCTGTTTTATTTTTACACCCAGCCCGAGCAGATCCACATGCCTATCACATGGGAGCTGCCTGCTTCTCTTGGGTTGTTCCTCAGCTGACCTAGAAAAGTGATTCTTTCCCCTTCTAAATTAATCAAGAACTTGGGATGTATTTGCTTTCACTTAGTCCTAAAGATTTCAGGCATGTACGATGCTCCTTGTAGTGAGCTGGTCACCCAGGTTTCCTTCTCCCTCTTGGAGCTGGACGATCTGGGAGGGAGGTGTTTGAGGCTTTGGGCCTGTTAGCAAAGGAGATTTCTGTTAGTTCAGGGCACTGACCTGCACATAAAAGCGTTTTCTGTCCAAAGCATAACTTCCGGACACTTAGGTTTTCTTCAGGTTTTTTATTTTATTAGTTTTTTAAAGAACTGGAAGTTTGTCCTGCCTGTTGTACAATCAATCCTGACTTGTTTCTGAGCACACTCCAGTCTTGCATCCTGATTAGAGCTCCCTCAACCCTAAACTGCTCTAGCACGAAAACAATGGTCCAGTGTAAACCTCATCCCCGGGGGATTTCCCAAGGGAAGAGGGGTGCAGCCTGCAGGATAAGGAACAGTCACCAGAAAGTTTCCTGGTCAGCTGCAAGCGCTTCCTGTTGTTCCAGGAGAGCCCCGTGTGCCGCTCCAGGAGGGAGGCACCGCACGTGCTTTGGTGTGCTGGGAGAAGCTGTTTTGTTCTTTCTTTTTTTGTATAATAACATCTCCTGCCTTCATCTCCTGGGTTTAAGCAACTATCGATTGCAGGTTTGAAATGTTTCTGAAGAGGAGCTCGTAAGAGCCGTGCCAGGCGCTGTGCGAGCGCGGGAGGCGGGAGCCCCATCCGGGCAGCGGATGGGTAGGAAGGGAACAACGGCTGCGGCGCTGCCAGCAGCGCTGGGAGTGTGGGCGAACATGTGGAGTTCTCCATCTCTGCCTCTGTACCTGGGCTGGTGGGGCTCTGCTGTCACTGCAAGTCAGAGAACAGGAGGATCTTTATTTCTGATGAACCAGTTTTCTCAGGGTGGGGAGGGGGGGAAAGAAGGCTTATAAATAAAGCCATTTGAGAGCAGGAAAAACGAACACCATGGCTCTGGTGTGCCTGGAATTTGCGGTTGAGTAATCCTTTCCTGTTTCTTTTTTGGGTTGTTTTTCATCTTTCAGAACAGTGCCTGAAGCAGGTCCACCATGCCGTTAGTAACGAGGAACATTGAGCCAAGGCACCTGTGCCGTCAGACGTTGCCTAGCGTTCCGAGCGAGCTGGAATGCGTGACCAACATCACCCTGGCAAATGTCATTCGACAGCTGGGCAGCCTGAGTGAGTACCATGGCGAGCCTGCGCGTTGCCCTCAGGAGTCGCTACTGCTCTTTATTTAGCTCCCTTTCTACTCTCGTGTTCCTATTTCTCCCCCATCTGCCTTCCCTGGGTAATGCTAAAATGTTTTCCTAAAGAAATCTGATGCTAATTTCATATCCCTGGTCCCACTGCCTTCCTATCTAAGAGAAAATGGGGAGGGGGGTGTGTGTATGTGTGTGTGTATGTGAGAGGCTGCAGTGAAACTGCAGATGGAAGGATGGAGCACAACTCAGGCTTGTAAAATGGGAGGCTCTCGGAGCAGGCAGGATCTTGTGTCAGAGAACGTGCCTGTAATTGCATGCGCTACTAAATGGAGCTTGACTCTGTTGAATCTACACCATGTCAGTAGTCTTATTTTTAATGAAAGATAATTAAAGCCCCACGCAGAAGCTCCTGTTTGCCCCTGCTGCTGTTTGTTGCGTTGTGAGACCCAAAGACCCGTCTGAGCCAAGTGGTGCCTCCAGAGCGTCGGTGGTTCGGGGCTGCTCACTCAAATGGCAGCATGAGCTGGAGCGATGCCTGGCTCTGCTCTCCAGTGGGCTGACCCATAGCCTTGGAAAAGCTGGAAGGAAAACACAGGCCAACATGCCCTAGGAGAAACGAAGAGTTAATTGTGGTCTCTCCGGGATGACTCCATACTCCTTTGAAATGCTCTGGGTTCTGATTAACCACCTTTGTCCTTGAAGCGAGACTTTGATAATCAAATTAATCTATTGTTTAGCTTCTCCGGGGTGTTTGCAAGCCCTTCTGCTTGCTCTGCAAAGCAAGCCCTTGTCTTCCGCCATGTGGCAGGCAAAGTTTGGGTGCAGCCTCTTTCCAGCAGTGCAAACCATGGCTGTCACTGAAATCTGGGCCCGTGTTTGCTGCCAGTCGGTGTCACATTCTGTTGGGTTGGAGAAATGTCACTGCACAGGCGAGACCAGGCTCTCTGCTCGCACTCAACTGGCCCTTGTTGTTCATTTGTTAGGTCTGGTAGCCAAGATGGTTGTGGAGAGTGAGTGAAATCCATCTCGTGCATGTGAAATGGTGAGGAAGGAGGCAGTAAAGCTGTGCAAAGCCCAGCTGCAGGGAAAGCTCATCCCTGCTCGGAGACACGCTGTGGGTTAGTGTGACAGCCCTGGCCAGATCCTGCAGGTTTAGACCTTCTTTGCACAGATATTCAAAGCTTCTCTGCTTCTGAAGCGCCAGGAGCCAAACTGCAGCCTGGTTTCTTCCTCGGGAAGGTACCCTGGGAGCTGGGATGTGGGGAGAAGGTGTGAGCTGCTGGAGCAGTCACAGGTACCTGGAGGGGAAACTGAGGAGAGGAGCTTCCTGCTGACGCGTGGTGTGAGAGGAGAGCAAGGCAGGTGGGAAGGAAATGCTGAGCACCATCCACTTCCCCAGGGTCAGCAGTATTTTGAATAAAGCAATGTTTAGACTACGCTCGCACCCAAATGACCAAACTCCTGCCCCCCACCCTTTCCTCTCCTCCGAAAAACAAATTCACTTTCTCCTTGTACCTTGACTATTACAGGAACGTGGAGCAGGTTCAGTAGGCTGTGACAGCCCTGTCAAGTGAATAATCAGCCATGCCTGGTGCACCACAGTCTCTTTACAAAGATGCAAACATAAATCTTGTCAAACTTTCATATTCCAGTGAGTTTACCCTTCGTTACTATCGCAGCTGGGAGCACTTTGTATAAGTCGACTGCGCGGTTTTGTGTGATTTTATAGAATCCACAAGCTAAAGATGGAAGGACCTATTAAATCATGCCGTCTGTCTTCCTGCCAGTGCATGACAAAGATAATTCTGATTGTAAGCTGCACTTTTGCAGTCAAAGTAACTAAACTAAAAAATTAATCTCTGTCTTACCCCATCTGAAAGTGTTCATGAAGCACAGGCAATGTGTGAGATGCTGGGTGATAACTCCAGGTGCACTTACACAGGCGAGGGAACACCGACCATCCCTTCTTCTCCCTCCAGGGCCAAAACCAGGATAGAAAATGCTGTTATATTTTATTTTATACTTGAAATATACTTTGCAAACCAAAGACCTATTTTTTCCCCTAGTGCTTGTTGCAGTTCCTTGTGAAATTCAGAAATGTTTTTCACTTCTTGTGAAAGTAGAAACGAAATTACAACTTTCCTTTTTTTGAGCTGTTGCTGGAAGGTTTTGCATTTTCCCACAGATAAATTTTTACTCTCTTTGGTCAGGTAGGAGAGCTGGTCTGTGCTGATGTTGGACATGGAGAGTGCTTCATGAAACATGGCTGCAGCAAGAGCTACCTGGCCCTTAGGTCTCCAAACATAAAATCCTTCTCATGAGTTTGGGTTTGTTAATTGAGCATGTATGGAGTCTGCATTGTCTGGGAGGGTGGAAGGAAGAGGTCAGTTGAAGTTAACCTTCAGCATTTGCTTTCTACAAACAGTTGGACCTGGCACTGCCACCAAAAGGGGTGGAGAAGGTTGAATTTTAACCTGGCTTGTTCCCCGTGCTTGGCAGTGTAAGGAGATCTCCTGGGAGCAGGAACAAGGAGCTGATATGTCAGGTTAGATAGCTGGGACTGTTTGTGCAGCTGGGCTTCGGGGATGCCCTCTCCTTGCCTTGTGCAAGGGGCACTTTGTCTCTCTGATGGGACTCTGCAGACAGCCACGTTTTCCAAAATTGCTGTTGAAATCAGACTTCCAACTGGTTTTTCTTCCCTGAACGTCGGAGAGGATCTTTAAGAGTAACAGATTCCAGAACAAACTGTTGACCATATGATGATGCACTTCAAAACCAGACTGCTTATTGGGAGCAGCCTTGTACTCAGCAGCCGTGGCTGGAAATGTTTCCCATCAGTGGGAACACCGCGGGCCCATGTCTGCGCTCGGTGCCAAGTCTGCTCTGCTCTGTCCTCGGCGTGGCTGGGGCTCCCTGCCTTGGGCTGTGCCCAGGAGCAGAACAAAAAGGACTCGTTGGAAGTTGTTGGGTTTCTTCCAGGTCTCCCACCTCTGTCTACCTGTGGCCATCTCTTGTTGCACTGTAGGTTTCAAACTCCTAAGGATGGGGCCATGTTTTGGTTACTCCTGTAAGTGGTGCAGCTCCTGATCCGAGCCCTGGGCGCTCTCGTGGCCCAAACCATGGATGGTGCTTGTCATAGCAACCCACTGGGTAGTCCAGGCTGTTCCAGGGGGAATGTCCCTGACTGAGAAGTTCCCTTTTGGTTTTGATTTCGAATCAATGTGAATGCATCAATTTTTCAGACACTGCCACCTGAAGGAACAGCAGGGTCAGTGCTGTCAGCTGTGGTTACAACTCCAGCTTTGGGATCCAGGACTGGGTCTGCTCTCTACTTCCAGAGTGCTTTAAGCTTGTAAAGATGTGCCAGCTCCCCTGGAGGCAGGCCTGCTGGAGACTGGGAGCCTTTGAGATTCTCCAGAGCAATAAAAATCTAACTGTATTTCCTTGTCTAATAAACAGAACAGCAGAGAATCTTAAAGGACCTTCAGATCCATCCACATTCAGACCAGTGTAGTGTTGTCAGCCCTCTTTAGTTCATTACTTCAATAGACTTAAAAGTATGTCTCAATTGTTTCCTTATTGCTTGAAGATCCTTTGGAAATGTCAGGTTTTGGTGGAACAAAGCATTTTCTTCCTGGATGTTAAACTCAACCCTGACAAACTTGAAAAGAAGAGTGGTTGGTTCTTTCTTTCTTTCTTTCTTCTTTCTTCAAAAAAACCAAGCTGGGAAACTGAGTATGGTCTGATGTGGTTCATGAGGGTAATGTGGACACTTTAATATTGCAGGTAAATCCGCAGAAGACATATTTAGAGAGCTGTTTACTCAAGCCAACACCTTTGCCTCTCGGGTGAGCATTCTCGTCGAGAGAGTTGACCGCTTGCAAGTCAAAGTCACTCAGCTGGATCCCAAAGAGGAGGAAGGTAATGGAGTGGAGCACAGGCCGAGCATGGTGAAGGTTCTCGTTGAGTCAGCACCATAAACCCAGCGTGACACTGCCCTGGGTGGTGGAATGTGTTCTCCGGAGCTAAGAGGGACCGTTCCCTGCCTCCCAGGAGAGCGCTTGTGGACAGCCTTTTTGGCCAGGTCCAGCTTGGCTCTTCAGGGATTCTCCATGTGGGAACTCGCTCTCCAGCAGCTGGGTGGCAGTGGATGAGCTGCTTGAGCTTGGTCACAGGGGTTCCAAACCCCCCAGGCCGCTCGAGGGAGGGCCGTGAGGACGGAGCAGCAAATCTTGGCACAGCACGCTGGAGATTTGATGGGTTTCCCAAGGGATCTGTGGGAAAAGGAACCCGACCTTAAGAAGTGCAAAGCGTGCCAAGAACTCCAACTGAAATCAGATGTTCACTGCTTGGGCTTCAGTGCTGTTGGCCTGGGTCAAGCTGTGCTTCACTTGCTCTCTCCTCTTCCTTACAGTCTCCCTGCAAGGCATTAACACCAGGAAGGCCTTCAAAAGCTCCACCACTCAGGACCAGAAGCTCTTTGACAGAGATTCCCTCCCTGTGCCTGTCCTCGAAACCTATGGGACCTGCAATACTCCTCCACCTCTCAACATCCTCTCACCTTACAGGTAGGGCTGCAACACCTTCTTGTTCCCTTGCAGAGAAGAACCTCCTCCTCCCAGCCTGCTGGGGAGGTCCTTTCCCATCCTGTGCTGGACTGAAGTAGCTGTTTCCACTGGGAAATTGAGTTGCTAAACTGAAATCCACCAGGAAATCTCCCTCCTTTGGATTATGTGAAACTTTGCTTTTGAGGTCATACAAATGAACGTAGCTAGGAAATTATCTCTTTGGTTTTCTGGTGTCACTTTTGTGACTGCCTCGGGGTCAGGCGTGGCTGGCACTGCAGAACCATGCTGGGTGTGCTGCAGATGAGGCAATTTTCTTGTGCTCCTCCATAGCCCCATGGCTCCATTCCAGAGAGCCACAGTGCGAGGTGCAGAGCATTCACCTGGAGATGGCTCTCACCCAGGTGGGTGCAGCAGGCTCCTGGTGATGCTTCCTGTGGCCTCCAGTGCCTGGTCTGAGACATCTGGTGGGACCTACACTGGCTGTGTAGCCAGTTCTGAGCAGTCCCACTCTGATTCCATCTTGTAGGTAGTAGAAGTAAAGGGGGTCAGAATCCAGAGACTTATCCCACATCCATAAATATCTTCTGAGCAGGTAAAAAGTAATTACAGATAGCTGGAGGCAGCTGTCTCCTGCCAGACGCGGCTGCACTGCAAAGTGGGAGGAGAGGGAGTGTGTGTGCGCTCACTCAGGAGCTTCAAGGACGCTGCTGGTCTGATTTAGGGTTCCTGAGCTGGAGGAGGAGGTTTTTTCACACCAAAATACAGCACAAACAAAAGGGAGTTGAAGTGAGAGACCTGCTGCTCTCCTGGCGATTGTTCAGAGCAGTGGAGCTCTTCAGGTGCTGAGTAACGGAGGGTTTGTGTGAGGGCAGAAGGGGTGGGAAGTGGGAGAGCTGGGATGACTGAGATGGGGGTCTCTTCCTGTTCTGAAGTGGGGGGCAGAGGCAGGAACAGCACTTTCAGCCATCTCACTGCACTTTTAAACCATCGTCTGAGATTGTGCCTTGTGTTTCCTTCAAAAAAGTGTGTGACTTGATCCTTGTCTGTGTGGTTTTTTCCCCTCCCTGTTCCAGGGATGATGGCAAAGAGGCGCTTAAATTCTACACAGATCCTTCCTATTTCTTCGACCTTTGGAAGGAGAAAATGCTTCAGGACACCAAGGATATCATGAAGGAGAAGCGGAAACATAGGGTGAGGAAGGGAAGAACAGGAACTGGGAAGTGTTAATAAATCTTGGAGTCCAAATTTGCTATCCAAGGTTCAAGTTTGCACTTTTGGGCTCCTGAGGGATCAATTCAGTGAAGTTTTTATGGTTTACCCTCATCCTTGTTAATTGAAAAAAGAAAACAAAGATACCTCTAATTGGTTTTTCCAAATGCCACTGTCTTTGGGCCTTAATGTTAAGTTACATCATAGCATAAGAGATGTAGTCTTAACATACTTTATTTAGCTTTTGAGCAACTGGAGTATTAAGCATGAAAATGATTGTGATTCTTCAGTGAAAAATAACAAAGGAGAGATTCAGGGTGTGTTGGAATTCTGAGTGAGGCCATCTAAAGCCCAGTTCTGTGTGGGCAAGTGTCCATATTGCACCCCAGAACACTGATCAGGGTGAAGGTGAGATTTGGGCGTCTTAACACAGAGGCCAAAACCTGAATTGATGTGGGAAACGAGCTTTTATTCTGCCCTCAAGCTGCTCATGCCAGGGGATGATGATGGCATCGTGTCTGGGCTGCACTGGGAAATCTGATGTTGTCTGGCATTTTTTATGTTGTCTGTGCTCCAGCTTTTTTATATGGAAGATCTGTGGAGAGTGCAGCAATCAGGAAAATAAACTAAAAATCCTCTTTGAGGATGTGTCTTCTTGTAACTGCTCCAGGTCTGTCCTGTCCCTCTCTATTCCCAGTGAATTTAAAACAAATTAAAGCTCGTGTTTGATTCCTCCTCTCTTAGAAAGAGAAAAAGGAGAATCCGAACCGAGGAAATGTGAATCCGCGGAAAATCAAAACCCGGAAAGAGGAGTGGGAGAAGCTGAAAATGGGACAAGAATTTGTCGAGTCAAAGGACAAGCATGGTCCTGCTGGGTAAGCAAGTCTGGGGCTGGGTGATTGGGATGCAGTTCACCCTGCGCTGCAGCTCCTCCGGATCCACGGATCGATACTGCCACTAATCAGATTCTCCAAAGTAAATCCGTCTGCTGATTTAAAATTTGCCAAATAAATCAGGGAGCTGCACGGTTGGAACAAGGTGTCAGGAACGGCTCTGGCTGCTCTCGCTGCCTGTGGGCACAGAGGTGTTGGGAGCTTTGGCTCTGCCCCACGGCGATGCCCTTCCCTCACACCCAGCCGAGGGTGGCATCTCGGTGCCATTGTGTGATGGCTTTGTTACATTTCACAAATGGCTCTTCACACCCTAAAGTTGAAGCGGGGGCTGTCCCCATCCAAGTATTTCAAGCTACAGATCTCTCTTTAGCACTTCTGGCTTGGGAATTCATTTAACTTTTGACACCAGCAAGGCTGGAAGCAGACCGAATTCCCCACAATGCTCTTCTTCCTTGCAGCTTCCTTTCATATAAGAAAAAAATCTCTCTTTAAATCACACTCTCCAGCTAAAAATAAAACTTGCTTTTAGTTTAATAGGAGAACAGGTTTGGTTTCTAGCAGGGGAATCGAGCAGCACAACAGCACCATTTTCTTGCTCCTCTCTTCTCTCATGCGAGCATGTTCTTGCATTTGCATTCACTTGGGGTCCAGAGCCCCCAAAAATGGAGTGGTTCCCCCACCCCACAGTGAAATGAGTCCACTGAAAGTGTGAGAGTCTCTTTTCAGTACTATTCCAGCTTTGGATACTTGTTTTAATGGCATTGTGGTTTCCATTTTGATATTCTATTCTCAAGCTTATTTTTTGGCATCTTTGAGTATCTCCTGGTTTTGCCACTGATGATACTCAGTGTAGCTGCAAGTTCTTTAAGTCCAAGTTGGTCAGAACTCTTAAGTGCTTTTACAAAATCAAATGTTAAGAAAAATGCATTTATTCAGGTGTTTGCTTGTTTATTAAAATACATACTCCTGCTGTTCTGGTGTGTGGCAGCAATAAACAGGGCAGCACCTGAGCAAATTTTAGCCGGAGAATTATGCAGAGCAAACACATACGGGTGTATGTGGTTCTCCGTATAGGAGTCTTTGAGAAATAAAGGGGATTTTTTTTAATGATATAAAATCATGGACTGGTTTGGGTTGGAAAGGACCTTAAAGTCCATCCAGTTTCACTCCCTGCCATGGGCAGGGACACCTTCCACTGTCCCAGGCTGCTCCAAGCCTTGTCCAGCCTGGCCTTGGACACTTCCAGGGGTGGGGCAGCCAACCTCTCTGAACAACTCTCTGGGGGGAAAACGAGCTTTAGGCATTGCCTTGAGCTCTTCAAACAAAGGGCTCATCCTGCTTTTCCCAGGTACCCCTCCAACATGGTGTATCAGAACGGCAGCATCGGCTCCAACGAGAGCATGGATGGGAACTGCTACCCGCCACCGCCACAGACTGACTCTATTGTGCCACCACCTCCCTCATTCCCAGATGACAGCCTGCCTCCACCCCCGGTGGAATTTAGGTAAGCCTACGGGATCCCTTCTGTCACCAAGGAGTAGTAGGTGGTGTAAAAGGATGACATGAGACAGGCTGAGACAGTTCAGCAGAACTTCCTAACGGGTGTTGTATGGGAACCAGAATGCTCCTGCCTGGAAGGGAAGTGCAACTGCAGGCAGGGACAGAGGCACAGGCAGCACAGCTCTCCTTGAGTCCCAGCCACCGTCACCATTCCCAGGCGGAAGGGGAGAGCAGATTTATTCCACAGCGGTGTCCCAGTGGATGGTTTGGCTCCGTTGCCGGGGTTTTCCAATGCAGTTGTTCCACAGCATGGACTTTGGTTCCTTGTGTTCCATTTGGCACGTCGTGGAATTCTTGGGGGTGTCCTGTGCAGGGCCAGGGGTTGAGCACGATGATCCCTGTGAGTCCCTTCCAGCTCAGGATATTCCATGACAGAGCTTTGCAAAGAGCAGCTTCTTTAACCTCTTTTGCTCTGATCTGGGAGAAACGCAGGACATGGGCACTGGAGATGGAGATGTATTTAAATTTCAAGGACTTGAGCACAGCAGCTGCCTCCTTCCCAGAGACTTGGGTGCAAGTTCAGGTCATTTACTTTGGACTGAATGCAATGGTGACTCCCAGGCACCTCCAGAGATGAGAGTTATGGTCCAGCAGTGGCTCAAGATGCAGAGGGCAAAACAAGAGTAGACTTTTTCTGTTTTTAAAGACATTAAAACAGAGTCAAGAGGAACAAGAGAATGTCTGATAGACAGGGCTGCTTGGCTTGTCTCCATCTTATCCAAAGGCAGCAATGCTGCAGCAAAGGCTCTTCTGATGTGTCAGAGAGACCCAGCACTGCTCTCTGCAGCCTGTGCCTCTCGGGCAGAGCAGACACGAGCTCTCAGATGAAGCTCTCACTGCCTTATGCAGTTGCTTAGATCTCTGCCCAGCCCCACAGATCTCCCCTCTCTGGTTTTGTTTTGATGGTTGTTTTTAAGGAACCCTGGGAGGTAGATTTGATCTCCAGGAGTCTGTTTTGGATCAGCACTGTTAAAAATGGTGATGTTTTTGTGGCAAATGTACCTTAGACTTCTGTCTTGCCATGCAAGGAGGTGTCAGTTTGGGGCTTCCCTTACACAGGGTGTCACACTGTCACATGGGCAGTGCAGGCCTTGGGATGAGCAGAGCCTCCACAATGGGAGATTCAGTCCCTCGTGCATTGGTGTTTTCCATAAGAGCACATTGGGTTTCCACATCCTCCCTTCACTCCCCTCAGTGAGCTCTGAGACACGGCTGCTGCACTGCAGCTCCGAGCCGTGGGATCCAGGGAGGAGATCCGTTCCCAGCAGGTGCTCAGAGCATATGCTTTCCTGGCACCCCCGCCCTCCTCGTGGGGTTTATCCCAGCAGACATCCCTGATCCCTGCCTGGCGTGTCACGAGCCTGACCTCGGCTAGGAGGGGTGATGGCAGGAGCTCTGGGGCCAGGAGGCTGCTCCGAGCTCGGACAGCATTCCTGCCATCCCTAGAAGCTTTCCTTTGTTCTGGAGGTGTAGGCCAAAAGAAACAGTGCGAGGGAACTAAAAGCAAGGAGTGAGGTCTCATGGAAACATCACTTAAAGCTGGAACTTGGATTTTTTTTGTCTGGACTGCAGCAAACACACATGATTTGCATTAACATTGAGACTGTATAGTCTGATCTGGCCTCAGGGCTAATTCCCTGTCTCTGTCCTTCTGTTGCCACAGCTATCCTGTAGACAACCAAAGAGGTTCTGGTTCTGGAGGGCCCAAACGATCCAGCCTGGTTAGCCCAAGCCACCCGCCACCAGCTCCTCCGATCGGATCCCCCTCGGCAGCCAGGCCGGGCTTTGCTCCCCCTCCGGCTCCTCCTCCGCCACCACCACTGATGGAAAACAACCCCCCTCCACCGCCTCCCATGGGCTTCCCCTCCCCGGGAACCCCCCCGCCACCCTCGCCCCCTNACATCCAAGTCCAAGTCATCCCTGCCTGCGGTTAGCGATGCCAGGAGCGATCTGCTTTCGGCCATTCGGCAAGGTAAGGCTGTGTCTCCTTGGCCTCTGGAAAACCCTTGGGAACTGTCTCCTGGAAGGGATGTGACTGCCTTGCTGCTCAAGGCTTGTCCCTTGTGGTCTCTCCTTGTCTGCCCACCCTCATGAGCACCTTGCTGGGTTTTATGCTTCCCCCAACACCTTTGGAGATGGCAGTGCTGGAATTGGGGTGCTCCAGGTTCGTTGGGGAATGTACAGCAGTGGGGTTACCCCTCGGAGGGGCACAGAAAGGATTTGCTTCCCATTCCATCTCCCCACCCAGCCTGTCCTGGCTGTCACCATCAGTGTTACCCCAGCACTCCCAGCCTGCCTCGCTCAGAGCACTGTGACAAAGGGAGATCTCGGTGTGACCAAGCCCTTAGCGTGATCCCCTCCGTTCCTCCTTCCCAACAGGCTTCCAGCTGCGCAAGGTGGAGGAGCAGCGGGAGCAGGAGAAGCGGGATGTTGTAGGGAACGACGTGGCCACGATCCTGTCGCGCCGCATCGCGGTGGAATACAGCGACTCTGAGGACGACTCCTCCGAGTTCGATGAGGATGAGTGGTCGGATTAGCCACGCTCCCATCCCCTCCTTCCCTCCTCTCCTGGGTTCGCTTCTTACAGAATCAGGTGGCCAAACCTTGCACCACATCCTTTTCATCCCATAACCAAAGATGTGCCAAGGGTTTTCAGACAACCAGCAGCATATCTCCCCTCTCCCTCCCCCTCCAGCTTTGGCAGGACTCTGCTCTGCCTTTCCAAAAGGTCTCCTCACGGACACTGAGGATGCGGCGTTGGGATTTAGCTGGAGGGGGTGTAACGGTTGCTTATTTAAAAGAGAGCTAAACCTCCAGATTTTTGATGCCACCAGGCAGAGCACATATAAACCCTCCATCCTGAGGGATTTTTAAAGCAAAGATGGATGATCCTGTTGCGGCCGCGTGGCCTTTCGGATGAAGGACATTTTCAGCTGGTTTTCTCAGTGCAACAGCAGACAGCTGATCTGATGGCTCTTCCTTGCCAGTGAATACTGGTAGTGCTGCAAGAAAATGGGCTTTAAATGTCAGTTCTCTGCTGCATCCCACTGTCAAATAATCAGGTTTTTGGCAATAGTGCACAATTCTTTCCCCTCTGACCCCTAAGTATTAATTCCAGATCACCCTGTGTGGGGTGCACTTCCCGGCCCCGGTGCTGCCGAGTGCCTTGGGTGCGATGTAAGGAGGGACTTTTTTATTTTAGAAGCTGCCTTTACCTTCCTCAAATCTCCTGGACTGCTTTGCCAAGAGGAGACTCGCACAGAGGGATGTAAAACCAGGGCAGGATGCTTGCTCAGCTTCCCACTCCTGGGAAAACAGAGCCACTGCCCCACTGAGACACATCTGTGGTCAGCTCCGGGCGGTGGCCAGACCTCGCCGGGCTGATTTTTTCCAATTCATGCTGAGATTGTGTTTTAAAATTCCAAATCCAGTGCCTAAGACAGGGAGATGGGGTGGGGAGGGGTTCTCTGAACACCAGGCACTGTGGTGGTCTTTGGCCTGGCCAGGGCAGTTTGAGAGGTGCTTTTTTTAGCGGGGTGACCGTACTTTTAACACAGGGACTTAAATGCTGGTATTGCCTTTGCTTCTTCTCCCTTCCCCCTAGGGAGGGGAGTTCGTGTGCCTAAAAACATCGTGTGTGTGAACTGAGTTGCCCATCAGTTACATCAGACCTAACCTACCCTAATTCTGTTATTATAATTCATTAGTTAATTTTAAGAGAACGTTTCTTTTCCTCACTAACCCTGTGAATTAATTCCCAGGCTGCTCACTATAGATCCAGTACTGGCAGGGGAAAATGGGGAATTTGAACTAGCTGACCTCGGTTTTATTGCTGTTTTATGTTACCTTACATAGAATATGAGCATATCTTGGAAATCTAACCCAGATACCCCGATGTGTATTTTAATTTGGACATGACTCAGTAAGGGTCATGCAAAAAGCAATTCCAAAGCCTTTTTGAGGTTATGGGTCCAGCTGTTGTGGGATGTGTGTCCCACTAAGACCAACTCTCCCATCTTTTTGCCTTTCCTAAAGTATTTCACCAGCCTGTGCCTGTCTCTCTTCCCTGCCTCGCCTCCTTTAATGATGTTGCTGATACCTGGAACGCTGGGCCCTGCCCGAGGCTTGCTGGAAATCCTGCTTGGGAGTTGATTGATGGCTGCAGCTTGTGCCATCGAGTTCTTACTGATGCCTTGTGTGTGTGTGCGTGTGTGCATTTTAATCTTGGCTGGGGCAGGGATGGCCTGGAGGATGGGCTGGGGGTGCGGATCAAGCTGGGGCCCAGCGAGACCCCAGAGATTCCCCAGGTGGCTGCGCCATCGGGTTTTGTCTGCAGGCAGGATGCGGAGGGCGTAGGCAGCGATGGGCTGGGAACATCTGAGCAGCACTAGTGCCAGGTTCTGGAAGAGGGAACAAACCTCTGGAGTGCAGGTGAGCCGTGGTGCAGTGGAGAGGCTGGGAAATGCAAAGGGATGGTTGCTGCAAGCTGGGTGAGGGGATGAGAGAGGCACTGCCTCATTCTGCTGCTCTTCCTAAGCATCCTCCTCCGGCTGCTCCCAGAGACAGGTTCCCGGGGAACAGGCCCTGAGCTAACCCGGGCTGACAGCAGGATCACACAGGGGAGCCAGGAGCCCGCAAACGCCAAACCTGGCTAAATTTGAGATTGCCTTAACTAGACTTAGCCCTCGTTGGGAAAGGGGAGCGAGCCTTCCTGCCGCCTGCACTACGGAGAAGTGCCATATTCCCTGAGCCCCCCCGGTGCTGTGTCAGGCAGGGCCGTGCCTGGGGCGCTGGGGACAGTCCCTCGCACTCTGCCTGTTGCACAAGGATGCTGCTGTGTGGGCACAGGCGGCTCCTCCGGCCTCCTGGCAGCGGCACGGACGCTGCCGTGTCCCTGCAAGCCTGCTGGAAACGCCCTCTGCTCCCAAATCCCATCCCAGGGCAGGAATCAAAACTGCAGGATCCTAAACAGAAGGGCTGTGGACAGGTAGGGAAGGTTGGTTGTTGGAGTGTTTTTTAAATCTCCTTTGATTCCTGCTTTTTTTTCCCCTTAAATCTTTGGTTGCCAAGCGAGCTTAGCCTGTGTGGGGATCCCTGAGAAAGAGCCCCTCTAGAGGGACCATCTCTGAGCATCGTTGCAAAATCGCACAGCTCTGGGCCACCAAGTGAGCTCGGTGTTTTTGAAAGCAGTAGGGGAGGAGGAGAGGTGCCAAAACCAACCTTTGCAAGACAGAGCAGCTGCGCTGGGAGCGCAGGGCTGTCCTGCCACCTCTGCCCTCGTGTCGTGGGCTCTCGCTCCTTCCTCCCCTCATCCCACATGAGGCTGGGGCGAACCAGCCCCGGCCCGAGCCGGTGCTCCCCCCCGAGCAGCCTCCCGTCTCCACTGCAGCCATTTCGCCCATCCTGGGAGCCGCTGGCTCGGGGCTGCAAGTCCGGGCAGGCACGGCCGCCTTCCCTTCCCTTCCCTTCCCTGGTTAAACATTCTCCCGGTGTCCTCGCCCGCAGTGCTTGGCTGCTGCTGCCGGCAGCCTCTCCCCCGCCGCCCCCCTCCCCTGGCTGGGAAAGCCTCGTCCCGGCTCCCCGGGCTCAGCCCCGAGCCGCAGCCGGTGACCTTCACTGCTTCTCCTCTCCTTATCAGAGCCAGAGCACGGGCCAGAGCCGGGGAAGGGGCTCCCGGAGGTCCCACACGGCTGAGGAATCGTGCAGAGTGTCATTTCAGGGAAAGGATAGATTGGATTTTTTTTTTTTTTTTCCAGAACATGAACTTATTTAACGTGTTTCTTTTGGAAGTCCCTGCCCTGGAGGGGCTCTGGGAGGGAGCTGCCTGGCAGGGCAGATGCAGCTGCCCCGGGTCAGGTTTCACTGCTGTTGGATTTCGGGGGTGCTTTCTTCTCTTCCTTTTTAAACAAAGCCTTGAAGTGGAAGTGGATCCGATGTTTTTATTACTGTATTAACATTCATTTTAATTCATTTCAGAAACTAACCCATTTTTCTTCCTGATTAGAATGTCATAGAATTAGACGAGCTGTAACCCCTCCTGAAGTGCCTTATTTTCCTACATGATATAAATATATTTATAAGAGTAATTATTCCACTTGTATCTTAGGGGTTTATTGCTGAGCAGGAGATAAGGTGGGAGAGGAGGGATGGGAAGTGCCCTCCACGGACCCAGCCAGGCTGGGGGTCGGAAGGGCGACATTTGATGGATACTCTCAGGGTGCAGGGGGTTCCTCGCTTCAGACCAAAGGAGTTTCAGCAGTGAAACTCTGCTTAGAAAGAAGAAAAAAGGACAAAAAACCCCAAACTTGTGAGCAAAATACTGTAGATTTGTCGGGTTTTTTTTTTTACCCCTGCAAAATAAACACTGATGGCCGGACTCTGCGGGGAGGCAGTGGGTGTGGGGGATCAGAGCTCGCCCCTGGTCCGTGCTTGCACATCCCGGTGCAGACTCCCTGCCTTCTGTATTCCCATGTAATGTCTGTGCTTTTCCCTGTCGGTTGCTGTATAAGCCAGATTTCCTGCTGCTTTGTTTTGTTGTTTTTAATAATCAGCTCAGTAACCCCTGGACGAAGATCCCAACTGCAAATATTTTGTAATGTACATGTATAAAAAAAAGAAGTAATAATTTTTTTGATTCTTTTTTGAAATTTGATAAAACCTTTCTATCCAGTTGGTGCCTGTGTGTGTCACTGTGGGGGTGTGAGCCCGGGCCTGGCACAGGGGCTGCGGGGCCACCAGAGCCAGTCGTGCCTGTCCTGATGTCCTCGGTACAGCTGCCAGGGTGTCCCTTGGGGAGCCCGGTGTCCGTGGAGGTGCCGGCTGTGTCCGGCCCAGGCGGAGGCCGAGGAAAGCTGGCACATCCCGAGCTGTCCGGCAAGCACCATCGGCACAGACACCTTTCCCGTGCCCTGGTGGGCCGAGGGCTGTTATCAGCAGGAATTTGAGGGTCACAGCACCAAGGAAGCCCCATCCAGGAGCAGCCTCCAGCCTCCCTGCAGCACTCCCAGCCATAGGAAATGAGCCCGGGCTCCATCTTGCAGAGCAGAGCCGCTGCAGCTGGGCTGGGAAGGGGCTGCAGCAGCTTTTTGCCTCCATTTCGCAGCTCCAGGTCCCTCGTGCAGTGAATGTGCCTGGCAGTGGTGGCTGCTGGCCCCGAGCTCAGGTGCCTCGTCTGGCCTCGCTCCGTGGGGCTCTGTTTTCTTGCTGGTTGGTGAAGAGCAACAAAAGGCTCCGTCCCTGCTGCTCCTCGTCCCTGCTTTTACCGCGGGCTTTGCTCTGCCAAATTCCCTTGGCTTTAGGAGACACCGGTGCCTCGCTCCGCAGCGCTGTGCCTTTCTTGGCTGACAATGGTCCCTGGCTGCAAAACCTCATTAGATTAATTGGCCTTGCCAGCTCCTGAACAAGCAAGGCCTTTAGTCGTGCTGGGGCGCAGAGGGCAGGGGAAGGAGGGAGCTCTGGGGCTTCCACACTCCCTCGAGCTGCATGTCCCAGCTCTTGGCTCCAGCTGGAGCCTGGGAGGAGCAACTGGAGCTCCTGGCTGCCTTTGGATGGGTGCGGCTGTGGCCAGGTGGTGCCTCTGCTTTTTTGGGGTGCAGGACGACACGTAGCCTTATGCTTTTGGAGTGACAGCCCTTGGAAGTCATCTTTGGAGTCTGGGAGGTGTTGGTGAGTTGTGTGCTGGTTTAACCCCCTAAACGACAGGGAGATCTTAATCCCAGATCTGCCTTCCTGGGTAGGGGAAGGGCCCTGTGCTTCCACCCTCCATGGAGCCAGGGGAGCTCCCACAGGCCGAGGTTTAGCTCAGTGCAGGGAGGAGAAGCCCAGCAGTGATTGATTGTGTGAGCCCCAGCCCTGCCCACGAGCAGCTTTCCTGCCGCAGCTGGGGCAGTGTCTCCTCAGCTCTGCAGCCTTGGCACACCGACCTTGGCCCCGGCCTTTGATCCCTCTCCGTGCCCGTCTGTCTCTTCCACATGACTCGGCACAGGATCACAGCTGGCCGGGCTGCGGCTTCACAGGAGCCCCCGTCTCCAAAGACCTATTTAATTTTCTCCTTCAAGGTGGTGTTAGCAACACCCAGAAGATGCTGCCGGCTGCCTTGGACGAGTGGGCTGCGTGTCCTTTCCACCACTGACGTCAGCTTCTCTCCCTTAATTCCCCCTCTGGGACCAAAGCGAGTGCAGGCGCTGCCAGCTCGGATCAGCGTTAACAGCCTGCTCTCCCAGTGTGTGGCAGCGCTCCGCCGTGCCAATGTCACCCCCGACTCGCGCTGCCGTCCCTGGCCAAGCAGCCATGGGTGGTGGGAGAGCACTACCCTCTCCCTGCATCCTGGGAAGGGCCCGGTGCCAGCAGAGAGTCCCCGTTCCTCGCACGTAGGTGTGCTGAGATGGCAGCTCAGCCCCTCAGAAATGGCTGACTCCTCTCTCGCTCTCTTGCTGCCTGGTGGGTTTTTTTCTCTCCTCCTCCCTGCCTTTGCTGTTGCCTACGCGGTTGTGTGGGGAAGGCAATCGGCTCCCGTGCTGCGGATGGCTTTATCTGTAACTCTTCCATCTGCTCACAGCAGCTCACAAATAACCACGGGGTGCCAGAGGAATTATGTTATTTGGAGCTCAAGTTTCTGCAGTCTGGCAGGGCAGCAGCTCTGCGCCGGGCTCAGCCGCTCTGCAAAGGCCAGCGCCGGCGTGGCCAGGGCTTAAGGCAGGAGCTGGGGATGTGGCCAGGGCCGAATTACTCTCCCCATCCAGTCACACAAAGCCCCAGCCCCGAGCCAGCATGGAAGCCTGGTCCTCTGGGAGCTTCCTGTGGAGAGCAGAGGGTCCTGCTGGGGCGCCGCACAGCCGTGGGCTGGTGGCACGAAGCCGCCTCCTGCACCAGCAGGGATGAAACGGGCGGCTGCTGACCCCCTCTCCCTGCACTTCGCTGTTTCCCACCAAGCACAGCCCTTTCGGACACGCTTCCCTCCCTGGGAAGCACCATCCAGTGCCTGCAGAGCTGTGGCTGCGGCGGTGGCCGGGGACGATGCTCGAGGCCGAGCTGTGCCGGGAAATGCCTCCCGCTGCCTCCGGCATTTGGTAAAACACTTACAGCAGGGCCGTGTTTTCTTCATTTCCTGCCTGCTCCTGCTTCCAAGGAAACAAAATCCCCCAAGCCAGGGCTGAGGTTTCTCATTTAAATGTAACCCAGGCCCATAACTGGAGCTGCCAGCCCTCCCCACGGCCCAGCGGCCCCAGGGTGGTGCAGGGGCTACGTCAGGACTCGTGGTCCCATTGTGGGCGCTCCAGTAAGGCACTGGGAGCAGAGACCCATCCCTGGGATGGGGTGTGGGGAAGGGCAGCGCTCGGCTGTGCCCCAGGCAGAGCACTTGGGGTTCAGGGTGCCAGGGGGAGGCTTTGGGGTAGCAGCAACCTCCTTCCCTCCTCCCGTCTGGCAAAACCCCAGTGGTTTTGGCACCAGGGCTGGAGCAGGAGCTCCAGAGCGGGTGGTTTGGGACCAGCCCTGGCTCCGCTGTGGGTGCTGCCAGCTCTCTCACCTGCACGGTGGCCAAGGGCAAGTGCTTGGAGCCAGATCTGGGCCCCGCTGCTGCCAGCAGGACCAGGGCTGCCCACACTGGACAAGGGGAGCAAACCCACCCTGCCCCCCCTGTCTGCACTGCAGCACGGGCAGGGCTTGGAGGCAAGAGCTGCCTGTGCTTGCGGCATCTGCTGGGAGCTGGGAAGGGCTGGCCCTGCCAGATGTGCGAGCACAGCTGGGGTGAGGCCGTGCCCACGTCTCTTAGCTCATATTTTAACCCCAAAGTTGGGCTGCTGGTCCCCCCCGAGCCTCTCCTGCACATCCCTGGCGTGGGGGTGGCTGCTCAGCGCTCTGGCGCCTTCTTGGATGGATTTGACTCTTTTTTATAGCTTCACTTTCTGCATCTTTCTCCACCAAAAAAGGGAGCAGGCTGGGCCCTGCTGTATCTCCCCGCCCGGTGCCTCCTGCTCCATCATCCCCCAAAGGCCTGGAGCAGCCAGGAACGTCTCTGGACTCGCTGGAGCGCTGGGAGAGCACTGGCAGGGCCGGGGTCGTGGCTTCCTCCAGCCCATGAGCTCCCCTCATCCGTCCTGGCAGCAGGGAACCGGACACAGGTAGGAGCCCAAGGGTGCATTTCCCACCGGGAAGGGGGCACATGGAGCAGCCACACGCTGGGCAGTGGCCGCCGTGGTGGCAGCAGGGGACGGGGCTGTGAGGGTGACATTCTCGGGGTGGTGGGGACAAGGATTCAGCGAGGGCTCAGCTCCCACAGCTCCCGAATTGCTGGTCCTGGGGAAACGCCCTGGCCTGAGTTGTGATGGCTTTTGATGTCACACTGTCACTGTGGGTCACCGCAGCCACAGAGCCCTCTGCGTGCCCCGATCAGTCCGGGAAGCTCCGGCACAGCCCTGCCAGGAGCTGGGAAAGGGGGGCTGCAGCCCTGTGCCCACCCCCACTGCCAGCCGTGGGGGGTGGGAGCCGAGGAGGGGTCCCAGCAGAGCTGAACGGTGCTGCCTGTGTGCCCTGCACACTCTGGTGTATCACCCTGTCCCGAGGGGAAGTGACAGGGACCCCAGGGAGTAGGAGGAACTGGAGGGGCTTGCACACCGTGGAGAAGCTCCCTCAGAAGACATCAGCAGGGGAGGCACAAGGGAGAGGAAAGCTGTCTCAGCTGCCATGTGATGTTGACATAAGAATCACCAGGTAAAAACTGCCCCTGAATACAGCAGAGCTGGGAATTACGGGATTTTTCTCTGCTGGGGGAGGCAGGCTCGGGAATTATCTCCCGGCCGAGGGTGCTCAGCTGAGCCCGGGGCTACAATGAACACTCCAACCTCTGGCTTAACCTCGGCAGGGACAAGGGGAGCCCGAAATTCCCCATCCCGGGGGCTGAGCCCAGCCCTGGGAGAGCAGGAGACAATCTGTGGGTCCCTCAGCCCCCCCAGCCCCATCTCCCCCCATCGCTTGCTAACACAGCCCCTCGCCAGCGCTCGGCCGAGGGAAATCTTCATTTCCTTTGCAATAAACAGCCCCAGCCCTCGGGGCTGCCACCAGGTCCCCGAGCCCAGGGTGAAGCGGAGCCCCGGGGGCCGCGCACATCCCCCCGCACCGAGCGGGCCCGGCTGCTCCCGGCCCCGGGCTCTGCCACATCCCGGCGCGGCTGCGGATGCTCAAACGCCTGTGAGAAACCTGCTGCTCCCTGACCGGGGCTCTGGGGGCACGGGGGGCTCTGGGGGCGCAGAGGCTGCTACCGGAGGGGCTGAGCTGCCCTAATTAGCTCTGCCATCATTAACTTCGCCTTCCCTGCGACCGGCAGGCAGCTGGGGCAGCAGGGATGGGTGTCCCAGATCCTGTGTGAGCGGCGACTTTCGGAGCACGGGAATCTCAGTGTGGGGGTGCTGGGCACGGCCCCCCTGTGCCCCCTTCAGCAGGAGAGGGGCTGGGGGCAGCGATGGGGGCAGAGAT
>VZTH01018710.1:0-21449 GCA_013397815.1 Aleadryas rufinucha
GCCGCTCCCCCTCAGCCGGCAGGGCCGGGCCCGCCATGGCCCCCGCCTGGATCGGCCGCCTCTGCCTCCTCCTGCTCTGCCTCTGCGGGGAGGCCGCCGCGGGGTGAGTGCGCCGGGCCGCGCCCACGGGCCTCGGGGGGGGTCCGCCTCTGCACCGGGCCTTCCCCCTACTCAGGGTCGGCGGCCGCGGGGCTGACGGGACCCCGCTCCCTTCCCCTCATGGCTTTCCTCTCACCTCTTTCCCCTCGCCCCATTCCCTTCTCTCTCCCATTCCCCTCTCCCTCCTCCTCTCTCCCATCCCCGCTCTCCTTCACCCTCTCCCCGTTCCCTTCTCCCGTCCCTCACCTTCTCTCTCCCCCCACGGCAGGAGAGACTTCTACAAGATCCTGGGGGTGTCCCGCGGCGCCTCCATCAAGGACATCAAGAAGGCTTATCGCAAACTGGCGCTGCAGCTCCATCCCGACAGGAACCCCGACGACCCCCGGGCGCAGGAGAAGTTCCAGGACCTGGGCGCTGCCTACGAGGTGAGGCCGGGGGCCGGGAATGTCCTTCCCGGCCTGGGAAGGGGGGATGGGGCTCGTAGTAAAACAGGCTGGAGCTTGGCCATTGAGACTCGTGATGGTTCATCCTGTAACATTCAGGGGATGGCAGAGGAGGTTTGTAGGGAATGTGAGGGCTCTTCCATGAGGTGCAGCTGGAATCCAGCCTTCCCCTGTTACCATGTCAAATTCCATCTTGCCCCTGTTAATATATCGAATTCTGTCCTACACCTTTTCTTATCACAGAATCCCAGGATGATTTAGGTTGGAAGGGATTTAAAGATGATCTCATTCCATCCCCTTGCTGTGGGCAGGGACACCTCCCCATCAAATTCCCTTCCTTCCTTCTCCTTCTCATCAATTTCCATCCTCCCCCTATTACTACAGCAAATTCCATCCTGTCCCTGTTAACACATCCAATTCCAGACACTCTCCCAAAGGAAAAACAAGGATAGAGAGGATACCAGCTTGCTTGCAGAGCTGCTCCTGCCAGAGGACAATCCAACACCTCAGCTCTCTCAGCCAGGAGGAAGCCAAGGCACCAGCTTAAAGTTCTTTGGAATCTATTACCAGTTCCTCAAGGGACAAGTGGAGGTGCAGCAGCTCCGAGTGCACCTAGGGCCTGGCTGGGATTAATCGGTTGGGATGAGAAGTGAAAGGTGCTGGCCTTGGCTTTAGAGGATATTAAATGAGAAAACTAATTGTGGGTCACAGGAGGATTCCTGTTATTCCATGATAATGTTGTGGCATGCAAATGATCCCTCACACTAATAGCACAGTGCATTAAATAAACCAAATATAGATTATTGTATTGCCCAAAGGTTTGGAGCCAAAGCCTGCTTTCCTTGGCTGTGCATACACAGTGATGGGATGCAGGCTGTTTCTTCCATGTTTTCTGTCCTTTCTGTCCTCCTTCTGTCACTGCTGGACTCCTTCTGCTCCTGCTCTCCCCTGTGCAGCAGAGGGAGCACCCTGAGGTGCTGAAAAATTCCATTAGCAAAAATTCCTAGCAGTGGCTTGCTCTTTGGGCGGGAGGTCGGGGTCCTTTGGGAAGAATCCAGCTGCAGGGGAAAGGGTTTGTAGCCTGGCTCCTGCTTCCTTCCATCCCTGGTGCTCCTCAGATATGCAAATATACCTCAAATGAGGAAGTGAGAGAACCAGCTGGAATTTATTTCTCTGTGTGGAGAAAGAAAACTGTTCACTTCAGTTTTGTCTCAGAGCTGGGACCCTTTTTTAGTTCAGACTTAAATAAACTGGCCTAATTATCACAGGGAAAACGAACATAAAGACATTTTTTGTGGATAAAAGTAATTCCCTGTCATTTGCAGCACCTCAGGATTGATGCATGTGGAGCTGTGAGCTTGGTGCTGCTGCTGTGAGCTGGGATCTTGTTGGCACTTCATGCTGGGAAAGGATTTCTCTGCCTCTTCCTTGAGTTCCAGTTGATTTAAATCTTTGCCAGCAGTTGGGATTATTCTTTATATTTAAAAGCTGGCTGAAAAAATGGTTGTAAAATCAAATCACAAATCCAGTATTGGTGTGGGGGGGGGTTTGGAGGAAGCTTTTGATGCCCTTCCTGCAAGGTCTTTATCTGTGTTTAGCCAGGACAGCTTGGGAATCCTTCTGCTGAATTAGCTGTGGGATACAGGGAGTTGATTGGGTTGTTTTGGGCAAAATGGAGCCAGAATTGGGTGTCCCTTATAACCTAAACCAGAATTCTCCTTACCATAAAGCCTCTGTTAACAGCACTGCTGCTCAGGGTCTGGGTAGCTGATTATGGCAAAGTTTTCCCCAAAAATGGAGGGGAAAGTAGGTTAATGAACCTGCTCAGCCTCTTCATTTTCACAGGCTCGGTGATTCCAGCCTGGAGCTGCGTGGTCTGAATTCAGCTGTTTCAATTAGGAAGGAGACTGATCCCAGGAGGGGGAGCTGAGACTCTTCTAAGAAGAATCATGAGTCTCAGGATGGATTTGGGAGGAATTTCCATGGGAATCTCAAGTGGCAAAGGGAGAACTGAACCCTCACCTACTGGGTGAAAGTAGTGACGTCACCACTGATTCTTTTCCCTGTTGCTGGCATTTAGCAGTGGTGATAATCCCACAGAATCTCAGGATGGTTTGGGTTGGGAGGGACCTTAAATGTCAGCCAGTCCCACCCCCTGCCATGGGCAGGGACACCTTCCACTATCACAGGCTGCTCCAAGCCCCTCCAACCTGGCCTTGGACACTGCCAGGGATGGGGCAGGTGAACCAGCTGCCCAACACCCCTAATTCAGGCTGGTTTTCATCTTTTAGCTGCTTCTCCACCTGTTCCCACTCCTGTCCAGCCTTCTGAAAGCCAGCCTGGCAACTCTGGCCTTTCCAAATATGATCCATGGGGGAGGAGGGGCAAGGAAGACTAAATGTGACCAGAGACTTCTGGATCTCTGAGGCAGGAAAGAGCAAAGATCAAAGCTCAGGAAATAAAATCGATGCTTTACAGTCATAAAAGTCATGGCTGGGACACAGAGGTGGTGGTGTGTGATTATTTCTTTCAGTGTGTCCTGCTGTGTGGGATTTGAGTTATTCCTTCTGATTCTTTTTTAATATTCAAGATAAACTCAGTGTTTACATTTTCTGTGTTGCTCCTGATTTTTTAATGAATGAAATGTGTTTAATTATTACGGGCTTAACTTCTCTAGACAGCACAGCAAGCAGGGCTCCTGTAGTGTCCCCAGTGAAAAGTGCTGGGGGACCTTCAGAGCCTTGTCCAACACCTCCCCTCAGCTCCAGGTGAAAGCCTTTCCTGCATCCCTGCCTTTTCCAGGTGCTGTCGGACGAGGAGAAGAGGAAGCAGTACGATGCCTACGGAGAGGAGGGCCTGAAGGATGGGCACCAGAGCTCCCACGGAGACATCTTCTCCCAGTAAGGAGGTTTAACCCCCTTGGGCTGTCCTGCAGCTGCTGCTCTGATTCTGTGATGCTCAAGCAGCCCTTTGATGGGGTTTTTACCTGGGCCAGGGTCGCTGATGTGCGAGTTGAGAGCTGGAAGGCACACATTTCCAGTGGGTATCCCACATGCAATTTCCAGTGTTGGTGTGCACCACTCCTTGCTGCAAGCAGGAACCAGTGGAGACTTCCCACATGGGCACCTCTGGGCACTGTGGGTGATTTTCCAGGTGCAGCACCTGCTCCAAACACGTGGAAACTTTCTCAGGTTGTCTGTGTGTGATTGGGGTTTAACCTGTTGTCACACATCACTTTGGGGACACTTTTCCTTCTGCAAAGCAATGCTGTGGTTACTTGCACAGCACCTGTAGAATTTGGAGCATTAAAAACCAAAGGCACTTGCACATTGCTTGGACAGAACCTGATTTTCTGCCCCTTTGGATAAATTTCCTAAAATAATTCCAGAAGTTGCTCAGCTCCTGTAGTCCTGGGTGAGGACTTGCACTGCTGCTCTGCTCTGTTCTGAGGACAATATGCAGGATTCTTAGGGCATTTTCCTCATCCCTGTTGTCCTCAGACTACTGAAAACCAACTTGCTAGCAGTGACTTGCAGTGCTACTCAGAGTTTACACCTTGTGGTGGTGGCAGCTGAGCAGCAGTGCAGTGTGGAGAGGTCAAATTTCAATTTTCTCCTCCAAATTTTGTTTTCTTCAGTGCAGAAAACTCTTCCAAAGTGGCTGCTTTGTTTGAAGGCTTTAGTTGTGTTCTGCAGGAGCACAGAGAGGTTCCTGGATTTACTCTGGAGCTTTAGGACTGCAAGGAGGCTGTTCTTTAGTAGAGTAGAAGCATTTGCCTGGAATTCCTTCCTGACTTAATCAATGTGCTTAACTCCAGCTTCTTTGGGGACTTTGGATTCATGTTTGGAGGAAACCCTCGCCAGCAGGACAGGAATATTCCCCGGGGAAGTGACATCATCGTGGACCTGGAGGTCACACTGGAGGAGGTGTATTCAGGAAACTTTGTAGAAGTAAGTTCACTTGTCTCCATGTTTCCAGGTGTTCCCAGGTTTGAGGTGCCTGACCAGAGCTCAGAAGATCTTCTCCCAAAAATCAGAGCTGAAGTAGATGCTCCTTTTCTGTGTCTGGCAGTGGAGGATGTTGTGGGGCTGTTTCCTGTAGTTTACTGAAGAAACCTCACATTTATTCACCTTTTGCATCTGGCAGTGTCTCCAGAAAGTTTGATTACACTGATTTATTGGCTGTCAGTCACCAGCTCAGCTTGATTAGTGCAGCAGCCCAGTTGGAAGAGGTGGAAATTGTCCCTCTGTAGGATTTAGGGATATTTGAGGGGCTGTTCATAAGCTTCAAATTCGCTTTGCAATTCTTGCAAAACCACACTGAGGACTTTTCAGTCTCCTATGGCCAAACTGCAAGTTTCCAGATGATATAACCGAGAAGAGTATGTGGAAAAGTATTATCTTCTTCTAAGCAAGCTCCATCTCTGGTGCTGACAGTCCCTCCTGTCTGCACGTTGGCTTTCCTCTGGTTGATTTTGTGTTGTGGCTGTTGGGGAAACTCCAGAGAATTTCCTCGTTGTGTGGGACAAGGAATTGTCATAACCAAAGCAGGGGGTGTTCCACCCTAGTGTTACCTTTCCTGTGTGGAAAAGGAAAGAGAATGGCAATAGTGGTGTCAGAGAGAGCTTTTCTGGTGTCTGATGTGTGATCACAAGGTGAAAACTTGTCAAGTGTTTTGCTGAGGCCACATTTGGAGCTGCTGTGGCAGCACCACACAACAACGTGTCCCTGCCCAGTGCATGGGGCTGGAATTAAATGATGTTGAAGGTCCCTTCCAACCCAAACCATTCTCTGTTCAGAGAAATCCAGACCCCTGAGGAGACCCAGGAAGGCTGGCATCAACCTCTCCCTCTTCCCTGCAGGTTGTCAGGAACAAGCCAGTGGCAAGACAGGCACCTGGCAAACGGAAATGCAACTGCAGGCAGGAGATGAGAACCACCCAGCTGGGGCCTGGGCGCTTCCAGATGACTCAGGAAGTTGTTTGTGATGAATGTCCCAACGTCAAGTGAGTTTGGTGCTCTTTCCTGCTCCCCAGAACCATAAATTCCGTGGGTTTATGTGCTAATATTGGGATGTTTATTCCGAAACCCACCACTAGGTGGGGGAACGCGCCTGTATTCCAAGGAAGTGCTCGGGACTTCGGGAAGGTTTAACACCGGCTTCTCATTTCCAGGGAGCCACTCTTTGTTCTCTCGGCAGAGACAGCCACCTCTGTTGGGTGCAGAGCTCCCCAATTTCCTCTTCCAGCCTTTTATTCCTTGCACAGCCACACTGCAGTGGAAATTCCACAGCTAAATCTGAACGGGAAGCACACAGCTGGGAACAACTGGGTATGGAATGCCATGCTGTAGTCACACACCCTGGTGCTCACTGTACATTTGAGAGCTTTTAACTTCACCTTCTCTACTCCCTGAGTCTCAGCTCACCAAAAAGGCAGCTCTGACCCTCTAGGTTTAGATGTGAGCAAAGAGAGCACGTGTGAGCTTGTAGGGGTGTTCTCCTTACCCCAGTAACACCAATTAAAAGTCGAGATGAAGTTGAAATAAATAAATGAAGTTGAAAACTGAGTGCTGGGTTGCTCTTCCCCTTTTCAGGCTGGTGAACGAGGAGCGGACGCTGGAGGTGGAGATAGAGCCAGGGGTGAGGGATGGCATGGAGTACCCCTTCATCGGGGAAGGTGAGTGTGTGCCCTGCTCTGAGCTGCTCCTCTTCCATGGCTCTCTGGCACTGGCAGTGCCCAAGCCCCCTGTGTGGTTGGGAGTGCTGTGTCCTCTGCACGTGCTGAAATCCAGGAGCATGTTCCTAAGTCTGGATAACACAGTTCCACTCCCTTAGCTGGGAGTGGGGACGTGCACAAAACCAGCTCTAGATCTGATGTTTCGCGTAACACTTGGGCAGGAGCATCTGTTCCAGGCTTGAGCATGTGAAGGGATCCCTCTGCCCAAGGAGATGAAGCCCTTCAGTGACTGAAGGACATCATTAACATGCAGGCAGCTCTTCCAGAACAGCAGAGGTGTGACCTTGCTGAGGCAACACTCAGAAAGTCCTAAGCTCTTTAGGATATGTTTAAGCAGAATTTCGGTCATCCAGAGATCAATTAGTTGTTTTCTTTTCCTTTGACTTGTGAGCTACAAGTCTGTAATATCCTGCTTGTCTCTCCACTTGTTCCTAACTATTTCCTTTAAAGAAAGCTTTCCTTTCTCCCCCACAGGTGAGCCCCACGTGGATGGGGAGCCAGGAGATTTGCGCTTCCGAATAAAAGTTCTTAAGTAAGTCCATGGCCTGGTTAGGCTCTTGCTTGGCTAGGTGCAGCTTGTCCTTCAGCAGGGCAGGTGCAGGCCTGGCACCCAGGGCTGTGCAGGATGCTCAGCCCTCGTGGTGCTGGAGGAGCTGGATTTGATGCTGTTAAAAGTGGAATTATCAGAGTATCTTGATTTTTTTGGCTTGAATTCACCGTGTGTGATTCAGATGAAATAGCTCCTTTTTCCTAGCACACAATCTCCCTGTTGTAAGGAAATGCACTACTAAGAAAATTGCTCTGTGAGTCAGGACTTCTTGCCACACCTCACCACTCAGTGCCCTAGAAATAGAAAAGTCACTTATCAGTGCATATCTTACACAGGAAAATGAGGCTAAATTTGATTCACTCCTCACTTCCCTTCCTATTTCTATTTTCTCCAAACTCCCAAATAGAAGGAAAGAAGCTGTTTCCCCTCTGGAGAAGGAGAAAAGTTCAATGGCTCTTATTTCCACAGGCACCCAGTGTTTGAAAGGAGAGGAGATGACTTGTACACAAACGTGACAATCTCGCTGGTCGAGGCACTGACAGGCTTTGAGATGGATATTGCCCACCTGGATGGGCACAAGGTAAGGCCCAGGGTGTTGTGTGTGTGTATCCCAAATTCACCTGCAGCTCTGTGCTGAGGGTTGGCTTGCTCAGGGTCTGGTTATCTACAGAATTCCCTATGCTGGAGCATTCCAGGTCAATTCCCAAGGAGCCAAAATGGGCTCTCTACGAGGAGTGCACAGTGTGTGTCTCACTTCCAGGCTGTCCCAGCAGTGGGTGGTGTTAGTTCTGGCACGTGTCCAGTAAAACTGCCTGGACCCGTCGGATATCACTGGTTTTGGCAAGGAATCAATGCCAGTTGGAGCTTTCCAGTGGGTTGGAAAGAGTGTTGGAGTGTTGGGGTGCGCACACAGAACATGGACTGACCAGGAAGGTGGTGGAGTCCCCATCCCTGGAGGTGTCCAGTGGGTTGGAAAGAGTGTTGGAGTGTTGGGGTGCACACACAGAGCATGGACTGACCAGGGAGGTGGTGGAGTCCCCATCCCTGGAGATGTCCAGTGGATTGGAAAGAGTGTTGGAGTGTTGGGGTGCACACACAGAACATGGACTGACCAGGGAGGTGGTGGAGTCCCCATCCCTGGAGGTGTCCAGGGAACATCTGGATGTGGCCCTCAGTGCTCTGTTCTGGTTGACAAGGTGGGGATCAGTCACGGCTTGGACTCAATGATCTTGGCAGTCTTTCCCAGCCTCAGCAATCCTGATCCTGTAACACTGACAATGTTCTAAAATTCCTTTTCTCCCCAGGTTCACATTGCCCGGGATAAAACCACAAAACCCGGCGCCAAACTGTGGAAGAAGGGAGAAGGTCTTCCAAACTTTGATAACAACAACATCAAAGGCTCCCTAATAATCACCTTCGACGTGGAGTTCCCCAAGGAGCAGCTGACGCCCGAGCAGCGGGAAGGTGCGTGTCCAGAGCCCGCCTGAGCCTGGCACAGCTCATCCAGGGGCTGCAGCAGTCAGGAGGGGCTGTGCTGTCCCTGTGCCCCTTGTCCAACATAACACACTTGGCTGATGGCCTGTGATTAACTCCCACTTCCCTTGGAAGCGAGGAAGCTTGGCTGCCGCGGTCGTGGCTGAGGTTGGGATGTGCTGCTGCTGGAATGTAGCTCTTGGCAAGTTTGCAGGTGCTTTGTTTTGGAGTTGCCCATCTGTCTGACCCCACAGCCTTGCTGGGCTTAGCCTCTGTCTGCTTTGCCTTGGCTGGAGTGGGATCACAAAGGGTTTTCCAGCCCCTGCTGCTACTTTCTTGGAGGCAAGACTTGTGGACATCCCTCTGCTGCCGAGGGTAAGGAATGTCACGCTGCCTCAGGAGAAGGGTTGTTCCTCCCCACAGCTCCTTCCACCCTCTGGGAGAGATCTGCTACTCATCTTCAGTGCTCAGATGGACACCTGATGAGCCATGTAGGAATGCTAAAATTGCCAGGAGGGTAAATCCTGTACTCCTAGCTGGGAATGGTTTGCTCCTGCAGCCTCTGCTGTGGCTCACAGCAGCTCCAGATGCTCTGCATCAGAGTAGGAATCAAGGGCCTCATCCTCTGCCACGGGACAAAGATATTCCTGGCATGTACCAGTGCAGCTCTTCAGGAAATCCCCATCCCCAGAACTTCTTCCAGGGCTTTTTCTGTAGTGAATTCCCTTCTTTTAGTGGATTTCCAGGACTCCTCAAGTTTGTAGTGGGAAGCCAAGCCGTGGGTGGGTTTTATTCCACCCTTGGCACTTGCTTCTGCCTTGGCCACACTGTGCCAGCTGCCATGTGTAGTCCAGTTGGTGCTGCAGCTCCAGATGTCCTGTGGTTCTTCCTGCAGCCATTTGGGCTGGGAGGTCTGTACCTCTGGGCTGGGCTTAGAGTGATCCTGGTTCATGGTTTTATCTCTGGGCTTTCCCTCTTGTTCTGAGAGAGTTGTGCAGGGCACCATGGCCACGTCACTGTGAACTCTCAGTTCAGGCTCTGCTGTCCTTTCAGAAGCTTCATCAGGCAACAGCAGCTCTGAAACAGATGTGAGGTTATTCCAGCTGTTGCTCTTGGCACTTTAGAGGACACTGGGCAAGGAGCAGTGACAGAAGCCTCCATGTTTTTGACAGAATTGCTCACACACCTCTACGGATATCCGGGAACAGAGAGATGATGGCACTGCCATGAGTGTGTTCAGGCACAGGGCCCTGGGTGTTTCTCTCCCTCCCAAAGCAATTCCACATTTCCCAGGGGAAGGTGACTGGGTAGGCAGTCAGAAGCCTTTCTCTGTGCTGGCTATCTCCAAACATCCGTGATTTCAGGAGTTTTATGAGGGAATAGGTCTATCTCTGTGTGTGGCAGCAGTTCAGTGTACACATTCAATGGAAAACTGTAGGCTTCAGAATTCAAAACATCCCTTTTTTCCTTATTGTTGGCAGTGATCCTCATTTCTTATCTCCTGACCACAGCTCCTGGGGCTGTCAGAAGATACTCTGGCTCTGAGAGCACCACCCCGAGCTTTGGAGTCACAGGAATAATATCCCTTCTTTCCTGCAGTGGGAATTGATCGCTGTTGATCAGAGCTGCCTCTCCCTCTGTGCTGTAACCTGTCACTTCTTGTTGGTA
The DNA here is from genome assembly GCA_013397815.1 of Aleadryas rufinucha. Classification (NCBI taxonomy): domain Eukaryota; kingdom Metazoa; phylum Chordata; class Aves; order Passeriformes; genus Aleadryas; species Aleadryas rufinucha. Next base: position 9,970 of record VZTH01018710.1, read on the forward strand.
GCAACAACATTTCAAAGGAATAATTGACTTCAGGCTCCAGTAAAAAAGCACCAATTGTTAGGATTCCTGGTTGGAATTCCTGATTAAACCTCGGCTACGTGTTGAAAAATCCTGTGCACTACTGAGGGTGTCGTTCTGGCCAGCAGGCAGCTGGCAGAGGTGTGGGATCATGCTAATCCCACTTTTTTCAGGGCTCCTGGAGCACACCTTTCTTCAGCTACAGCCTTCCTTTCTAAGAACCACACATCCAGGAGCCAAATCCTCTCACCTACCAGCTGGGAAGTGACTTGGAGCCTCCTCTGGATGTGGGAGAGGAAGTGAATCTGCTTTGGAGAATGACCTGTTCCCAATAATGAGCAGCTCTTGGACAGGGGTTCACTTTGTCCTCGTGTTCCTGAAAAGATTCAGGAATTTCTGGCCGTTAGGCAAGGAACATGAGAAGTTCTTGTCTGGCAGAGAGAGGTCCTGCTTCCCGTTACTACTTCCAGGACAGTTTTCCAGTATTTTAACACAGCTACTGTGACCCTTTTGCATCCCATCGCTGGTTTTCAAGGACAGTAGAATGTGTAGCCAAAAAGGTTTAAGGATAGACAAGCAGGACAAGGGTTGCAGGGAGACAAACTGGTTTTTGGCAGCATTTCCTGAAGGATTTGCATGCCTGAAAGGTTGGAATTTTCTTCTGTACAAGTAAATTGGTTGGTTTCATTACTGATAGTCAATCTAAACCTCCCCTGGAGCAACTTGAGGCCATTTCCTCTCCTGGCCCTGTTCTCTGGGAGCAGAGCCCGACCCCCCCCAGCTGCCCCCTCCTGTCAGGGAGTTGTGCAGAGCCACAAGGTCCCCCCTGAGCCTCCTTTTCTCCAGGCTGAGCCCCTTTCCCAGCTCCCTCAGCTGCTCCTGGGGCTCTGGCCCCTTCCCCAGACCCATTCCCTTCCCTGGACATGCTCCAGCCCCTCAATATCCTTCTTTTAGTGAAGGTTATTTGCAAGTTACCCACAGTGCTGGGAGTTTCCCTCTGTTTTGGGTCCTGCTTTGGGCTCAGCGGTTTTTGAGGCTGCTCTGAGCTGTGTCCCAAGGGGCCCCAGGGCAGTGAGTGACCAGGCTGAGTTAATCTGAGGGGACTCCCTCTGTAATCTCTGGGAAAACAGTGACACATCCATCCCTGCCACTCTGCTTCCTCTGCTCCGTGCGGACTTGCCCTTTAAGCAGCGGTGGAGACCTGCCAGCCCTGCCCTGTCGTGCCGACCCCAGGAGATGAGCTATTATGGATTTAAGGGCTGACTCACTCCTTTAGCCTGTTGGGTAAGAACTTGACACCGACAGATCCTTGAACGGCCAGTTCCTTGGAATGCTTCGTGTACGGGATTTCAGGGATCTCAGGAACGGGGAAGGAGCGTTGGAAAAGCCATCCCAACATCTATGCTGTGCTCTGCGTGTGACACTCTCCCTTCCCTTGCAGGTCTCAAGCAGCTGTTGAAGCAAGGATCAGTGCAGAAGGTCTACAACGGACTGCAGGGATACTGATGTGTGGAAAAATTGGACTTCCCCGGAAACGCAAAGTCAGATTTGTTCACGGTCTTTTCTCCTGCCCACTGTAGAAGGGGGAAGGGGGGGGGGGATGGTTGAGGTGTAGCTCATTTTTGGTTTGTAAATTATGGAAGTGCTCAGAGTTTGGGGAAGTAACTTTTTCAGGACATAACTGGTGCTGCCTATCATGTTCCACGTCCTGGAACAACGGAGATTCCTTGAGCAGGAAAACATAGGTGGGGAAAAGGAGTTTTCAATTCCACACAGATTGGAATTTCTGGTTTTTAAATATATTTTGATGTGACTTTTCTTGGCCATCTCATCATATTTTCATAGCTGCTCCTGCTTTTTACGTCCTTCGTGTAAATTTCTTCCAAATTCCTGTTGTTTTGGGGTGATATTTTTAATCCAGCCCTTCCTCCCCTTCCCCTCTGAGTCCAGGGTGTGGTATTGATTCAGAGTCTGGTTTGGGGCAGGAATAATGGTACTGTTGGGAATGCACTGGGCTGTGTTAAGCCCCACAATTGGTTGAGAAAAGAGATTCTCAAGGCCTCTGTGGGCTCTCTTAACTACCAAGTCCCAAAAGTCAATGCTTGGTTTGAAATTTGAAGTTGCACCAGCTTAGCAAAGACTCCTTGGTCATGGTGGAATTTGGGAATGGCTCCTCATGGCCTTGGTTGTCCCTTGTTGCCCCCACATGGAACCAGTCTGGAGAAGCTCCCTCCCCTCCTGCGCTCTGTCCTCCGTGAGGACGGGTGAGGCCGATGGGAATAAAGTGTTTGTTGGAGTTGGAATGGCAAAACCTCCCTGGTGATGTGTTTCTGGGACAGACCTGGGCTTCCCTGTGCCAGGCAGCAACAGAAATCATGGAATCAGTAAGGCTGGAAAAGCCCTCTGAGGTCGAGTCCACCTGTTCCCCCAGCACTGCCGAGGCCACCACTGCCCCGTGTCCCCAAGTGCCACATCCACACATCTGTTAAACCCCTCCAGGGATGGGGACTCCACCCCTGCCCTGGGCAGCTGTGCCAGGGCTTGACCAACCTTTTAGGGAAGGAATTTTCTGTCACATCCAACCTAAACCTCCCCTGGAGCAACTTGAGGCCATTTCCTCTTGTCCTGTCACTTGTTCCCTGCTAGAAGAGCCCAACCCCACCTGGCTCCACGCTCCTTCCAGTTCCTTCAGGGATCTTGGGGGCTGTAAAGTGGGATCCTTCCAGCTTCTCCCTACCCCACTGCCCATTTGGGAAGTGGATGGGCTCTGGTTTGCCTACAGGGAAGTGTTTGCTAGGGAGCAGCAGATGCAGCCTCGGCGTGGTTTTGTTTCCAGTTTACTCCCTGTTTTCCTTCTTTGGGAGCTGGAAGCAGCTGGAGGTGGGCACAGCCTGTGTGTCCATGCTGCCCTCGCTCCAGCAAGTCCCACCCACCCCTGCAGCTCCAGTGGGAGTGACGCAGGGGAAGCAGCAGCCCCGGGAAGATTTCCTGTTGGATCCTGTGTACATTTGCCTTGGCAGAGCACAGAGGGGGCTTGGGGAGCAGCTGAGACAAACCCGCAATGCCAAACCCTTGCTCTCTGCTTCTCCTCAGAATCCATAGGGATGAAGTGGTAATCCCAGCTGAGGCTGCTCCCTCTGCCCACGATGCCCAGCCTTTTCCAGGTGCTGCAGGCAGCTCTCCTCTGCTCCTTCTTAGTTCAAGTTTCTAGGAAACTTCAGATTTCAAAGAAATTCCTTCCCATATCCCTGTGCATGCGGCTGTTTCCTGTTATTCCGGCCCCTTGCGACCCTGCTCACCTGTAGCAATAAACCCAAAAAGCTGGGATTTCACCCCTAAATTCGGAGTTCTCCTGCAAGGGAAGGTGTAACCTCTCCTACCTGCACCCCCAGCAGCAGCCAGTGGGTTTATTTTGGGCCTGAGTCCTTGTTCCCACTGCTGCTTTTCCTTTCCCTGCTAATTCCTTTCCTTCCTGTGGTTTGTTTTTATTGCATTGTGGGGCCGGACTCTTTGGAGAGCACAACAATGGCTGCAGAGCCCTGGCTTGCACGGCAGCAAGGAGAAAAACAGGAAAAAAGCCCCAAATTCCAACCAAGCATCCCTGCTTCCTTCCACCCTTTCCCCCCTGCTGTGGGGTGTGTTCGGAGCCGGCGTCCAACGCCTTTCCCACCTCCACACAAAGCTTCCAGGGCTTCCATGCTTTTGCCCAGCAGCAACAGCAGTGCTGGCTCAAACATCCCCACTGCTTTTGCTTCTGGCCCACTCACGCTGTGCTTTTTCTAGGATCATGGGGAAATACTTGTCCTCCAAGGACTGTGGAGGGTGCTCGGTGTCCGTGATGTCCTCTGTCCCCTTCTCCAGTGACACGGAACTGGTGGGAGCGAGTCGCGGCACACATGGACTCCTTTATCCATAGAAATGCTTCCCACAAGGTTTAGGTGTTGTTCACAGTTTGGTCTGGCACCAAACAAGGATCCTGACCGTGAACCTCCAGGCTGGGAATTCTGTCATGCACAGCTTGAATTTCCAGTCCTTTCTAAGCAACAGCATTCCCAAACTGGAACAAATAAACCCAGATTTCCTGGGCTTCTTTTAACCTAAATCCTTGTACCAGTGAGGATTGCGAGGGTTCAGATGTAGGCATGTTGTTCAGTTCTTCTAGGAAAACACTTGTCCTTGGAATGCACTTCCAGATGTCTGTGCTGCTTTGGGAAGGCCTGGCTGAAACGGGGTCCTGGTTTATTCCTGAAGGGAATGGTTTTCAGCACCTGCAGGAGCTGCATGTGTTCCTTCAGGGCCTCACCACAGGCTGGCTTTTACATGTCATCACCTCCATCAGCGCTGTGTTCCCACCCTTTGGCTGGATCCCTCCCATCCCAGGGGAGGGGAAGGAGCAGCTGGGATGAGGATTCCATAGCAGGTTGATGATGGGAGGGAATACAGGGCTCAGATCCATGTTTCCATCACGTCCTGCAGCCTCGTCCGTCTTTTCTGTCCCTCCACAGCCTGGGCTGGCTGCACCCTGAGCCACATTCCCCATCCCAGACTGGATGGTGACCTTTTGGGGCTGCTCCAAGGAGTTTCAGCCCTTGGGATGGGGGTTTTGGGAGAAGGGCTTTGCTCCCGATGGCTTCAGTCACACCAAAGGCTACTCCCAACTCTGGGAAGTGGGTGGAAGTGTTCCCAAACAGCCATTTTTCCAGGGAAGCTTCTCTGAAAGCACAGTGCAAGCAAGCGTGAGTTTTTCTAAGGAAACATCTTGTTTTTTCATGTCCTTATCTCTCTCTGAACCTTTCAGCCCCGGGGCTGGGCAGTGGAGGAAGGAGGGAGAAGGGGTTGGTGCCAGGAGAAGGCTGCTCTGAGCACACGTGGGTTTGGAGTGGGAGCCTCTGGCTGGGAAGGGAAGGTGAAGCGATGATTCCTCGCTGGAATCCTTCCTGTGATTCCCAGCTAGCAGCCCCTACCCCTGCTCGCCTGCACTGCAGGAGCTCTGGAGCAGTCCCCAGGGAGAGAGCAGCCCTCTGGGGCAGGGCAGAGGTGTGGGATGGGTGGTACCTGCTGCCTTCATCCCGGAGCGGTCCCCAGGGAGAGAGCAGCCCTCTGGGGCAGGGCAGAGGTGTGGGATGGGTGGTACACGCTGCCTTCATCCCGGAGTGGTCCCCAGGGAGAGGGCAGCCCTCTGGGGCAGGGCAGAGGTGTGGGATGGGTGGTACACGCTGCCTTCATCCCGGAGCAGTCCCCAGGGAGAGGGCAGCCCTCTGGGGCAGGGCAGAGGTGTGGGATGGGTGGTACCTGCTGCCTTCATCCCGCCTGCCCCGTATCCCTGCTCCTGGCCTGCAGCCAGCTCTCTCCTCCCGTTTCCTGCAGCTGACCTGGGAGGTGAGCAGGAAGGGAAGAGGGCAGCGCTGGGCACCAGCTGCCCTGCGAAGAGAGACTGGCCAGCATGGCCCTTCCCTGTGCTGGGAGGCTTTTCCATGGAGCTGCTCGCTTCCATGTGGGAGCAGGAGGTTGCTAGGAAGCAGATCCCAGCCTCCATCCCAAAAAAAAGCGGATCCCCTCACCCCAGTGCAGCCCCTGGGGTTAACAAGGGTGTCCCAAATCCGGGAATTTAAACATCTGGGGCTGTGACCTCCGGGAATTTGGAAGGACGGGGTTTGTTTAGTCCTGAAAAGCCACAATGACACCAGCGCAGGCTCCGAGTGCGTAAGAGGTGTTTACAGGGATAATCCCGCTTCCTTCCAGATGGATCCCATCATCTCCACTTTTTTTCCCCCTCCCAACCCAGCAGGCACCGAAGCCCATCACTGATTTTGGGCAGCTCCTGGAGCCATCCCGCCCTTTGTCCTGGGGCACGGCAGCTCCCAAAGGACACGGATGGAGATGCCAACCTTGCAGAGGGAGATGATGTCCAAAAGGGGATGGGGTGACCTGCCCACCCCATCCGAGTTCCCCATGGGATGGGGGCGAATGGAAGAACTGGCTCCTGGCACATGGGCATTGCCTCACTGGAACAAGGCTCAAGGCTTGGGCGTCTTACCTCAGCCCTTATGCAAGGCAGTGATAGCGGAGTGGGCTGAGGGAAACCACACATGGAAAACAAAGCCTTGCCTGGCAATCCCTGCGGATAACCGGCATGGGTCACTCGGGGAGCTGGTTGAAGCTGCCAGAGGTTTCCGTGCAGGCTTGTTCACCCTCCAGCAGAACCCAAAAGTCCTCCAAGGAGAAAATTAAAACCACCCCTCGCTGATGGGATACGCGCTGGCGCCTGTCCTGAGCTGTGATCGAGGTGGAAGAGCGGCCAAACGGGGGAAAGGATGAGCCGTGCGTGTGGCTGCCGGCTGCTGGGAAGCTGCTCTGTGCTGGAGCGGTGGTGGAACGGGAGCCCAGCTCCCAGTGCTGGGACAGCCAGGCCACGTGTCCCCAGCTGCCACACCCAGCCAGGCCTCGGTGGCCCTGCCATGAGGCACTTGAGGGGTTTGGGGTGAGGAAGAGAAATGTTGGGGCAACAAATTGTGATGTTTGAGATGAGGAAGAGAAATTTTAGAGCTATGATGTATTGGAGGTGGATGTTGCCACCATAACCCCTGTTGGCCACTGTGTCCAGGTTGGACACTGGTGCTGGTCACTGCCAGGGGATGGAGGTGCCAGGTTTGGGTGCATTGCCCATGGACACTGATGGAGATGGGGCTGTTCCTCGGGGTCCTGCACTTCTGGGGGATCCCCACTGCCCCAGCCCCTCGTGGAAACTCGAGAGCAGCAGCAGAGTCAGCTCCGTTCTGGAGTGTTCTCCAGACACACACGGGGGGTCAGGGAAAGGAAAAAGGCTTTTCCAGAGCTGCTTGAGGTGGAGAAGCTCAGACTTGCTCATCTGTCCAAAAGATGACACATTCCTGGAGCAAAAAACAAAACAAGCTCTGCTGTTCCAGGCCTCCCCCCAGTGTCTCCTGTCTGGGTCTGTCCTGGGTGCCATCCCCGCTCCGTGGCAGCCCTGGGGATCCCACAGCATCCACGCTCAGCCATCCCAGCCAGAGCAAGGAGCTGCACCCCAGGGAAGGGGGACACTGGGAATGGGAATCACTCCAGGTCTTGGCGACCACGGTGCAACATCTGCAGGTAGCAGAGAAGCCCCAAGTCCGAAACCCAAAGCAGAGCCGGGAATGCCGCGGTTTCTCCTGGCTGGAAGGGATTGAATCCCTTTGTGGGGAGCAAAGGCAGCACGTGAGACCTTCGGCACTGCCCCGGTGTCCCTGGGTGCCGGCGGCAGGGACACGGAGCGCTCGGCCCACAGCACGGCTCCTGCCAAGGGCGCTGCTCCGAGGGCCGAGCGATGACGTTCCCGTGCCTCATCCGTGTTGTTTTGGGTTCTCTGGCCTCTCAGAGCCTGCCAGCAGGGGAGAGCGCCCCGGCCCCTGCCCCAGGAGCCCAGGGGAGGCGGGGGCTGCTCCAGGAGTGGCTGGGGGCCAGGGTGATGAGATGTGGGCTTTGGAGACCTCCTCATCCATCCTTCCATGAGGACAACCCCTAAGGTCATCTTCCCATCCCTTCTGTCCCTCATCTCTTTTCCCATCTTCCCTCATCCCACCCTGTCTTGCTCGCAGGGTGTTTGGAAAGGAAAGAGCTGGAAGCTAATCCAGGAAAGGCTCTCTCCTGTGCTGTCCTCAGCCAGCTCCTGGCTCATCCCCAGCCCTTCCTGCTGCCAGAGCACTGGAGATGAGCAGGGGAGTTCAAAATCCCCTTCTGGGTGAAAGGGAAACGTGGCCAAGAGTTTCTTATTGATGCAATCAAAGTTTAAACAGTCAAAGTGGAGTTCTTAGCTGGGGTTTGGATTGTGGAAAAGGAAAACTGTCCCCTCACAGCTGTGTGTGCTTGACCTCGGCACCTCATACCGAGCGAGGAAATGAAAAATGTTGGGAAAATTACTTGAGTCAAACCAAAGCTGGGGGAAGGCTGAAATGAGCTCAGGAGGTGCAAAACCGTCCTGCAAACACCACCAGCATCTTTCCAGAGGCCTGGAAAACTTAGCACACAACCCAAGGTCTGGCACAGAGGCTGGCAACACCAACGAGCCCACCCAGCACCAGCAGCCGTGGTCCAGGATGGATCCACAGCCCCACATCGGTGCTGCCGAGGGGAATGAGAGCAGCCAGAGGGGTGGTGGCAGCTGATGGGTGCTTTTATTACTCAAGATGTGACATCCTCCCTCCATCCCCACCAGAACAGGGGTAAATGAGGGTTTAACACCATCCTTTTGACCATTCCATGGCTGTTTCTCCTGCTGCTTTTCCCCCCACACCCCTCCTCCCCATTTTTCCATCCGTGCCCAGTGTTTCTGTGTGGAGTCTCAGTGCATTGCCCAGCGTGGGGACCATCCACAGGGCTGGGGGCTGCTGGAAGGTCAGTGCAGCTGGGACAGGACTGGGAAGCCACCGGTGTCCTTGGGGAGCAAAGCCTGTGGCACTGGGGATGTGCATCCCCCGTGAGGGACGGGCTTGGTCCCTGCCTCCACGGGGTGATGATGGATCCATCCTCTGTCTCCATGTAGGGATGGTGGATCCAGCCCCTGCCTCCCCAGGGTGGTGATGGATTCACGGAGAGTTGCTGGATCCTTGGGAAGATGATGGGTCCATCCCCTGCCTCCACAGGGTGGTGATGGGTGCACGGGAAGATGACGGGTCCGCCCCCTGCGTCCATGGGGTGACACGGGACAGCTGCCCGCGCTAGCAGCTCCCTCCCGTGCACAGGAAGATGCCCAGGGCCATGCCCAGCAGGGCGAGGCTCCCCAGGATCAGCCCCAGCACCAGCGGAGCGCGCGATCGGCCGCTGACTTCTCCTGCAAGAGGCGAGAGGGGCGGAGGTGACGACTGGGCCACGCCACCGCGTCCCTGTCCCCAGCCCCGGCCCCGCCACGGACCCGTCCTGGCGCTCTGAGCCTGCAGGATGCTGACACAGGTGGTGTTGAGGAAATACTGCAGGTCCTGCGTGGTTATGGGGTATTTCATCAGCTGTGCCTGGGCAAAGGCGGCCACCGGGAGCTCGCCGGGCCAGCGCCGCTCCCAGGTGGCGTTGGGGACGTGGAAGCTGAGGAACGCCGTCCTGTTGAGGGTCACCTCGTAGAAGCTCTGGGCTGTGCCGTTGGGGAAGAGGCGGCAGCCGAGGTGGCAGCACAGGTGCTGGGTGACTGCGGGGACAGAGGGAGGGGACAGGGTCACCACGCTCCCACCCTCAGCATCCCGTGGCCCTCGCTGGGCACCGCCTTTGCACGGCCTCAGCCTCCCTCCACCCAACCCACCCACAGCTTGGCTTCCCCTCGGTTTAGTTGTGGCAGTGACTTTTCCAGCGGCCGGGTTTATTTTCCCTCCCTTATCTCCGCACAGCACGGCTCCGGTTTTACAGAGAGGGAGGTTTTGGGCACAGAGCTGCTCGTACCTCTCGCGGATGGAGCACAGGGACACCGGCAGGGGCGGGGAGGGTCGTGCCAGAGACCCCGCGGTGACACCGGGCTCCCCAAGGGTACAGGAATGTGGGGCTGGGGCAAAACCGGTTCGGGGGTAACCAGGGAAAGGAAAGGAAAGCACACCCCGGGCAGGAGCAGCAGAGGTGACAGGGTTAATGGAGCGGAGCGGGCAGGAGCACGAAGCCATCGCCAGCAGTGTCCCACAGCTCCCACGAGCTGCGGGATGCAGGCAGCGAGCAGCCAGAAAGCAAGCGGGATGCAGGCAGGGTGCGGGTGGCATCCAGGCAGGGAGCAGACAGGGTTCCTACACCTCCCCACCCCACAGGCTGCAGCCCCCAGCCCTTCTCCTGAGGAGCAGCAACGGGTTGAGCATCATCCCGTTCCCAGGGTGAGAAATTCCCGGCTCCACAGAAGGGCTCCCTTTGCCCATAGAGAGGTTTTGCACATGTCCACGTCCCCACCCCTTCGCCCACCTGTCCCTGGAGAGCCACCCCCGTGCCCTGGCAGCGCGGGAGAGGCTCCCGTTCCCCGGGGGTCCGCCCCTGTCCCCCGGGTACCACTCACAGTTGGTGGGTCTCTCCTTGTTGAAAAGCTGCACCAGCTGCCTGAAGTTCTTCAGGTAGGCGATCACCTCGTCCCGCCGCCGGGCCCAGGCGTCCGGAGGCTCCAGCGGGAGCACCTGGGTGACATTATGCTCGTCCAGGACGTGGCTGAGCTGCCCGTTCAGGCTGGCGTTCCCCCGGAACATGGAATTGCCCCTGTAGACGCGGGTCAGCTGGAGCATGGTGAAGGCGAGCGGGGCTGCGGGAGACGCGGGACATCACCCACCGCCCCGTCAGCCGCAGCGAGCCCCGTGTGCCCCCACGCCACCCCCGGTGTCCCCCACCACCGCCGTGTCCCTGCCTCACCCGCCTGCTGCGCCCCGCAGCCCAGGGCCCCGCAGAGCAGCAGCAGCCGCAGCATCGTGGGGACGGGCACCGCGCCGGGGACGGGCACCGCGCTGGGGACGCGCTGGTGGCCCCACGGCTGGCCCGGCACGGAGTTCAGCGTGGGGACCGCGCTGAGGACGCGCTCGTGGTCCCACGACCGGCCCATGGGATGTTAAGAGGGCCGAGGAGGTGGGGCTGTGGGAGGAGGAGAGCGGGACTCGGGCCAGGTCTCTCCCATTTCCTTAACCCGAGCCACCCGCACCCCTTCCCTGCCGGATATGCCGGGCCCCGCGGCGCCTGAGGATGCAGGATGAGGCTCCGAGCTGCCCCCGGCACAGATGGAATTGGGCGAGCAGCCAGCTCCTGACTCAGTTTCCCCATCCCTTGGCTGGGCAGGGCCCTGTTCCCCTCCCCTGGGGGATGTGGGATACCAGGGGGACACGGTGATGGGGACCATTCCCAGAGAATGGGGAGGATTGGAGGGAGCAGCCTCCAATCTGCACCCACCTGGTGTGGAGAGGGCACCCAGCAACAGGACCCCCCTTCCTGGAAAGGGGTGACTCTCTCGGTAGCTGAGCTGGGCAGTGGGGTGAGGAATCCATGCCAGGACTTCCTCCACAGGATTGTTTTTTAATTACACCTAAAATAATTATAAATTAAAAATTTTAAAATGTGAAATTTCTAATTTCTAGAAAAGCTCCAGCTCATCTCGTCTGCAGAGCATGGCACAGCCTGGGGTGGCACATAATGGCATCACACAGCCAGCTATGGCATGGAATACAGGCATGGAATGGTTTTGGATGGGAAGGGACCTGAAAGCCCATCTCATTCCACCCCCTACCATTGACAGGGACACCTTCCACTAGCCCAGGTAGCTCCAAGCCCCATCCAACCCGGCCTTGGACACTTCCAGGGATGGGGCAGCCACAGCTTCTCTGGACAATCTATGCCAGGGCCTCCCCACCCTCACAGCCAAGAACTTTTTCCCAATATCCCAGCTAACCCTGCCCTCTGGCAGTGGGAAGCCATTCCCCTCTGTCAGGGCCCTTGGGAATATTCTCTCTCCAGCTTCCTTGTTG
>VZTH01018712.1:0-12759 GCA_013397815.1 Aleadryas rufinucha
CAATCCGCACCCGCCGAGGGCCGGAAACGGGCCCGCGCCTGCGGAAGGACTGCGCTGGCCCCGCCCACGAAAGGCACGTCAAACGCTCCTCCGCCAATCGCAAGCGGGGAAGCGCTGCCAGTCAGTGCCGCCGCCCCGCCCCCGCCCCGCCGGGTTGAGCAGGCCCGCGAGGGGGCGCACCCTCAGCGGCGGCGGGCGCTGCCCGCCCTCAGCTCCCCTGCCGCCGCCCTCCCTGCTGCCGCCCCACCGGCCCCGGAGAGGACGCTCAGCGCACGGGAATTGCGTTAAATGCGACATTTATTTCAGAACCGAACAAGCCTCACGTACGCACGGACGGCCAGGACCCGCAGTACCGCCCCCTGGCGCACGGCAGGGAGCGCCGGCGGGAACCGGAGAGCGGGGAGTGCGGCCTCCCTCCTCCTCTGGCCCCAGCCTGCCCGCCGATGCCCGCCTGCTTTCCGTGCCACCCGCTGCCCCGTGGAGTTTCCCTTCCCGTTGGGCTTATAGTCGTGCTTAAACCTCCGGTTTGCATTCCTTGCCGAGGGGATGGGTGCCAGGGCCATGACGAGGAGCGCGGTACTGGTCAGAGCACTGCTGGTAAGATGGCAAGGGTGGCCCGTGTGCCACATTCAGTGGGCAGCTCTGTCTCCCTCGGCCCCGACCTCCAGCCGAGCCGTCTGCTCTGCAGGTTTGCTGGCCTCAGGCGTGGTTCGGCTCTGGCTGGAGGATGCCGTTCAGCTGGCTGCATCTTGTCTGTGGCACAGGTAGCACCACACAGCCCTGGCCAGTGAACCTGTGTCTGGTCCCTGACAGACACTGGTCCCGTCTCTCCCAGAAGCTGCCTCCATTCTGGAAGAGCCTCCCCTCAGGTACCCCCTGTTTCTCCACCCTTAGCCCCTTACATTGAAATGTGGGATGGTACCAACTAGTCCTTGCCCAGAGCACGAGAGCCAGGATGTTGCAGCCTGGGCCCCTGCATTGCCCCAGCTCAGCCTCTCTCTGTCTCCAGGCTGGCACCTCTTCATCCACAAAGGGCACAAGTCGGCCTCCAGGTCTAAAAAGGATCACAGGGAGGAAAATAGCCCAGTTTGTTGGGGAGCTTGTCCTGGGCAGGGGAGCTGGACTGAGAGGAGCAGCCCCACTGCAGCTTTGGGCTGTAGTAATGGAGTAAGATGCCCAAGGAGCTGTGGCGAGGCCAGGCAGAACTGGCATGTGCTCAAGAAGAATCCCCAAACTCTTTCTGTGACCTGAAACCCAACTAAACGGTGCCTGATGTGCAGCAAGGGGGCCAGTGCAAGCCTCTACTCATCTGCCATGTCCCTACCTATCCGTGCCCCCCACAATACATGTATAACGAGAAGACAGCACCACGTCCCACACACACACACACACACACACCCCCCCACCCCACAGACAGTGCAGGGAGGTGCGGCAGAGCCAAGGCGCAGCCGTGCTGGACAAGAGACAGCAGAGCTGGGGGGGTGCCTGGGAGATGCACGGAGGAAGATGCTCAGCTTCCAACACGGAGCTGTGCCAGATGCTGCTGGCCACTTGGGAAGCCCTGAACAGAAACATCTAACCATGAGTGAGAGATGGGAGAAGAGAGAGCTGCTGCTGGAGGAGGTGGGAAGCAGTGATGGCTGGAGGAGGTCTTTTCAGCAAAAACACCTCCGATGTGGGAAGCCCCCATATTAACATGCTGATGGAGGCAGGGTGGGGGGAGGTGGGTGCTCGCTTCTGCAGCAGAGGAAGAGTGACAAAACACCAGCTATAACAGAAAAAAGAAGCCCCATCCCTACCCTGACACCTTTTGATCTACTTTGAGTCTGTCATCCTGCTGGGAGAAGGGATGTGCAAGCCCTTTTGGGAAAGGGCAAGAAGAATCCTGTAGGGTGGGATGGTCATTCCTAGTCGTGGCTCCTGGGGAATTTTCTCATTCCACCTGAACCTCCACACTCCCTGCGGGGTTGGGATTCTTGGCATCCTGCTCCAAGAGTGGGAAATCCCTTTGGATGAGACACCTGGGGGTCCCAGGCTGGGATAGTGGAGGTGGCCCATGTGCTTTTGGTTGGAAAGGGTAGCCCAGCACGGGGTGACAGACAGAGCCATCCCCAGAGCTCTCCTTTTCCCTCCAGTAGGACCAAGCTCCAAAGTGCAGTGACCCATCTGCAGGGACATGGGTGCCCTGGCCAGCTGAGACTGTGGGCTCCTCCCTTCCAGAGGTAGATGGGACAGGTAGGAATTGCCTTCTTTGGGAAGACATGGTGGGCTGTCTGGCCACCGCTCAGGGGAAAAGTAGTTTAAGCTGTAGGGGAAGGCAAAGCAAATGGTTGGGGAAGGGCATAGAGTGAGGGTGAGAGCTGCGCTGCTGCCAGGCACAAGCCAGGGATGTCCCGGGGAAGGCATCTCTGGAACCCCAGCCCACCACCAAGGCTCTCCCCTGCCTGGGGGAGGCATTGGCTGGGGGCCAGGACTCAACTTAGGGGATTTTTGTGATGTAACCAGAAATAAATACTTTATAAATATAATCTTAAAGTACTGACACCTGATCTTACTCTGCTGTCTCTTGCAGAAACATCAGTTAATTAGGGAAACCCCACATCTAAATTACCACTTTCCCTTCACCTGAGGGCAATTCCTCCTGCTCTCCCAGCTCTGAGCTTTACTGCATTCCCATCTCTCTAGATCAAAGACCAGCTTTTAGCCAAAACCACCCTTCTCACTCCCTCCCCTCTGATAGGGACCTTTTTTGGAGCATAAGATGGTGTGATATGAAGGTCACCCATGGGGGGACAGGCAGAAGATGGCACGTGCACGAGGAATCCTGCCCAGGCGGGTCCAGGCTTTTGCAGCTACAAACAGAAGTGAGTTTCCCCTGTGAAGCTGTGAATCAAGACAGATCCTTCCATGGAGCAGAGAGCTGGGGCAGCAGATGGTGTGAAAGATCAGATATTAACATGGGGAGTCTTCAGACAGAATCAGCTATCTTGATCCTGTTGGCAGACGGATGAGGTGGAGGGTGTTTTTCAGGTTAGATTCTCATCTGGGCTGTTCTCCTTCTGGACAGCTTGGATCTGATTTGGAAAACAAGGGACAAAAAGTGTTAAGAGATGTGGACAAGGAGAGGTGTGAGCTCCCAAGTTGAGTGTCCTACCTCCAGGCTGACACTTGAATCCAGACAGCGGGAGGGACATAGAATTAAAGTCTCTTTAGCGAGAGCACACACATTTCTGTGCATTTATTCCTATTCCCCTAGTCCTGCCACTTGAGATGACCTCAAGAACTCTATGAGATGGTCTTGTTGAGGAATGAATACATTTAGCGCACGTTGCTTGGCGTGCAGCTGCAATTTGAGCTGCAGGGGTGGGAGCCTGAGGCAAGAGGCCATGAACTGCCAATCGTTTGCATAACAAAGGACACAGGGACCTGCGGCACAGTCAGGTGAGGGACAGTCAGAGACACAGCAGGATCCGAGGAATCCAGAGGAACCCAGACCTCGGTGCCCTTAGACTATGAGGGTATAAAAGCCCAGGGTTTCCTTTGTTCGGGGTCCCTTCTCAGAGGCACCCAGCTCCAGCTGTCACTTTGTTATTGCACCGCAACTAAATTATTTTAAGGATCGAGACATCTGAGACTCTGCTATGGGAAACCTGTGACTGAGCCAGTTAGGAAACCTTGTCTGACTGTGTGAGTGTGGTGAGTGTAGGAAATCAAGCAAGGCCCCTGTTGGCCCACTGGAACCACCTGCTGTGAAGGGGCCTCAGTCCAGCTCACGTGGTGCGTGTGTGACTTCCAGAGTGGCTCCTGGATGGTCAGACAGGAAAGTTTCCTTAACATTCTCAAAACCTCTGTGAGATGGTCTCAAGAACAGTGACAGGCCAGTGTTCCTGCCACCAGGCATGGATGTTGCTTTGAGCTCAGCACAACGATGCCTCTGTACCACCTGGAATCTGGCCCTAGACTGAAGCATTTAAATGTGGATGAGTTGAATTCAAAATTAATATGGTCCAAGTTTTGCCAGCTGAGAGCCTGCCCAGGCACAGCTCGGCACAGGAGATGCTCCCCACACCTGACTGGGGGCTGCAGCAGGGAAAGCACTGGGAGCCTGCAGTACCCCCAGCAATGGCTTCTCTGCATCCCCCTTCCCCCAGCTGCCCCTGGTACCTTATGGATCCAGCCAGGAGAGGGTTGAAAGCGTAGAGCCAGTCGTGCATGTCCTTGTCACTGCTTGCCTGCAGCAGGATGCCCCGGTGCTCTGTGCACACCGCAAATGTGTTCGGGGTCTGCTAGGGGAGAGCCAGAGTTTAGTCCTTCACTCAGTGGGGTGTGTGGAGTGGGGCTGGCTCCTGGTGCCCTACCTTGAGCATGGCCTGCTGGTCCTCACTGTACTCCACCTGGGCCTTGGAGAGGTTGAGTATGGCCCTCTCAACCGCATCCTTGTCTGAGTTGTAGATGTAGACATATGGACGCCGGACCACCACGAAGCGTTTCACCCATCCGTTGGTGTGAGGCTCCAGGAAGTGCAGGTAGCCCTTTTTGGAGACGATGGGACTGCAAGAGGAACCAAGGTAAGGGGTGGGATACAGACCATGAGGAGATGGCAATGGTAGGGCATGGATGCCCTGCCCATAGGTGCTCCCCTCGCTGGCTGCCCCAGTTGCTCCTACCTGACTCGAATCTCCTGGATGTCGGGCACCAGCAAACGCTGGGGCTCCTTCTCCTCCTCAGGCCGGCGGGCTGGGGACTTCTTCTGCTCTCCTTCTACCACAGGCTCCAGGTCGGGGCTCTCTGCCCTGGAGGAGACCTGGGGGGGTCTGGGGAAGGAGGAGAGGGTGGAATGTAGGAAGAATGATGGCTAGGGAACATCCATAGACAAGGACCACGTCCTAGTGATACAGCTGCTCTGCTTGGGATATGTCACCAGAACCTCCCAGCCAGCTTCTTACCTGACCTCCATGGCATTGTAACATCCTTCCACCAGTGATGGGCAGGTCGAGGAGGGGGTGAGAGTGGTGACTCCAAGAGCTGGCATGGAGGGGTCTCTCATCAAGGTCACCGACATTTCAGACAGCTATGGAGGAATGGAGGAGTGGATTAGAGTTTCTGCACAAAGCCAGGCACATGCAAAGGACCAGGCTCCTGCTCATACAGGGAGAGGCAAGACCCCTGGCTGGCAGGGTCCTCTCCTGTCATAGTCCTGAGAGCCACCAGTTCTGGGAAAAACCAGAGCAAGCAGAGGGAGCAGACACCCCAGAGGAGGCATGACTTGTACCATAGTGCCCATCTGGCCCCCACCCAGCCATTCCCTTGCCAGCCACACGTCCCTCCTTGGCCCCAGCAGCCCAGCAGAGCCTGGGGCAGCAGTAGTACCTTGCTCTCACTGGCGCTAATGCAGACGTGGCTGTGGCTGTACTCCCTGTTGAAGGTGTGCGTGAGCAGGCGCAAGCACTGCAGAGAGAGGAGGAGGACAGTGGGGCACAAGGCTCATTCCACATCCCACTCTTCTTGGGCTTTCTCGTGCCACAACCCCTAGCCACCCTGTGGAAGCCACTTCCTGGCTTCATCCCCGCGAGCTGGGGATGCTGCAGGACGCTACCTTCACAGCCAGCTCCTTCTGCCTCTCGCTGGGGGTCTCAGGGGGAGAGGTGCGGCTTTCAGGTGCCCCGTCGGCAGAGAGTGGGGAGGAGATGCAGGAGGTGCTTCGGGACTCAGAATCCTCACTGGAGCAAGGCGACAGGGTCTCCATGCCCAGGCGCTGGGTCGTCTCCAGCTTCTCGCGCAGTAACAGGTAGTGTCTTGTCTTCTCCACCTGGGCACAGGCACCCAGACTCAGGAGTGGCCCTTTCCCCCATCCCCAGGCCCCCTTAACCCCATTTACTCATTAGCTTTGGATCTGCTGGGACCTGGCTAGCAGCGATGCACAGGAGTACTGGCAGCACAGCCCCATTCCTGCCTCCTCCCACAACCAAGACAGCTGTGACATGCAGGGTGGGGAATCCCCCCAGCACCAGCAGAGTTGCACTGTTTCAGCCCGTTTCTAGCCCAGACTCTCACTTCTTGCAGGAGGCTGAGTTTCTCCAGCTCCCACTGATGGTCAAGGATGAGGCTGTCACTGCGGGGCCGCCAGCCAGCCAGGTTCTCCTCTCCCCGGACGTAGGCTACAGAGGTGTCCAGCACACGCCGGCGCCTTCTCTGCATGCCTGTGGGCACAGACACACAGCTGGGGGGACAGACGCACAGCCCCACACCCAAAGGCCCGGCTGTGCCTCCCTGCCCCAGCTGAATACCTGGGCAGAGGCATGGCACCCACCTGGGCTGCCGGCATCAGCCACGCGGCAGAGGCTGAGCTCATAGACTCCTGTCACGCGGTTGCTGTGAGCAAAGAGAGATGAAGCATTACTGGCTTTGCCCCATCCCCACACCCCAGTTTTTTCACCCAGGCTGCTGGGATGCCCTAGAAAAGCCCCAGTCCCTAGGTGATGGCTCTCCTTTCCCCAACAGGAGCATCCTGGTACCTCTCAGAAGCCCGCAGGCTGCCGCTGCCAAAAAGATTGCGGATGGAGCGTGAGGCAGGAAGCTTGGCATCCCGGGAGTAGAAAACCATGCAGAAGTCTTTGGTGATGACGGCAGGCTGAGTGCAGTTCTCCATCTGCAGTAGGGCAGAGGGACCCATCAGGGGTGCTGCAGGGTGGCAGCCCAGCAGGTCTCTCCTACCTCTGTGCCCAACAGGTTCCAGTCCCAGGGTCCCACATGGCCCCCAAGCACCAAGTTGAACCTTGCACCCCATAAGCACTAGCTAAGGAAGGGCTCACACTGGCTGCACCCCAACGGCAGGGGAAATATCAGACTTTGTTGATGTATAGTGACCCCAATCAAGGTCCTTGCCTCGATGTAAGCTGACAGGGTGATGTAGATCTTCTCCCGGTAAGGGGTTACACGGTTGAGCAGCAGTGAGTTGTGCATGGAGCTATCCCACGCTGCCTCAAACTGGTAGAAAGTCCTGCCAAAAAAAACCAGCAAGGCCAGTAAAACAACCTCCCTGGAACCCCTGGCAGGCGAGCAAGGAGGTGCCATTGTCCCCCCCACAGCGCTGCAGCAGGCCTGCAAGGACACACAGACATGCATGCGCAGTGGGGACAGATGGGGACAGCCACTCCAGAGGACACAGGCTCAAGGCAAAGGGCACAAGGCATGGTGGGAGAAGGACACGGCACCCTTGAAATGGCCAATGGACCAGGGTTTTGGGGAGAGGGACCGCGGGAGGAGTGGGGGGCTCAGATGGGGTGCAGGCAAGGCAGAGCAGGCTAGGAAGGCAAAGGAGGGCGAAGGAGGGTTCATGCCCCACCCCTGTGTTCAGAGCGGGGGTTGCCACCCCCAGTGCACCGGGGCCAGTCCCCACCATCCAGCCTGGGGCACAGCACCTCCCAGTCCCTGCCAAGAGCGGCT
The DNA here is from genome assembly GCA_013397815.1 of Aleadryas rufinucha. NCBI lineage: Eukaryota > Metazoa > Chordata > Aves > Passeriformes > Aleadryas > Aleadryas rufinucha. The sequence goes on from VZTH01018712.1 coordinate 7,447, forward strand.
ATTGCCATTTGGGTGATGATGGCCAGAGGGGAAAGGAGGGAGGATGCTCAGCACTGGGGGTGTTGCTGCCAGCCCAACTCTGGGAGCACAGCCCCCCCACCAGCCAGGTCCCCTTCCCCAGGGCTGCCCCTGTCTGCCAGCCCTGGGCCCCAGTGAGAAGCTGGGGACCATGATTTGGTGGCTGGCTCCTGTCAGGCTGTCTCCCCTGGCTCTTGCTCTACCCTCATCGCCAGCCCCATTCCCACTCTGCTGCCTCAGGCCCCTTTGCTGTGTTTTCCATGGCTCCCAGGCTGGGAGAAGGAGCAGGGGACACCTGGTCCCACTCACCCAGGCCTACAGGATCCCAGAGAGGATGGTACAGCTCACCCAGATCGAGTGGCAGCTGCCCTCCTTGGGTTGAGCAACTGAGGGTGAGGAAGCAGGAGGCGGCTCCGGTGAGAGAGCATGAGGGATCCCCACTTCACCCCCAGCACCACTCCTGGGCTTCCTCCCGGGTCAGCCTTGGCTTTATGGTACACCCACTCCCCAAAACCGCCCAGAGCTGCTGCAGCCCTGGCTCCCGCCTGAGCATCCTCAGGAAGCTGTGGTTCAGCCATATCTCAATGAGAACACTTCAGCACGCCCCTGAAGCAGCATCCAGGTGGCTGAGGAGCAACTTTAACAAGAGCCAGGGCAGCCAGCGGGAGTAGGGAGAGGTTCTCGACTGTAATTTCCCCCATGTTGGAAGAAGAGGGAGAATGACGCTTTCAAAAGGTATATAAAATACATAAACCCCCCGGCGTGAGACACAGCCAAGGCGAAGGATTGCTTTGCAGACACAGGTTGCTTAAGAAAAGAGCGCTCCCCAAGGAGGAGGAGGAGAAGAGGAGCCTCAGGGGAGGGGAGAAAGAGCAAAAAGCAAAGGGAGGAGGCAAAGGGGGAAAAGAGAAAAGCGGGAGGGACCAGACCGAGCAGGTGCGCGTGAAATACCTAGTGTCATTTCCCAGCGAAATGCTATAAGTGGAAGGTGACCCAAGGACAAACACACACATGTACACACACAGAAAAACGACAGGTCAGAAGAGCCCCTCTTGAAGGGACTCGCACATATTAGCACCACTGGCCAAGGGAGCTCCAGCCTAGCTGAACCCAAAATGGGAACCAAAAGGAGCTCAGCGAGGGTAGACAGAGGCTTACCAGCCTGGGTGAAAACCCTCTGCCTCCCACTTTCGTCATGGTCCAGCAGCTGGGAAGGAAGCACATGTGCTCCCTATCCCCTTAACTCTGCCCTTGTGCCATCCCAGGGCAAGGAGCTCCCACCCAGCGCAGTCCCCTGGGACAGTGCCAGCTGGGGGGATGAGACGTCCCACTGCCACTCACACAGCAGGTGACTTCTTGGCCCATCCTCTAGTCCACAAGGAAAGCATCACTGTGCTGAAAGACCATGGGCAGCACCAGTGTGAACCCACCTCTCTTGCAGTAGGGGGGTTGGATCAATGCTGTATCCACTTTCCTGCACCCTGGGAGGGGACAGTATGCTGCAGCAGGGACAGCTCTGCCCTCAGACATCTCTTGAGCAGGATCAGCTTTGAGTTGCTGTAGGGAGGACAGCCTTCAGGCACAAAGTTATGTGCCAGGACTCGGGACGCTCCGTCCCTTGTCTCCCAGACACGTGCCCCTCTTCTTCTGCCATGGGGCACAGTGGTGGGCCCCTTCCCTGGGGCCTCAACAATGCTCCCATCCAGAGGCTGGTGGCACATCCGCAGGTCTGGCACCTCTCACGCATATGCCAGGCTCACCCAGTGGTCCCAGCTGAAGCCTGCAGTCCCCAAACAGCCACTGCCCCTTTACACAGGGGTACAACAGTCTGAGCCACGTATGCGTGTGTGCCCCCACTGTCACACGTGCATACAGACACACGCTGCCCGTACGCCGCACCTACACCCACGGGACAACCGTGCGCGGGGTGGGCAGCCGCTGCCACACCAACTGCAGTGCTGCCATCGTTACCAGGTGCCCAGGAGAGGGCAGGACAAGCCCCACAACTTCCACTGTCCTCACCAGCCCTGCAGCTACTCCAAGCAGCACCAGGGGCTGAGCTGGGGCCGGGGCGGGAGACAATGGAGGGTCCGGCACACTCGGTGCCAGATGCCAGAAAAGATGGGAGAGTAGTGAAGTCAAAAAGCAAGAATAAAACCCAAATCAGGCAATGGAGACGCAGGCGTGCGAGGGGGAGCGGCAGCCAGCCAGAGCGTGGCCCAAACGAACAGCAAAAGGGGCCGAGTGAGCGAGAGGTGCCAGCGCAGGAGGGAGGAGGGATGGGGCATGTGAAGGGATGAGGGGCCGGATGTCCAAGTGCTGCCTCTGGCGGGAGTGAGCGTGCCGAGGCAAGGGGGTAGAAAGAAAGAAAGGAGAGAAGAAGGAGGGGTGGAAAAAAAACCAATGGAAACAAATAATACCTAGGCATATCCGAATCAAGAAACTGCCTGCGAAAACACAAAACAATCACATGGTTAGTGTGGGCTTAGATGGGCAGTAGCAGCTGAGGGAAGCGAGGGGGGACACCAGGCACTGCCCCCTGCGCCTCCGCCCTGGGCGCTCGATGCAGGGATGGACACGTGCTGAAGAGAGAGCTGAACCACTCTCCCAGCCTCCTCCTGAGTGGCTCCGGGGCGCTGGGGAGGCTGCAGAGGGGAAGCCAGGGCTGCTCCAGGCAATGGAGGCTGCGTGGCACAAGGCAGCAAAGCAGGGAGCGCAAGCGGCTGGGAGGAGGGTGAAGTGGGCACTGGCTCTGCTCTCTGCCTTCCTTCTGCCTGTCCTCACAGCTGCAGGGCGAAGCATGCACGTCTGCATGTGGAGTGGAAGTGGGGGGCATTGTGGCTAGCGCCCTGCAGGCAGCTGGCCACCCCCTCCTCCCCTGCCTCACCACGGGCAGGCTCCATGGAATAGATATGGGACAGATATGACATGTGCACCGGTCTGTGCCCCCAAATAGGCCCCCAGTCTCCACGCTTCTCTCCACACCCCAAGTATCCCCCCAGCCCAAGCCGTGTCCCCTTGCCCTGCAGGACTCATAGGGCGGAAGGCAGAGCAGGAGGCACATCCCTCCTGCCAGGCTACCTTAGGCATGCTGAAGATCCCATATGGCTGCATCTGGGACCAACCAGACAATCAACCAGATCAGGAGCTGACCAACAGCAGCGCAGCCCCTACAGCCCACGGGTGCCACAGCCACCCAGCTGCCAGCAAAAAAACCACCACCGCTCCACTGGGCTGGGCCATCCTTGTCTGACCATCCCCATCTGGCCTCCTTCTGTATCCCCAAGGCTGTGACAAAAGTCTCCTGGTCCGACACTTGCACATGTGCTGATCCCAGGACTCGCCTCTGCTGCCCAGATACTCTGTGCAGGTTGCTCTGCCATGTCCAGGAGCTGCCCTGAGAGTGCTCAGGGTAGCAAATCCTATCCAGACCCCTATCATTCCCCCAAAAACACCCTGCCTTGAGACAGACCTCCTTGGGGCAGTGGTGACCACAAAGCAAATGAAGGAAAAAGTGGTCCCCCTTCCTCGCCAGGATGTTCCTACACCAATGACCACAACACACTCAGCCAAGGACCAGTCCTGCTGCTCCCAGTGCTAGCAAAGACCATCCCTGTCTTGTCACAGCTGCCTGCATGCACACATTGTGCCCAGAGACCCCCACCAGTCCCCTGAGTTCCACCAGTAGCCCTGGTGCAGAGGAGAGCTCTGCCCTCCATGCCCATGACTCCCCCTGCCACTGCAGGACTCACACAGGGAGATCTTGGAGATAAAAATCTTCCAGTCCCACTTCTTTCACACCCTGCCAAACCTACAGTGGGGATACCTTTAAGCACCCTGGTCTAGTGGAAGGTGTCCCTGCCCCTAGCAGGGGGTTTGGAATGAGATTATCCTTAAAGTCCCTTTCAGCCCAAACCATTCTGTGGTTCTATGACAGCCCAAACCATTCTGTGGTTCTATGACAGCCCCCTGGGATAGGCAGGAAGGGATAGGCATCCCTGAAGTCACCCACACTGAGTGGGAATGGCTTTCCTGCATTACTTGCACACAGATAGGGATCTGCCATGGGTGCCAAGTGGCCTTTCCAGCAATTTTGCTGGGACACAGGACAACTAGCCCTCCCCTCTAGCCACGGAGTTGGGACATCCTCCGGGCACCAGCACCTGCCTCCCTGTGCCAGCCCATCACAGCCAGCACCAGAGAGCAGGACCCACACACAAATTCCCCGTAGTGCCCTCCCCAGCACAGCAAGGCACTGGGGAGGAGGAGGAAGACGGTTGGCAGCCCTGTACCCCAAGACCCTGTGCAGCTTCAGAAAAACCCTGCCTCAAGGCAGCAATGGGTCAGCAGAAGGGCCAAGAGCCTTCCAGGGGAGAGAGGGGCTGCTACTCGCCCCCTCCATCCCTCACCACAGCAGGGGAAGAGCAAGAAAAAAAGCATCACGCACCGGTCATCCTGGGAGGGGTGGATGTACCCGGAGGAGAGGATGTTCAGGGACAGAATGTTGGGGTCGATGAGTGACTCGTCTGCTTCGGGGGTGTTCCGGATTCGACCTGCAAACGCAGCACAGAGTTGCCTCTGAGGTGACAGGCAGTGGCCCTGTGAGGGTCCCCATGAAGGCAGGGGCAGGCTGCCTGCCTGCAGCCCCCCTGTCAGGCAGGGGGCAGTTGCCCAGCACTGGCCATTCAGCACCAGAGATCCTGGTCCAGCTCCTGGATATGGTGGCAGGGGCTGAGGTGTCCTGCCCACACAGTGTCCCAGTGTCACCTGCTAGGCAGCCACTGCTTTACTATTGCAGGGCAGCAGGGGAGACAAGGCATAAAGCTCCATGTGGGAACATGGGAATGTGGGCAAGAAACAGCCCAAGAGGATGCCTGGGAGCTCAGTGGCTAGGGGCTGGCTTGGCTTACCCACAACCAGCTCCCGTACTTCCTTCCAGCGGATGAGGCTGCCCGTTTCATGCACCAAGGTGACACTGATTCTCCTCTGGATGCCCTGAGACCCACGAGGCCAGAGAGAAGGGACAGTAGTTAACACAGGTCCCAGGAGGAGTCAGAGCTAGGACAGCATCTCGGGCAGAGAGTACCTGATGAAGGAGGAAGGTCCCATGGCATGGCATGCCTCCACGGTGGTCTACAACAGCAGGGATGTAGCTGGAAGAGAGGATTGCAGCATGATACAGAATCCTGCCAGCCTGCCCAGAGGTGCTGACCCACTGGGCAAATCTCCCACTGCCTTCCTCCCCTCTCCCTCTCTCTCTCTCTCTCCCTCTCCCTCTCCCTCTCCCCCTCCCTC